>JAMXBB010000002.1:114453304-114886406 GCA_024138015.1 Lumnitzera littorea | reverse complement strand
TTTTTTCTTTTTTTTTTTTCTTAGTTCAAATACTGAACTTTTGCCTTTCTGCCCTTCTCGTTATAGTGAGTGCACTGAATTGGGACATCTCGAGCTCATCACCCAAGTGACTAGGTTTTAAAAAGACTCCTACGAATTCTTTCTCACTCTAACATTTAAGTTAGGATACTCTTAACTCAATTTCTTGAGTTATTGAAGTAAAGGCTCTTATTTCATCATTTTTCGAATGCTCACTAAAATTTTTCAAACTTCTTTTATAGGAATCACTAAGTTCAAAGCTTCACTTACCTTTTTCACTAAGTGTTAAAGTGTCATTAGAATAACTAAAAAGACCATATACTAACTAGCTTTGCATAAAAGTGAATCTGTTTACTTTTTACTTAAGGACTCGACCGACTCTTAAACTTCAAATTCTAAGGCTAAAAACTAGGTAAATTAGGTTACTAAAGAATTGACTAATTAATTTTAACTGAGTATAAAAATCTCAACTTTAGCGAGTAGGGCACTTTAGTGAGTTAATTATTCAAATCGCAATCAGATGCTATCAAGAAATTTTTCTTTGTATAATCTCTAGATTCCAAATAAGAAATTCAAAATTTTGAAAAAAATATTAGCTTAAACATTGCTAGGTACTTAAGAACAAATAAAGTTTAAGCTAATAGGAAAGTATAACTATTTGTAAACAAAAACCGGCATCAAAATTGATATTCAATTCCCATATTTCCTTCCCTCCACTTTAGAATAGATAATGTCCACACTGTTTTCTGTTCAATATTCAAAAGGAAATAAAAATTTGCAACAATCAAGAAAAATTCCAAGCATAAGATCATTAGTAGCATATAATTCAGATCTGACCTATCTCATCAAATACAAAGGAACATGAAATAACAAAGATAGTATAAAAGTGCACTCAAGAGTACATAGTAGAATTCATGAACCAGAGTTACCTAAATAGATGGGTACTAAACAAAAATAACCTAACAACAAAGTGAAAATAAAAGAAAAATGAAAAAAAATAAAAAATAAAAACAAAAGAAAATAACATTAAAAAAAAATCAGAAAAGTGCACAAATAATCTAACTGTCTCAATCGGTGCTGCTACTTTCTACACTAAAAGTCTCGTAATGAAGCTGCTTTGCAGTTGTTGGCTAGAAACATGAAATAACAAACTTTAACATATTGAACATAGTAGTCCGGAACTTCTTATTCTTCTTCCTTTCTTTCCTAATTTCATTTCGGACTTCACTAATTTCAACACTCATGTAAGCCCCAAAGTTCAGCCAAGTAACCGTAGGATTGAACTTAGAACTCAAGGTTTAGGACGATTGGTTAAAAGATCCGATCAAACTCAAATTATAAATTATTTAACAAGATACCAATAAAAATGACTCTGTAAACTTAAATTTAAGAAAATAAGTAGTAAAATAGGAGACTATAAAATTTTCAAATTTTAAGCATAATAACTGCTAATTACCAAAAAGGCAAAAAGTGTAATATAATAACTAATAAATTATTAGAGATAGATTATATGTATACTAAAAATTTTAGAATGACCAAAATAATATTTAGGAATGTTCACGTGCACCCTACATGTATTTACATGTAGATAAAAATACACGTAATTAGTGAAATAGGTTGAAAATTAAGTAAATAATTAAAGAAAAATATAAAATAATTATAGAAAAATCAGAAAAAAATTAGAAGTGGATAACTGAAGCAAGATAAGGTCGTGGCAGGTCCAAAGCTGCAAAACAAAAATTAGCCAATAAAAATTGAATAACTTAAAAGCCAAAAATCAAGGAATTTGGACAAAGTCTTGTCAAATTAATGCATATTAATTACAGCAAATGTCTATAAATAAGGAAAAAATTTACAGAGCTCATTTGGACAGTTTGGAAAGTGAGAAAATTAGGAAGAGTCGAAAATTCGAGAGAAAATCCAGAAAATAAAAAAAAATAAGAAAAACTGTGCAGTTAAGGGTTTTAAAAGGAACCCACACCAGAAGAGGAGCTGGAGGTGGACGGCCACCACCACCACACGGTGGTGGCAGCGCCCAGGCTGGCCGACAAGGCCACGGCGGCCCGCGGTGGCCGGAGCCACCTGAACTGGTGAGTTCAAATTCCAGCCCGATTCTTGTATAATTTTGTAAAATTAGTTATTTTGCCCAGAAAATTATGAAACTTGTTATTCTGAGGTTTTATTGTATGTAGATTTAGGGAAAAATATTGATTTAGTTTAATTATGTCTGGAAATATAGGGTTCTTAACAAATTATTCAAAACCGAGCATGATTAAACCGGAAATTAAATAGGCTTAGGGATGTAGTTTGGGGCTCAAAATTTTTCTATAGGATGCTCATGTGACATAGAACAGTGCTATGAAGCCATTTTTTTAAAATTAATTTTCGAAATTTTTAAGTTAATTTTTAGCCCTAAAATGATAGAAAAATTGGGTAATTTGGAGTTAATTAGGTGATTAGGATGTTAATTACTGATTTGGATCTTAATTAGATGTTTAAGGAAGTTAATCTCTGTAGTGGAACCCTAATCCTAGCATTTAGGTACTAAGTATAGTTAATTAAGGAAATTAGGTAAGTAATATAAGAAATTAGTAATATGTGAAATTGTAAATTAATAAATATGGAAAATTAGGGTTATTTAGATAATATTAGAGTAAAAATCAGAATAATATTAAATCTGAATTAAGATTGAATTTTAGGTAATTATATAAAAAAGAGTAAGATTTTCTCACATCGGGGATAAATCCGATACCCTAATTAGGACTAGCGTGTACCAAATAGCTTAGAATACTAAATTAAGACCCAATAGGATATTTGGAAACTCGACCTTAATATAATTAATTTCACATTAGGATTCGAGCATGTTTAGGATTTAAAAATCGAACCAAAACCTAATTTGAAAATTGATGCGGAAACCGAGACCGAACCCAAACCTAAACCTAAACCTAAACCTAGAATAATTATAAAAGACTTAATACCTAGATAATTAGGCATATTAAACCGTAAACAAAACCTAACAATAAGCATTATAGGATAAAACGAACCTATAACAGTTATATGAAAAGCTGAAACCACGTTCGTGTTATAGGGATAACCGGCGATGGCCTGAGCAGATCGGACCTCGAGTGAGCGAGCGAGGAGTCGAGGTAAGTTGGGATTAATACGTTGCTGTGTTTTGGGAGGCTTAAGATTATGCTTGGTTGTGCTTGTTAGATAGTTGAATGTATGCATGTGCTTGATTATGGGTGATGCCATGATTCTGTTTGTTGCTCTGGTACATACTGTATGAATTGTATGTAATGATTGATCACCCTAAATTGGACTTAATCAAATATACGACCAGTAATCTTAATCGAACATGCATGGCAACTCGTTAGGGGATTTAGGACTCTCCGACCAAATATCGACCCCTTCGGAAGGGATAGCGCAGGATTGCAAAATGGTCCCTTCTTCATCCTCAGTCGAACTAAGTAACAGGAGAGGAGGTCGCGGCGGGGGTGAAGACAGTGGTTCGAAGGTAGTCGCGGGAGGAGCAAGGTCTCCATTACACAAGCCTGGGTTTGGTCGTGAGCTGTTGCATTAACGGTAACTCCTCAACCCGGATTAGAGCGGGCGCAATTTCTCTAATCTCACGACGGGCCGGACAACGTCGTGCGATGGCATTTGCTTGCACATGCATTGCACTTAATAAGTGATTGAAAACCTTGTTGTGTGTATGGTATAGTTTTAAGTCCTCCGTCCCTACTTACTGAGCTGTGGTTGCTCACATCCCTATAGACATCGTGCAGATGCTGGCTAAGAAGCGGCAACCAATTACTCCGAAGCTAGCAACTGCTGGATCCTGGGGAGTGAGGAAAAACATTGAAGAATAAACACATATTTTAAGGTCTAAGTTTTTATTTTAGAATTATTTTTCATTTCCGAGTGATGTAATAACTAGGGAATATACTATAGAGAAATGTTGTAAACTTTAACTGCAATAATTGAATGATAACATATATATATAATTCCTCACTTTTATAGGTAAACGATTTATTTAAATTACAAATTGTCTACTTCAAAGCGGGTTAGTTGTGGACGCCTTGTGTAGATCAGGTCTAGGATAGCGGTTGTGAGGCCAACTTCTATCTTAGGGTGGTTTACACGGCGGGGCTGTTACGACTCTGCCGCTTCGGGGCGTGACAACTCAATTGCTCAAAATTACCAGTTAGTGGATGATATGAAGTAGGCGTTCTAGCAATAGGAGGATTTTCAAGAATATCCTTCTCATCAACAGGATGGGGCCTATTATTTATCTTAACCAATCCCCAACCCCTGAAGGGTGCAGTAGAAATAGGCTTACATGGAATACTATTGTTCCCCTTCGGTTCTTGAAAAAGCCCTATACCCTTCAATAATGCTGTAATATACTCACTACAAAAGATAACCTGTGTCCTGGTATCATCTATTTGTTTATAGATAAAATTTGCTATTTCTATTTCCAAATCTATCTGATATCCAAAAATCATATTGTATAGATAAAATATGTCAAAATTAGTTACCTAGCTATGGCTAGTCTTCTTACAGCTAAGAGTATGAGCAAGAATATGGTGGAATAGCCTGTGCTCTAATGCTGAGAAAGTTATGGCAAGCAACTTTAAAGGTACAAAATTGTTCTGCATGGGATGAATCAACTGAAACCAAAATCTCTTAGCAGTCATACTATTAGGCTAGGAGTTAGGCAAATTGACTTCCTCCTCATCATATAAACCTAGAAAATAACCAATTTGACTTAATTCAATTACATAAATTTCTTCATAAACCTAAAATGTGAAAGTGGACATTCACCCACTTCTCTCCAGTTGCAAAGTGGACAAAAAATCAATAGCTATATTTCTAAAACTGGGTTCTTTTACCTCAAATAACCGAAACCATATTTTATCAGAAACCATCTACTGGATTCTATCGTCCATTCCATACTCTTGCAAAAGAGTCCAATCCAAATATTGTTGATTCATGAATGTCATTTGTTGTAACTTTTTCCTTCTTTCCCTAGCATACTCCTGATGTAAAAGTAGATCGCTGCCTAAACTTTTGGAAGACGAAGCGACTACCGTCTTCTGTTTCTTTTGCTAAGGTTACATCTTCTTGGGTGACATGATGAATGTGGAAAGCACAAATTTGCAAAGAATAAATGGAAATGTGTGTAGAAAAAATGAAGAGAGTGAGTGTATGCGGTTGTGGGTATGCGGGAGAAGGAGAGTTTGAGAGAAATCTAGAGAGAGAGAGAGAAGGTAGAGAGAGAAATGGGGAGGAAAAATGAGTGAGGAGAAAGAGAAAATCGATAGTCATGCTTTAACAAGCACTTTATGTCGACTCTTTCCTCTATATGCCGGCAGCGTACATTGCCGGTGTATATGAATAGGTCGGTGGCCTTGAGTTCAAATTTTCGCACTTTTCTTTTTTTTTTTTTATATGCAATAATAATAAAAAATAATAATAACATTAATAAATGAGATAAAAAAAAAATTAGTTTGGTTAGACATGGGTTGCCTCCCATAAAGCGCTTAGTTTATAGTTACTAGCTTGACTTTTCCGATCCTACTGTGAATTCCCGTTCACCACCACAGTAGTGTCACTATCCATGTTTTCTCCTTCAAAATAGTATTTGAGGAGATAACCATTTACCTTGAAAGTACAATTGTCTCTTGCTTTTAACTCAACTGTACCATAAGGAAAAACATTAGCTATTTCAAATGGCCCAGACCATCGAGATTTTAACTTACTTGGGAACAACTTTAGTCGAGAGTTGTACAATAACAATTTCTGACTAGGCATGAACTCCCGCTGTTGAATGTTCTTGTCATGCCATCGCTTGGCTCTCTCCTTATAGATGCTAGTGTTTTCATAAGCTTCCTTTCTGATCTCGTCCAGCTAGTTCAATTAGAGCAATCTCTTTTCACCTGTAGTTTGTAAATCAAAGTTAAGGTATTTTATGGCTCAATAGGCCTTGTGCTCAAGCTTTATAGGTAGGTGACATGACTTACCATAAATGATTTTATACGGGAACATTCCTATAGGGGTTTTAAAAGCTGTCCTATAAGCTCACAATACATCATCAAGTTTTAAAGACCAATCTTTCCTAGATGTATTAACAATTTTCTCTAGGATACGCTTTATTTTCCTATTAGACACTTTAACTTGTCCACAAGTTTGTGGATGATATGAGGTGGCAATTTTATGAGTGACTCCATATTTTGTTAACAATTTTTGAAACTACTGATTGCAAAAATGTGACTCCCCATCACTTATAAGAGCCCAGGGTACCCCAAACCTAGAAAAAATGTTCTTTTTCAAAAATTTAATTACTACTTTGGCATCATTAGTTTGTAGGGCAACTGCTTCTACCTATTTTGACACATAAACTATTGTTGGAAGTATATATTTGTTTGAAAAAGATAAAGGGAAAGGACCCATGAAGTCTATTCCCCACGTATCAAAAAGCTCAATTACCATAATACTATTTTGTGGTAATTCATGTCTCCTAGAATTACTCTTAATCCTTTGGCATTGAGCACAAGACATAACATAATTCCTATAATCACTAAACAAACTAGGCTAGTAAAATCCACAAGATAAAATTTTAGCTGCAATTCTTTCTACATCAAAGTGGCCTCTTGCTTCTTTAGAATGACAGTGCTGAATTATGCTAAGTTGTTCTATTTCACGCATACAACATCTAATTACTTGGTCAACACAACTTTTAAACAGATACGGTTCATCCCAAAAATAAAATTTCACATCATGTAAAAATTTTTTTTCTTTTGAAATGAGAAACCGTATGGTATGATTTTGCTAACTAGGTAATTGACTATATTAGCATACCAAGGTAACCCTTAGATCTCTACTACATACAATTGTTCATTAAGGAACTTTTCATTAATGGGTAGCTCTAAACACTCAAATTGTAAATGAGATAAATGATCAACAATTACATTTTCAGTTCCCTTTTTATCTCGAATCTCAAGGTCAAATTCTTGCAGTAATAAGATCCAACAAATTAACCTAGGTTTAGTATTAGCTTTAGCAAACAGATATTTTAGAGTAGCATGGTTTGTGTATACTATGACCTTAGAACTTATGAGATAAGGCTTAAACTTATTATAAGTAAATATTACCACTAAAAGTTCTTTCTCTATTGTGGCATGGTTTCTCTATACGTCATTTAAGGCTTTACTTGCATAATATATAACATGAAATAACTTACCTTTCCTTTATCCAAGTACTGCTCCTACAGCATAGTCGCTGGCATCACATATCATCTTGAAAGGGAGCTCCCAATCAAGTACAATGATCATTGGTGTAAAAGTAAGCTTCTCCTTTCATAGATTGAATGCCTGTAAACAACTGTCATAAGAAACAAAGGTAAAGTCCTTTTCTAGTAAATTACAAAGAAGTCTAGAGATTTTAGAGAAGTCTCTGATAAATCTTCTATAGAAGCTAACATGCCCTAGGAAGCTCTTGACTCCTTCGACTGAAGTGGGTGGTGGTAGCTTTTTTATTATCTCCACTTTGGCTTTGTCAATTTCAATCCCCTTTTTTAATACCTTGTGACCTAAGACTATTCCTTCTCTTACCATAAAATGGAATTTTTGCCAATTTAGAAGTAGCCTAGTCTCTTTGTACCTTCTGAGTATACAACCTAAGTTAGTCAGACATGAATCAAATGACTTCCCAAAGACAAAGAAGTTATCCATAGATATTTCAATAAAGTCTTCTAACATGTTAGAGAATATAAATATCATGCATCTTTGAAAAGTAGTAGGTGCATTATAGAGACCAAAGGGCATTCTCCTAAAGGCAAAAGTACCATAAGAACATGTAAAGGTGGTTTCCTCCTAGTCCTCGGGTGCGATATGAATTTGATTGTAACTAGAATATCCATCTAAAAAACAATAGTAATTATGCCCTAAAAGTTTTTCTAACATCTGATCTATGAAAGGGAGTAAGAAGTGGTCTTTATAGGTGACATCATTCAGTTTTCTATAATCTATGCAAACTCTCCATCTGATCATAGTGCGAATACGGATTAGCTCATTATCCTCCTTTTTCACTACGGTCATACCACCTTTTTTTAGTACTACCTGAACGAGATTAACCCACTTACTATTTGAGATAGGATAGATAATACCTACATCCAGTAATGTGAGTACCTCTTTCTTCACTACCTCCTTGAGAGTTAGGTTGAGTTGTCTCTATGGTTATACTGTAGGTTTGCACTCCGCTTCAAGCAATATCTTGTGAGTGTAAATTAAGGGACTAATCCCCTTAATATCAACAATGGTCGACCCGATGGCTTCTTGATGTTCTCTCAAAACTCCCAGAAGTTGTTTTTCCTGGTCACCTATTAAAGAAGAGGAGATAATTATTGATAAAGTATCATTTGTTCTAAGATAAGCATATTTCAAATGACTAGGTAAAGGTTTAAGTTCAAGTACCGGGGGTTGTGTCAATGATAGGATTGGCTTCTTCTCACTGGTGCTTAGCTCTTCATAGTATCAAGCTTTGATTTCTGACACTTGTTCCATGCATTCTTCTTTAGGCTTATTGTCATCGTTCCAATCATCCAGATCCTTAAGAACTGATTCCATGGTATCCATTCCTATTTTCTCTTTTATAGACTTACAGGTAATCTCATAAAAAATATCAATAATGTAACAAGATTTGTAATCATCGAAATGCTTTATGACTTCACAAATATTAAACGTTACTTCATCGTTCATGACTCTTAAAGTAAGCTTACCCTGTTCCATGTCTATTAACGCCTTACCTGTTGCAAGAAACATTCTACCCAGGATCATGGGTACCTTTCTATCCTCTTCCATCTCCAGAACAATAAAGTCGTCTGGGAAGATAAATTTATCTACCTTCACCAAAATATTTTCAACAATACCCCTTGGGTATTTAATAATCCTATTAGCAAGTTGCAAGGTGACATGAGTATCCTTGCAATCTCCAAGTCCCAGCTTCCTAAAAATAGATAAGGGCATTAAATTTATACTTGCACTTGAATCAATAAGAACCTTATCAAAGTGAAAATTTCCTATAGTGCAAGGAACAGTAAAACTCCCTTGATCTCTTTGTTTTCTAGGTAGGGTGAATAAATTTTTCTATAAGATCATAGAGCACTCCCCTGTAAGCATTATCGATTCGTTCCCATCAATCTTTCTCTTCTTAGTGAGCAAATCCTTCATGAATCTAGTATACGAAGGCATTTGCTGAAGTGCCTTTGCAAAAGGAATGTTGATTTGCAACTTCTTGAAGACATCTAGGAGTTTAGTGAATTGAGCGTCTAGTTATTGTTGCTTTAATCTTCTTGGAAAAGGGACTGGAGAAACATACGGTTTCACTTCTGGTGACTTTTGCTTTGGTTCCTCTTCTACCTGCTTCCCTTTTTCTTCCTTTAGAATCTCCACCTTTTCTTCAACTCATCTATCAACTGTTTCCACTACTTTTCCACTCCTCGGCATAATAACGTTGACACTTTTGAGATTTTCTTCAGTATTGCTAGGTAAAGACCCTGATGGTTTGTTACTCAATTGTTGAGAGATCTGACTAATCTGATTCTCTAAATTTCTAATAGTCGCCTATCGATTTTGTAACATGGTGTCAGTCTTTTGCATATAGCTGAACATGAGTTCTTCCATTCTAGACTGATTTTGCTGAGGTAGAGCGTTCTGAGTAGGACCTTGCTTCTGAAATCTAGGTGGTGGTCGAAATGCATTGTTTTTGTTTCTCCATGAAAATTTTGGATGATTACGCCACCCAAGATTGTATATATTCGAATATGGTCCTAGATTGCCACGTTGAAAATTGTTGACAAAATTCACTTGTTATCCCCTGGTTAGAGCTAAGTGATTCCCAGTTAGGCACTCAAAAGTCAAATGTAGTCTTGAACATAACTCACAAAAAACAATAGGATTAACATTAAAAGACTGTATTGAGGTGAGTTTACTTACCTGAGTAATGAGAGCTACAATCTGAGCTGTTAATTGAGATACAATGTTATTGTCACTGGTTACTACTACTCTTAACTTGCTTCTCTCGTTTTGCTAGTTATGTGCACTGGAGGCCATCTCTTCTATCAGTGCACTTGCTTCATTATAGGTCTTACCCATCAGAGCACCTTTAGCTGTAGTGTCAACTACGGACCTCAGTATCTCATCTAGATTGAGAAAAAAGATCTTAATCAAGAGATTATTTAGCAAGCCATGACGTGAGCATTTTCTGATCGCCTCCTTGAATCTCTCCCATGCCTCATTAAGTGACTTACCACTAAACTTGGTGAAGTTAGTGATGTTGTTCCTTAGTTTTGCGGTCTTAGTTGGTGGGAAAAATCTCCTTAACAACTTTGATGAAAGATCAGCCCAAGTGTTACGCCCCGAAGTCGCGAAGTCGCAACAGTCCCGCCGTGTAAACCATTCTATGATAGAAACTGGCCTCACAGTTCCTACCATAGAGATAATCTACACAAGGCGTCGACGACCACTCGCTTTGAAGTAAACAGTTCGATTAATGATTATACTACAAATATGATAAGTAACTCAAATTACTATTAACGTAGATAATCATATAAATAAGTCCACAGAGCTTCCCAGGAAGATTTACATAATAACTACAGTTTACTAATTTACAGAATAACTAACAGTCTTCATCCTTTAACTACAAGGTCAGTCTAGTTACACATTAAGCTAAATAACTTGATCCTCACACCCCTGGCTTCAAAAGGACTAACCTCTGGATAATTGTAGGGCGGCATGGTACTTGAAGAGATTACAAATCAGAACCTGCAAAAGGATCTATAAGGGTATGAGCAACTTTAGCTCAGTAAGTTGAATTGGAGACTCGTGAATGCATACAAGCACAAACAGGGTTATCAAACAATTATTTTCATGCAATGCAACAATCAAGTGTCATCGCACAACGTAGTCCGGTCCGTTGTGAAATCAGAGAAATTTCACCCGCTCCGATCCGGGTTGAGGAGTTCCATGTTATGCAGCAGCTCACAACCAAACCCAGGCTTGTGCAATGGAGACCTCGCTCCTCCCGCGACTACCTTCGAACCATTGACTTCACCCCCGCCGCGACCTCCTCTCCTGTCACTTAGTTCGACTGAGGATGAAGAAGGGACCATTTTGCAATCCTACGCTATCCCTTTCGAAGGGGTCGGTATTTGGTTGGAGAGTCCTATGATCCCCTAACGGGTTGCAATGCATGACGTTTTCGGTTATTATGGCCGACTAAGATTAAATTCCGGTTAAGGTTTTCAAACAAGTTCATACCAATTAAATCAGTCACAAAATCACTTACAGCACAAATTCCAGCACGAATTCAGATACATCAAACACATGCGCAAACTACTTACAATCACAAACATATACAAGCCTAAGTCTCCGAGCACTACAAAACTAGTACTCTATTACAATAAGCAATAACCCAACTTACTTAAATTTGCTCGATCGCTCGATTCTCAAATTGCGAGCTGATTTGTTTCTAGGTGTCCTATAATGTAAAGAGGTCCTTTTAGTACTTATTTTTATGGATTCTTATTCTAATTTATAATGTAACTCATTTTCCTCATGTATACCTACAACGTATTAATAATTCGTTGTATTTTATTTCGGGGTTCGGCTCCTAAACTCGATTCTAGTTTTAATTCCTAAGTCGTAATTAGGCTCGATTCCCAATGTGACATTAATCACCTTATGCTCGGGTATTCAAATATCCTATTGGGTCGAAATTTTGGTATTCTAACTATTCGGTACACTCTAACCCTAATTGGGATATCGGATTTATTCCCGATGTGTAAAAATCTTACATTTTAAGATATTTACTTAAAATTAAATATTAATTCCGATTTATTATTTTTCTGATTTCAATTATAATATTATCTAAACAACTTTATTTTTTTCAATTTAGTAATTTATATTTTCACATATTCCTAATTTCTTATATTCTTTACCTAATTTCCCTAATTAACCACAATTAGTACCTAAAAGCTAGGATTAGGGTTCCACTGCAGAGATTAACTTCCTTAATCATCTAATCAAGATCCAAATCAGTAATTAATATCCTAATTACCTAATTAATCCCAAATCACCCAATTTTACCATCATTTTAGGGCTAAAAATTAACTTAAAATTTTCGAAAATTAATTTAACAAAAAGGGCTTCATAGCACTGTTCTAAATCATATGAGAATCCTACAGAAAAATTTTGAGCCCCAAACTACATCCCTAAGCCTATTTAATTTCCGGTTTAATCATGCTCGGTTTTGATCAATTTCTTAAGAACCCTATATTTCCAGACATAATTAAACTAAATCAATATTTTTCCCTAAATCTACATACAATAAAACCTCAGAATAACAAGTTTCATAATTTTCTAGGCAAAATAACTAATTTTACAAAATTATACAAAAATCGGGGTGAATAAATGACTAACCGGTTCAAAGCTTTCTGGCCGTCCAAACCCGGTCCAAGGCTGTCGGCCGGTCCAGACGCTGGTTCTAGTGTAGGGTGGTGGTGGTGGTTCGGTCCCAGGTGGTGGTGGGTGATGGTTCTAGTTCACCTTGCTAATCTGCACAGTTTTCTTTTTTTTTTTTTTATTTTCTGGAATTTCTCTCGATTTTTCTTGTGTTTCGATTTTTCTCAGATTACAAACTGTCCAAATGTCTTCTGAGAATTTTTTCCTTATTTATAGGCAAACATAGTAATTAATGTGCATTAATTTGATGGGATTTTGCCCATTTCCTTGATTTTAGGCTTTTAGTTTGGCAAAATCTTATTGGCTAATTTTTTTTCTTTTCAGTCACGACCTAATCTAGTTGCAGATATCTTCTTCTGAATTTTTTCTGATTTTTTTATAATTATTTTGTATTTTTATTTAATTATTTACTTAATTTTCGGCCTATTTTAGCAATTACGCGTATTTTTATCTACACGTAAATACATGTAGGGTACACTGAACATTCCTAAATATTATTTTGGTCATTCTAAAATTTTTAGTATACATATAATCTATCTTTACTAATTTATTAGTTATTATATTACACTTTTTGCCTTTTCGGTAATTAGCAGTTATTATGCTTAAAATTTGAAAATTTTATAGTCTCCTATTTTACTACTCACTTTCTTAAATTTAAGTTTACAGGATCATTTTTACTGGTATTTTGTTAAATACTTTATAATTTGGGTTTGATCGGATCCTTTAGCCGATCGTCCTAAACCTTGGGTTTTAAGTTCAAACTTATGGTTACTTGGCTTGGCTTTAGGGTTTACACTAGGTAGTGATAAACTCTTGTGGTAGTGAATGAAACCAAGCTCTGGCTTTATCCCTTAGCGAAAAGGGAAATAGCTATAATCTCATAACCTCATCGGTTACGTTGCTCATCTTAATTGTATTTTAGTATTAGAGGAATCCTATAATATGCTTATCAAGACTTTCATTAGGGTGTTCTCCAAATTGATTTGTCTGAACCATCTGAATGAGGGACAGCTTCAACTTAAAGTTGTTAGCCTGAATGATGGGCCTCATTATAGCCAAACTTATCACCGTAGGTACTGTATAGTCTCGTAGTGATTGTGGAACTCCTTGTATCTGATTATTATCCCTGTTACCTACCATCTCTTCTATCCTTCTTCTGTTTTCTTGCCTCAACTGATGCAAAGTGCGCTCTATTTCAGAATCTAGTGGTAGAATTACAGTACTTATACTCTTGCACATAAAACACTTGTAAAGAGAACAAAAATAACATACGTCGTCAAGTGCACCTAAGTTACCAATAGAACTAAAAGGTTTAATATTTCCAGTTCCCGGCAATGGTGCTAAAAACTTGATTCACTTAAACTATATATATATAAATTAAATTGCGAATACTCTAACAAGCATAATGTGTCAGAATCAAGTAATATAGAGCAAGTAAAGTTGTCGATCCCTCGAGGACCATCATATTACTAAACCTATGATAGTTCTTATCAATATTCAGGCAATTAAACATAAATTAACTAATCTAATAACTATACTAAAATTATTGAAAAGAAAATAACTATAAAATTTCTAAAACTAAGCAATCAATTGAGAATTGTGGGAAAAACATAATTCATCTTGGATTATGCAAATCAAATTGTTATCATGTTATATAGATTATTGGCTATATAGTTATTTAAGTGAAATTATTATGCCTTAAAACTTAAGCATTTAAACCCCTAATTAATCAATCAGCTCCCGCATCTCCAATTAACAGTAGACTCTAAATTGCAATCATATATCTCCTGATACTATGATTGTCTAATGTCCTAAATCAATTATTCCTAATATCTTAGTGAATAATCAATCGCCAAACGTTACATTAATCTTTAGATAATTTCTAATTAATTCAATTAATGTTGCTTCCACATTAATCAATCAAATTAACCAAGAATTTCTAACAAACCTTATATTAACTCCTGTTTTGCTAGGGTTTCTAATAATTACAATCAATTAAACGATTATAATTGAAATCATGGAAATTGTAATCATGAGTCATCCCTATATCTAATCCTATAGCACGAACACAATTATTATCTTAGCTATCTAGGGTTTCATCAATTCCCATAAATAAATTTAGCTAATCGTGGAATTTGAAACAAAAGCGCAACTACTAATTGAAATTGCAAGGAAATTCATAATTGAAAGCATGAATAATTAATAGAATTGCATAAATATAATTAAAATTGATGTTACCAATTCTGTAATTGGAAAACAAATAAACTTCAATTGCAACTCCAAAACTTGGTCTTTACAGCAAAAGCAAAATCTTTTCAATGATCTAAGTGATTCTATAAAAGAATTCTTTAAGAACTATCTAATGACTACTCTACGACTCTCTAAGTCTAAGGAAAGTGTGTGTCATTAAAAAAAGCAAAAGTCTTCTAAATAGTGAAATATAAGGCTATTTATAAGAAAAACTAAGGTTGGCTTATGTAAAGCTTCTTTTTAATGAAGGCTGGCTAATAGGCCAACTATGTAAGCTTCAAGGCTGGCGGTATAATTGTAGGCCGACTGTGTTGAATTCCAAATTGTAATGTATTGATTCGAACTTCGTTCATTTGTGTAAAACTCCTCTAAATTGTCTGTATTTTTGCTTTGAATCCTTTAATTCCTAAAATGTCTAAATGAAAATAATTAAGTATCATTTCTTAATGATTTCTATAAAATCAATAATAATTCTATCTAATTTGCACATTTAAAACATAAAAAAGTATGCATTTATCAGAGACTTCTTTAGAAAGTTAAACTAATAGAAAGAGGACTTAGTTTTTGGTATAGATGTTTAACCAGAAGGTTAAATAGTATAAGGATCTTAGATATAACAATGTCGGAGTCTTAATTAGGACAATGTTTGGTAAAAGAAGGGTGATTGTATTGATTTTAGAGACTTGACTAGAGGGTTAGTTGATTTAGAAGGCTTGGATGAAATCACTTTAGAAACATCTTCAGAGGATTAGTTTGTAAAGAGGAAGACTTAATCTTTAGTTCAAAGAGTTGATTAGAAGGTTGGATAGTAAATGGGACTCAACTATACCCCAATCATAGACTTGTTTGGGAAGTATTTGGTAAGGTAAATGCAATTGAAATGGCTACGAGGACTTCATCTAAGGATTGAATGGCATGAAATGCTTAGAGAAAATGACTCCAAAGGTTTGTTCAGAGAGTTGTTTGGAGCAAGTAGTATGATTGGAATAACATTAGAGACTTGGACAAAGGGTTACTAGTCTAAAGACACTTATCCAGATACTTCATCAGTAGGTTCTGAGACCAAAACTGGGTACTAGGTGAGCTTTTAGAACTTTGTTCAACGACTTCAATAGTAAGCTAGAACTCAATACATGTCATCTTACATGACTTGTTAAAGATAAGTCATAATCACACTTAAACTATTTAAATGAATTTATTTACCTTATATTTAGTAAAACTAAAGTCATTATATTGAATATTTAGGGGAAAATCGAACGAGACAAGACCTACATACAAGATTATTAAGCATTACTTATCTAGGTAAGTGGGATTAGTGCTTCACTGCACTCTAAGGTATTATTTAAGGATAGTTAGAGGCCTTAGTATATGTTTTGATTGTAATTTTAAGTTAGTTGCTTGTTTGTATGCAACATGTGTGCTTAAATAGTGTTTTGCTCTTTGAAGTGATGGATTTCATGTATTAGTCGCTTTATGATGTTGCTTGATCGAACTGTTTGAAATTTCTTGATCGCCTTAAAAGTAATATAACTAAAACTTGACCTAAGTTCTAATTGGACACACATTGCAACCCACTAAGGGAATAACTAGGATTCTCAAACTAAACATAGACTTTTTGATGAGGATAGTTAAAATGGTCATCTCTCCATCCTTAGTTAAATTAAGTGATAGGAGAGGAGGTCGCAGCAAGGTTAGGAACCATGATTCGAAGTGAAGTCTTTGGCAGAGCATGTTTCTCCATTGCACAAGCCATGGTTTGGTTCCAATCCACAAAGTGTGTGGTGTCAAACTCTTTAACTCGGATTAGAGTGGGTGTAATTTCTCTAATCGCATAATAAGCCGAGCAACATCGTGTGATGAAATTTGCTTGAACATGCATTGCATCTAACTAACCTTATTTGAAAACCATAGTTGCTTAGTATTAGATATGTACTATTGTCTTAATCCCACTTACTGAGCAAGTTATCACTTATTTCCTTATAACCTCCAATATATACACTACTATTACTCCAAGTTCCACAAGAGTAGAGAACGAGGTCAGGGAGGGAGATTTAAGACTAATTAGTTGGATTTATATTTTGTTTCTTAACCTTACTAACCTCTAAGAGAACTAATAGGGTCTTTTTAGGTAGCCCTCTAGTTTTCAACTACTGTTACTTATATTATGTTTTATAAGCTTGTGGACTTTTATAAATTCTTATTATGTTGTTTTTCTGAAGTTATTTACAAAACTTAATTTCTTCTCAAGTTTTTGTACTACAGAATCTCGTCAAAAGTTATTTTAGAGAATTGCACTATAGGTTAATATCAACTAGGTATTCAATTGGATGACTCAAAGTTATGGAGTAGTAAATTCTTAGTGTAAGCTAAACCTATGTTAGTAGTTAAGGTGGTTAGTTTCGAGCTTCGATTGGTTTACACAACGGGGCTATTATGATTCCCTCGTTTGGGGCGTAACATGGGGTGGTCAGGTGAATCTAATACTTGTTTCCATTTAGTTATTTTTGTCAAACTTAACACCAACACTGTATCTTAATGGAATTATGTAGGAGAGTAATTGAATCAAATGCTATCGATGGGAGGTGATCTTTTAGCTACGTAATGGAAAGGAAATTCCCATTAGTGAGTGGTTGATACCATACTTTCAGCAGATTAGATTTCTAGGGGTGAGGAGGGTGTCATTTATTTTGTTAGATTGGCATTTGGTCATCACACTGGTGGAGTGCTAGAAATGGGAGATGCATACGTTCCACTTTCTTACCAAAGCGTTGATTATGATGCTTTAAGACATATCAATTTTCATTAGTAATGTAGATTGGGGCTAAGAGCAAATAAGGCCGATCACAGGGATGGGTCTAAGCTTACCAAAAGCTTGAAACCAGTAATGAGATGCGCATAGAAGAACAGAAGAAGTAAGATAGGCAAACCTACAAACAACTCTAAAGGATATAATGCACTAATGGAACTTTTGAGGACTCACAACATAGCCTGATATGATGCACAGGTTGGTTTAGTGAGGTTACTTGCCACTTAGCCTTACTTAAGGGTTAGGATAAGAGTGAAAGAGTAAACAAGCTAACGAGAGCAAAGTTCACGAAGGGAAATATTCAGAATATTAATGATGATTCGATTATCCTCTTGTGGCTACACGTATCATGGGTACTTATACTTGGGAAATTAGGGAAACTTGCCTAAAAATGGAAAAGACAAAAAGGGTATTGTCCTAAAGAAGAGATGTATAAGGAATACAAAAGAGTAAAAATGAATATTTATGGAAAAGTAACAATTAAGTGTAGTAGATTCTCTAAGTGAGCCTGAACACGTGGCAGTAATGTATTAGCGATGCCTTTGGGAAGATGTAGACAAATTAGTACAATTATGATGGGTCGTCGAGTAGGGGTGTTAGGTAGATGTAAGCTCGTTTGAGAAGGAGTGGCTAAGGACTCATGTAGGATCTTTCGACATCAATGTTGTTGAGCTGGGGGTCAACTTGGATATGTTGAGAAGGAGTGAGTAAAAGGGTCAGGCTGCCAGTAGAGCATTCCTTTAGTTAGCAAATAACTTCCGAGAGACATGAGGTTACTTAGCTCGGTATTAGGAATTAGTTGGCAGTTAGGATCAACTCCGCTTCGGTAGGATTTGACTAGAGCTAGAGAATTCACCGCGTTAAACCTTTGAGGCCTCGAGCTTGGCTGCAGGTTAGGGGTCCAGTAACCTGATTCCTATTATTCCCTCTTGGTTGATTTGGATTTGGGATCCAATCCGGTTGGTCCTCATTTAGTTTTCCTTTAGGATGATAGGGATTGACGTCAGCAATGTTGAAAGTATCAAACCCCATAATCTTCGGGTAGTTCCAATTTGTAAGCATTGTCATTCACCTTCTGGAGGACTCTGAAAGGGCCTTCAGCTTAGGTAGACATCTTATTCTTTCTCCTATTCGAGAACCTTTCCTTGCTTAAGTGTAACCATACTAAGTCTCCAGGCTGAAATTGTGCTGACTTCCTCCCCTTAGCTCTTTCTTGCATTTTCTTGGCTGCTTGATTAATCTGCCGAGTAACTTTCTCATAGATGTATTGTAAGAACTGAGCCTGGGCTCTTGTGTCAAGGTCTTCTTATTTGGATATGGGTATAGGCGCATGATCAATGGGTATCTCAAGATCAAAGCCATAAACAACTTCGAAGGAGGTTTGCTTGGTGGTGTCATGTACTATACTATTGTAAGTAAATTCTATCACAAGAAAATAGACGTCTAATCAACTAACTTCTTACTTACTGTAGTTCGGAGCAGTGATCCTAAAGTACGATTGACCATCTCTATTTTGCCATTAGTGTGGGGGTGATAGGAAGTGTTGTATAGTAGTCTAGCCCCCATTCTATGCCACAGGGTTATCTAAAAATGACTTAAGAACTTTAGATCTCTGTCTAAGACCACACTTCTCGACACGCCTTGTAACCAAACAATTTCCTACAAAAAGAGAGAAGTAATAGTCGAAGTATCATTAGTCTTAGAGTAGGGTACAAAGTGTGCTGTTTTACTGACTCTATCAATGATGACCATTGTTGAATCTTTGCCTCAGGCAATCCTTGGTAATCCGAAGACAATGTCCATGCTTAACTCAATTAAGGGTCTAGTGGGGATAAGTAAAGGCATTGCTTTCCCTTGCTTGGCTCAGCATTTGGCCCTTTTACACTCAACACAGCCTTCAACAATTTGGTACACGTCTCGCCTCATTCTCGATTAAAAGAATTGTCCACTCTACAGCTCATATGTTCTTCTCTCCCCAAAAGGTCTAGAGTATTCTCTATTGTAGGCATCCCTGATAAGCAATTCCTTTACTAAACACATCGACACACACAATTTTTCACTTCGGAACAAGTCACCGTCTTCTACATGATAATCATCTACTATTCTTCCATTAGCACAATGCTTATGTATGGGTCTAAAATATGGGTCCTTAGAATCCTGTTCTTTAATTCTTGCAAACCTAAACAACTTGGTTTGCAGCTTGATCAAGAGCGCATGTCATGTCTTCTTGAAAGAGCATTTGCAACTACATTACTCTTGCTTTGTTTATACTTAATCATAAAGTTAAATCCTTCAAGAAGTTTAATCCACCTTATTTGCCGCTTTGATAGTTTAGTTTAACCTCTGAGATACCTCAAGGACTCGTGATCGATATAGATGATAAACTCTTTCTTCAATAGATAATGCTACTACACTTGGAGCACTCGGATAAGGGCTAAGAGCTCTTTATCATATAAGGAGTAGTTCAATTGAGGTCCTTTGAGCTTTTCATTGTGGTATGTAATTGGTCCACTTTCTTGCATTAAGACAGTGCCTATACTAATGTCTAATGTGTCACATTCTATCTCAAATATCTTCTCAAAGTTAGGTAAAGCTAATACAGGTATGGAAGTCAATCTTGCTTTTACTTTGGTGAAACTTCTTTCCTCTTTTTCTCTCCATTTAAATTTGATATTCTTCTTCATCAGCTCAATAAGGTGTGCGGCTATGATACTAAAATTCCTGATAAACCTTCTATAAAAATATGCCAGTCCATAGAAACTTTTCACTTTGGCATAGGTGGTCAAAGTCAGCCACTTGCTTAGATTTTCTTATCATCTACTTGCAAGCCTCATCCACCTATAACATAGCCTAAAAATACCACTTCTTCCTGGCAGAAACAACACTCTATTAGATTGCCAAATAATCTCTCGGCTTGGAGCACATCTAATACGGCACAAAGATGCTCATGGTGACTCGACATGTTGATGTTGTATACTAGGATGTCGTCAAAGTATACCATGACACACTTCCCAATCAGATTTCTTAGCACATGGTTCATCAATTGCATAAAGTTGCTTGGGGAATTCGACAAGCCAAAAGGCATTACCATCTACTTGTAGAGTCCATGTCGAGTTTTAAATGCAGTTTTCCACTCATCTATTGGCCTCATTTGAATGTGATAATAGCTAGACTTTAGATCAATCTTGTTGAAGACTTTAGCCTCACTCAGTTCATCTAACATGTCATCCAACCTAAGGATAAGGTATCAATACTTAATGGTAATCTTGTTCATGGCTCGGTTATTAATATACATTTACTAGGTACCATCTTTTTTTGGCACTAAGAGTATTGGAGCAGCACAAGGACTGAGATTCTCCCTCACATACACTTTCTTTAATAGTTCATTGACTTGTCTTTGGAGTTTAGCAGCTTATTTGGGACTCATCTGATAAGCCAGTTTATTTGGCAAGGCAGCATTGAATATCAAGTCAATGCAGTGCTCAATGCCTCTGAACGATGGCAAACCTTCCGATAATTGTTCTGAGAATAGGTCAGCATATTCATCCAACAGTTCTCTCACCTCATCGGGTAGTTCAATCTACTCCTTCAATTTTAGTAGCCTCCTAACCAACATAAAAGTTAGCATATTAGCCTTTATAGCTTCTCAGAGCTCAGCCCTACTAAGTATTAAAGCCTTATTAGATCCTTAAGCAAGTTTAGTCTGCAATTTGCTAACTTGACACAATGTCGTTAGGTTCAAAGTAACCTTCCTTCCATCCTTCTCGAACACATAGGTGTTCCTATACTTATTATGCATAACCTTTCGATCGAAAAGCCATGGTCAACTTAATAACACATGCGATGCATACATGGGTAGCATATTACAAAAAATCTTGTCGGAGTAATTTCCAATTGTGATTAACAACAGTAATTGCTAAGTCACATGCAGTGCTCCCTTCTCATTTAGCCAATGTAGCTTATACGGCTTTAGATGTAAAGCGGTCGGCAGCTTAAGCTTCTTAATCAAGTCGACAGATGCCACATTGGTACAATTATTACTATCTACAATAAATACATACAATTGATCATTCACTTTGTACGTGATGTGGAACAAGTTCTCTATTGATTGTACGTCGGACAACTAGAGTAAACTAATCTAAGTCTTCAACAAACACATCTTCTTTAACCAGTTCATTCCCTTGAGTAGTTTCTTTCTAAAAAATATCCTCTTCTTCAAGCTCTTCATTAGTACTATCCACTTCAAGCTTCCAGACATCTCCCTTGATAACCATAGTTTGTCAATTCGGACGCTAAGCAACCATATGTCCAAACCCCTGGTATTTGAAACATTTGATCTAGCTCGTATTCCTTCCAGATTCTTATCCTTTCTCTTATGTTCAAGTTGGTACATCATTGTCAGGTTGGCTTTTCTGTTCGACTCAGACATCTACCTTTCTGGTTGGCTTAATACTTGACTAGGCTCAGTTCGGTTGACCAGGTCGGCTCATTGAGGGTTGGGCTATTATTTTGTTTCTTCTCTACCTTTCTACTCGTTGGGCTATTTGTATAGCCTCATCTATTGTAGTAAATGACTGGAGTTCCATAATGTCTCGAATGTTACTTCTCAATCTAGTAAGGAACTTAGAGGTTGTTCGTACTGATGGCTCCTCTACTTCATACCAAATCATAAGCATTTAGAATTCTTGAACATACCTGTTAACAATTCAGCCTCCTTGTCTTAGCTCTTAAAGTAGAGCAAAAGTGTCTTACAAATAGGTATCCAGTACAAACTTGTTTCTGAGTATTCTCTTCATCTTAGGTCAAGTATTAATCTTTTTGTATCTCTCTCGTCTTCTCATGACTTGAAAGTTCTTCCACCACTTAGTGGCATAGCATAAGAACTCAATAATAGTAGTCCTCACCTTCTCTCGGTCCTCGTACTAGCAGAGTCAAATATACACGCGACCTTCCCTTCCCAATTCAAATAGTCATCCACACTCCTAGAACCATTGAAGTTCGGAATCTGGAGCTTTACATGGTCGATAGCTCGAGCTGCTCTAGCTCGCTCTACAACCTCTTTATATTATTTATCTTCCACGTCATCCATTTCCCCTAAATCAATCCTTCATCATATTCATCTTCCCATGTCTCCATCTCAAACTTGACGAGCTGGGTTTTGACCTTTAGCAGGTTGAGCAGCTTGTGGGGTACTGTACACAACTTCAACAGGTTAATAGGCTAATGCGTGAATAGCTCTAGTTAAGTTAACTAGGAGGTTGGCCACATCATTAAGTCTTTCGTTCGTACTTCTGGGGGTACCCTAGGATTGTCAGCTATGATAGACAGTACCCCTATTATCACCCCCAATACCAGCATTAACACTTGAGTCTGTCATTCTCTTTGAAAAATTTGGTTTCAAACTTCGAATCTTAGGCATAACTAATACTATGCCCTCGAACTAAATGATACATACACTCTCTACATAGATGTCCGGTTAACTTATAAACATAGCAACCACACAAACAAACAAACTACTACATAGAAACTTGCTCTGTTCTCGGATGTTAAAAATCGAGCAAAACAGAGTATACTCAAGAATTACCATCACACTCTATTACTTACTCAAACACTTTAGTTACCCTCTTCACAAACTTGACATACATTTCTACCATAAGCACTACTTCATAGAACATAAGCACAACTTACCCAAATGAAACCTTCGCTTTGATACCAAGATGATGTGGACCAGAGCTAAGAGCAGACAAGGTTGATCGTAGAGATAGGTATAAGCTTGCCATAAGCCTTAAATGAGTAATGGGATGCGTGTAGAAGAATAAAAGAAGATAAGCAAACCTATGAACATTTCTAAGGAATATGACGCACTAGTAGAACTTTTGAGGACTCATGGCATATCTCGATATGATGCATGGGTTTATTTGGTGAGGTTACTCACCACCTAGTCTTACTTAAGGGTTAAGATAAGAGTGAAGGAGTAAACAAGCTAACGAGAGCAAAGTTCACAAAGGGAAATATTCAGTATATTAATGATGATCCGATTATCCTCTTGAGGCTACATGTATCATGGGTACTTATACTTAAGAAATTAGAGCAACTTGCTTAAAAATGGAAAGGACAAAAAGGGCATTGTCCCAAAGAAGTGATGTACAAGAAATACAAAAGAGTAAAAATGAATATTCATGGAAAAGTAATGATTAAGGGTAGCAGATTCTCCAAGTGGGCCTGAATATGTTGCCGCAATGTATTAGTGATGCCTTTGGGAAGATGCAAACAAATTAGTATGATCAGGATAGGTGGCCGAGCAAGGGTATCGAGCAGATGTGGGCTCGTCCGAAAAGGGGTGGCTAAGGACTCATGTAGGATCTCTCAACCTCTTGGCATCAATGTTGTCGAGCTGGAGGTCGGCTTGGACATATCGAGTAGGAGTAAGTAAAAGGGCTAGATTGCTAGCAAAGCAATCTTCCAGTCAGCAAATAACTTCCGAGAGACATGAGGTCACTTATCTCGGCATTAGGAATTGGTTGGCAATTAGGATCAGCTTAGCCTCGGTAGGAGTTAGCTAGAGTAGGAGAATTTGCCACGTTAGACCTTAAAGGCCTCTGGCTCAGCTGTAGGTTAGGGATCCAGTAGCTTGATTCTTATCAATTGGCCTCTCGATGGATAGTTGTCTTATGATTAATAGGATGCATAGGGGTTGGGTTGATATATGCCATGACCTTTTGGGTTAATGCTCCTTCTTTAAACCACATTAAGGGAGATCGTCTAAGCGTGACATGGTTGAAGACCCGTTTTAGCAACCTTCCGATGGATGTAGATGATGTTACCGTATCACAACTCATTGGTAAGATTTGATCTCCGATAAGTCATCTAATCGAGTCCACTTAATGTTTTGCCCACTTCTAACTGACTCGGGACCACTAGATAGTACATATGGGGAGCAGCATGCTTAGCTTGACAATATCGACAGCTTTGCATACATATCATAAAGATGAGGGAGATTAGTGAGTTGATAGTTATGCTATTGGTTTGGGCATAGGAGCATTTCCTACATATTACCCCTATACGAAAATGTATGACTACAACGGTTAAGGGTTGACCTCCTATGAGTTGATGGGGAGTTACATTTTAGTGTAACACAGTTGCCTATACATGTGGTCTGCCAATATTACAATGCATTCAACTAGCAAATTCCAGAGCAAGTATGTATTGCTATTAACCTAACCTAAATTACATTTGAATTTATATGTTATAGCGTCACATTACACATTTTCTCTAAGTCGTTTAAGTGCCTTATGCGTACATTGACATCATTAGACTACTCGCATATTGTTTGGCTAGACATGAGATATGGATAGCACATATCGTACTAATATGTTTCCATGTCGTGGAGTTATATTTTTCGGATTGTGTACTTCGACAATTCAACAGTGTCTAGGGGGCACCCGAGTATACCAATACCCTTATTAAGCTCTATAATATTGATTTGTATGGCTATAGTAAGATGAACTAAGCAACTAAGCACACACGTTAACTAAAGGAGTAGGTGAATCATCAGAACAAGATTGTCCAGATACTACACTTGGAGGGAGTACATGTGAGAGCAAATTCGGATTACGCTATCTAGTATTTGCTAAGGATGAGGCAATGCATTAGCTGGACTACAACCATGGTGGAATACTTAGTATGTTACTTGTTTTGTACTTGTTTCATTACAACTTGTATAATGAGTTAATAATTTAATCTTCTTTTTTACAAACGAATTTCATTAACCAGCTGTATAGATGACATACAAGGATATTCTTACTGAGCAACCGAAGGTAAATAAGATCATCCAACAGTTTTAAAGAGTCATTTTATAGGAGTCAAATGATGCACTAATGCCAGGCTTTCATGCAAAGGGGGATGACTCCCCATAAGAGAATGTGCCCTAAGGAGGATGTTAGTAGAGCAGTTGTGGTCAAAGCTATAGACAGGGTAGAGCACAATGTCGGTAGGCATGATATGAGGTAAGCGCACCTATCAAATTATAGTAACAGATATGAGTCTGAGTCGATCTCTTAGAAACCATGAGTGCTAATACTAACTAGTTCTCGATTATTTAATTGGAAAACATGAATTCAAGAAACTTAAAGAACTAAATTAAGTTGCAGCAATTAGTAAATCTAATAATTAATTAAGATTCAATCAAAGAAATTAAACAAGAAAGCGATCAATTTATGATTTAATTCAAGATTCGATATTGTACCTAGATCTTTGTTTCCCTTAGACTTACACATGCGACTTTTATGAAAGATAATCTAATTCAATCTTTATTTTTCTTGACGGGGAGAATTCTCTATTAAAGCTAATAAATTTCTTAAGTTTATTAACCATAATCTTAAAATCACCTATTAGAATCTCTTCTAAATACCATAACCTAAGATTGTATTAGTGCATAGTGAATTCTCTAACAATATTAATCAAGATTCCGAAAAGACTTTGCAAGTTATCTCTAATCTTATAAGAATCTTCATCAATTGTGCATAAATCTAATCATACAAGAAGTCTCTTAATTCTCTTATATGATATTAGATTTTAGATTACTAACTGCTGAAATACTAATATAAACAATTAAGTGCACATAGTTAAATCAAGAAAAAGTAAATAATTCATTAGATCTAGTAAAAATCATTGTCACAAGGGTAGATCTAGGTTCCATAAGACCTAAATACAAAGGATCTACTCTTTGTCCACAATAATGTAATGATCTTGAAAGAAATCTAAGAGAAAGGTAAAAGAATAGATCATTGGATCAAAGTAAAATCTTGAATCTTGATATCTTGAAGTTCCTTGCTCTCTTGAGTGTTTTAACCTTAAAGTTCTCTAAAAAAGATGTGCTAATATTCTGCTAAAAAGCCCTAACAAAGTTGTAAATAATCGGGATGAATTAAGGAAGTTACAGTAGGTAACACGACTGTATCCCCTGGTGGTGTTGTTTTAAGATGCACTAGATCGAATCTTGTCATACCTTTTTCTTATCTCCTTATCATCTGGAAATGATACGACCAACAACACAGTCATATTGTTTTCGCCATGTTGTTTACTAACCTCTTATGTTACTGCTTCAAATTCTCCTAGAAATAATACAGTCGTGTTGTTTGGTTATATCGATCTTCAAAACTTCATAATTATTTTGTTTTAACTCCAAATTGAGTGAAATCTATTTTCATTTTCTCATTTTCTTCTGTAAATTGTTCCAAAACCTAGAAAACAATATTTTACTTAATTAAGTATCATTTTCTAAAAAAAAAACCTCAAAACTCAAGGGAAAATTATTAAAAATCACTATCTAAATTATAAACAATTGGCAACTTATTAAGGCACAACTACAGATCAGAGATGATTGGTTATCTGAGTAGCACTCATTACGATACTACTCACCCCAACAGCCTCCCCCCTATGGATCTCCTCTATAGCCTTTATTCTAGTATCAAACGCTTGCCATAAAGGAGAGTTCCACTAGTCCTTTCTAGATACCCATATCACTCTTTTAAGAGATGACCTGTAAACCAAGCTCAAGACATAGTTGAGGAGCTCACAAAGGTTGACCTTTCTTTGATACCTATGTAGATACCCTACTTGCAGAGGTCATCAAATTAGGACAACTTCTAAATTACATAGCTAGATTGTGATCAATTGGTGTAACCTCAGCTTAGTTCTTAGAAGGATGAGCTGGAGGAAATGCGTGCCTCAGGCGTTGCCGGTGTAGACACCCTTAGAAGGACATGCTGATATGTACTTGTTTACACACATGTATTATGTTTAGTAGTTAAACTTTGGACACTTATTTATTTGGTTGTTCAATCTCTCTTTTGTTTAATGTTTGTTGGGACTGAATTTTGGCTAAGAAATAAAAGTTTCATATGCATCATACAAGGAATTTGTGGGTATATTAGCTTGGATATATGGCTAACATACACATGTAGTAGATGTGTTCGCGAGTGTAGTAAATATTTCTAGGTTAGGTGTGTTATGTATTACATTTTTATTTATATTCATGCATGAAGAGTATGGTTGGGTTTGGAGTTTTTGCTAATGTAAAGGGCTTTTGAAAAGTTGAATTTAACCATTTCAGTTAAATTCAACTTTTCAAAAGCCAAACTCTACACATTGCATGAAGTTCAGCTTTTAGGAAGTCAGCTTTCAAGGCACATGTGAGTTCCACTTTAAGTTCAACTTTTGGAAAGTTGAATATAGGCTTATTTAAATTTGGTTTTATAAAATTTGAATTTACGTGCTTTATTCTTAGGATTATTATCCTAAGAGTCATATTTCCGGATTTTTTTTTTTGCATTTTTTATTTCCTTTTCCCTAAGTTTTTTTTTAATGCATAGTTAATATTAATTGAACCCTGTGATATCAGATTGTCAGTCAAGCTAACTCCTTTAACAAATATCAGATAACTTG
Source organism: Lumnitzera littorea (assembly GCA_024138015.1). Lineage (NCBI taxonomy): Eukaryota > Viridiplantae > Streptophyta > Magnoliopsida > Myrtales > Combretaceae > Lumnitzera > Lumnitzera littorea. The sequence goes on along the minus strand of JAMXBB010000002.1, from coordinate 114,858,362 downwards.
ACATTTTAAGCGAATTATAGTGCATCATATGTCTCATATTAAAAAGAAAAAGAAAACCTTTAAAAGATAGCTTATTCTTATATGGATTTTTCATATTAAAATAATAATTATTTAATATTTTAAAAACTTTAGCCAACTAAATTTATAAAAATTAATAAGAATGCATCCAAAATGTAATTAAAAAAAATTAAAACCTCTCTTCTTCATCTCCCTCTTGTTTATTTAGATAGTGTTTTATTAATAGAAATGGACAGTTAAGAAGAATTGGACAAAACAATATGAGAAGAACATGAAAGTATAATTTTCTTATACTGCGTTTAGTATGTGTGATATTGGAAACCCTTTTTTTATTAAAAATTTTAATAATTAAAAAAATATTATTTACATTATAAGTTACAAGAAAGTTTAATATTATAACATGAGAACTTAGGATAGGGTTACTTTTGGAATTTTAAAAGTATATTCATTCTGTAGTATGAAATGAATTTTTATACCATCAAATATATGGTCCAACTTTTTTAGTTTTAATCCAACACTCAAACCTTTTTTTGTCTACTAAATTAGAACCAAGTTCACATTTGAGCTAAAAATTGGAGTTTTCAAGGAACACACTATTATGGAGGATGTTAAGTTAGCAAATGAAGAATCTAAAAAGAGATGACCAAACATCAAATAGAGTAGAAGAGCCAAGATCAATAACTACAAGGTAAATTAAAGTAAAGCATTTGGATTTCCAATAAATGGTGCCTATTAGGAATGAAAATTTGGTGTAAATATAAGTAAGAAGTGCCCAATTTTGTAGGCCACCTTCAAGTTTAGAGTTGTCTAAGAGCTAGAGAAAAGGGTATTCGTCATTTTTGTAAAATAAGGATAGAAAGGATAGATCTTACGATTTGTCTAGAAGAGCATGTTCACTTGGAGAGAATGGCTATTATATTGTTTACTTTGATTTTACAACCCATAATCACGATTTTGTGGAATCCCAATTCCTAATAAATAAAGAATAGGGATTCCTTGCCTCTACTAAAGATTTCTAATTCTGAGCTTGTATTTTTCTTTTTCCCTAAAATAACCTTTCTCTCTCATGGGCTCACACTCTCTTTTCCTTATGGGTCCAATCTCTTATTCTCTCTTCCTTGCTGTACATGAGGTGTTTACTCTCTCTCTTTGTTGTAGTTTCTTTGATGGGTCAAGATTTATATGAATTTATAGTAGCGGGCGAGATCTGCATGGAAGATGAGATGAGTGAAGAAGAGTGATGACGATGTATAGAGGAATTGATTATGGTATGGCTAGATTTCGAGAGATTTAGAGAAGAACTGATGGTAGTGAGATCTAAAGAGGAAGAGAGGAAGATAGTGGCACAACAAGATTTTGAAGGTGATGGCATGTTGAAGGTATGAAAATTGTGGAGGAACTGCTGTCTAAATTAGAAAGAAAGAGAGAGGAAAAAAATGAAAAAGATAAAGAAAAAGGAGAAACAAATTGGAAAAACAAAGGGAAGAGAAAGAAAGAAAGGGAAAAGAAGAAGGATAGTGTTGTCTTTATAGTTCTTATTTATCTTTTTGTTCAACTAAAAACTGTAATACACATTCTCCCCTTATTTCATTCCTAATAAATTTTAAATTCATTCCTTCTTTATTCTATCCAATGAACTAAACAGGCCGGAAGTTAATTTTCTTTTCTTTCCTTATTAAACATATGTTGTTGTTTTATCTTTATGAATTTGTTTGGCTTAGTTTTGGTTATTAAGGTTGCTTGAGATTACTTTCAATTAAGGGTAGGTGGTGATAGGTAGTAGTTGATGGATATTTTAGGTTATATATTTTATGTTTCATGGTTTAATTAGACATAATGAACAATTGGCATAAGGTGGAGGTGACAGTGATGGCGTTATCATAATGATGAACCAGTAAAGGTTAGTTGGTATCTGCGATGGTAAGTGGTAGCAGATTCCATAGACCATTGGTTTTATGTTTGGGTGGTGCATACAAATTGGTTTTGGTTTGAATGGATTTGGGGATGGTTACTTGTGAGTTGGTTTAGATATGATTCGATGGGTGGCAATTAGTGGTGTAAACAAGTCAGACAACTCATAAGTTACTTGAATTTGATTCGATATTTACTTTAATTCGATTCTAGAAAATTCTAGTCAAGCTTGAGTTAGTAGTTAATCAAGTTGAGTTAGAGCTTCATAATGCTTAACTTGACTAGCTTGCGAGCCTAATTGAACTCGAGTTAGATAAGACTGTCAATCAAGTTTGAGTTGATTTTGAACCTTAATATTATTATAATTAGAAAAAAAAAATGTGTTTTTAAATGAATAAAGTTTAAATAAGCTTAATTGAATCAAGTTCAAGTTTGTTTAGTGCTATTTTGAGTCGAGCTCAAGCTTAAGATTCCAAGCTCGACCAAGTTCAAGTCAAACTCAAGCTTCAAAATTTCTAGTCGAGCTCAAGCTTGAGCTCGACACTGTATCATCTCAATTTGACTCATTTATAGCCCTAGTGGCAACTACTGAATTTAGTGGGGGATGCTAAAGACAAAGCAGAAGGCAATGCTTATAATAAGTTAATGCTGCTAGGGAATTTTGATTTTCTTTTCTTTGTTTTTTCCTTTTTTGTATGAAATATATTAGATTGATTGAAAAAATGTAATTTTTTTTAATTAAGTATTGAGTCGAAAATTTATTATTTTACCTTTGTTTTAAGGTAATGATATGTATAACATGTTTCTTAGCTTAAAATGCCAACATGTCTAACAAATTCTAAGAAAGTTATGTATACAATAACTTTAATAGCTTAAAGTTTCATTGGTACTATTGGAAGATCATGGATTAATTAGATCGTGTAGGAAATGTAGTTAGTCTTTAATGATCTAAGTTGGAAGAATTAATATTGTTGGTAGTTAGGGTTGGTGCATTAATAGTTGTCACTACTAACTATGTTTGAACCTTTTATAAATAGGTCATCGTACATATAATTGTTTGTATGAATTATAAATAATTATAAAATATATTGTTTAATGGCACCAAGGTGTAGTTGTTTTTCTTATATTACATTGCTATTAGTTATCTTTACCTCTCATCTCATACGTATGGGGGTTAACTAAAATCTAAAGTTTATGTAGCCAATGTTGGTTTATAACTTTAATAGAGGAAATTGGATCACTAAATTAGATATGAGTTTTTGAAATCAGTAAGCATAAGTAATAAGCATCACAATAAAAGATTCTCAAGTAGCTCAAAGTAACTTAAGCACAAAAGCCCAAAAGTTCATCAATAGCCTTAGCTCATAAATAGTAGACTTTGCATCAGTAAAGAGTTTAGTAATAGTAAAATGTCACGAATTAATCCACTACAAAGCCATTGACGCTTAGCATAACTAAACTTATATAGTGTCTAAAAATTGCTAGATTCTCTTATGCTACCCTCGTGGTAATCATTAACCTTAGATCCTAAGTCATTAAAAGTATAATCTACATAGTAGTCTTCACCAAAAAAAAAAAAAAGATTAAAAGAATATAAAGAACTCAATATATCAGTAATGATATAAACCTACACATGCACTTACATTCAAACCTAATACTATTGCAACGAACATGGTTTATTTGATTAATTATATAAGTATAACAATCAACACATATCTAACATCCTAGAAATATAATTAACAAGTACTTATAACTCTGGAAAAATAGATGTAGAACATAGGGGCCCAATCCCATTAAGTTATTGAGGCTAGCATATATATCAAAATTCTATGGCTAACTAAAAAAATAAAATATAATATTATATGAAGTTCATTGAGTTATTTAAGCATTATCGATCTCAATTGATTCATAACATATTGTATGTGTATCATATTCTACCGTACTATAGTCATTATGGTTTCTCTCTACTCTTGACAACCATTATTTTGACGTTGTTCTCTTTTATTACCTACCAAGCATCATTGATATCTTGAGCACCTAAAATATAACTAAACTTGCAATATCATATGAACATCTTGTAAACATAATTAACATCATCATATACTTTCCAAAATCTTTAACTTGTTAGAAATTTTAGCAAGTCGTTCAAATTTACTAATTAAGTCTAGCAATTCATCAATTTTAAATATTCAAGTCTTATACATAGCACATATACTTCATATGCTACTATACTCATTAGCTTGCCCCTAAGAACTCTTAATATACATTATGTAACAAGTGGGAGTTTCTGCAAATTACACCCCTTTCCTTAATAGTCCATAACATCTATATAGCATATTTACCAAATTCTACTCCTAAACTTAAGTTCATCAAGAAATCATCTAATAACATGGCTAGATGATTAGCATCCAAGTTAGCACTATTAACTCCTAATTTTACTAACATGCCATAGCATACACACCCCTTCAACTCAATCAAACACTTCTCAAATTTGTCAACCCTGAAGATGAAAATTTTTGTTTAGTTCCATTTTTAATCATTTAAACACTTACCCAACTTCACCATAGCATAACAATTGCTTGATTAACAACTTAAACAGGTAAATATGTCACACAATTCCCAGAAGCTCACAACAAGGATAACTGACAACAAAAGCATACGATTTCTATAATCAAAAGTAATCTTGAATAATAGTTTACAACTCCTAGACATCAATTAATCACTAGCTAAAGCAAGATTCAACAAATTTCTCACAAGCATAATAAGATACCCCAAACACTTATGGAAGAAGAGAAATTCTACTTTTCAACTATCAACACTCCATTAATATTGAACAAACTTCATTAAAAAACCATAATTAAGTTGGTTAAATATTTAAATCCCTAAGTTTTTTCACTTAGCCTTTTTTATTCAACATTACGCCCATTATAAGTCTTCAAGCAAAAATTTCATTTCATTTCATTAAGTAATATTCATCTATACTCAAGAATTTGAAACATTAAGATATATTCTATTCATTAGACACCTAATCTAAGCTTAAAATAGATGAATTTATCTTAAAAAGCAAGGCCCCCATAGCTATATTGTCAATGCCACTTTCTAGCTTTTCTCTTCTTAATTTCCTTCAAGAATTAGACTTAAAAATGGTTAGTATACTTATTTATCTAATAAATAAAAATGATTAAGCCATGGATATATAAGAATTAACATTGAAAAGTTGGAAAACAACACTAAGGATGTACCAAGGTATGGCAACCAAAATTAGCAGTTGATAGGGTGATGTCATGCTTTTAGAAATTTGTGGAATATTCAATGGCATCCTATAATGTTCTAGAAACTTCTAGAATGAGCTAGAAGATTTTAGGGTCTTTATTGATATTCTACTGATTCTAAAGTCTACTAAATTTACTAAAATGATTAAATAAGTTACTTACCCTTAATTAAATTATTGAAACTTTTTTTCAAAATAGTTTTGTTAACATTACTTTAGAGGTATTTCAGTCATTTTAAAAAAATTTTCCCATAAATTTTGAATTTTCACTCTTAAAAGATTCTTAAATCCTTTTGACCACTTAATTGATTATCCTTACATGATTTTGGGTATTTTAGGAATTTTGTCAAATTGCAAACCTTTAACCTATGAAGATGCAATTTTTAATTTTTAGTTTTTCATATTTTTGAAATTTCTTATTTTATTTGGTTTTTTTTTTCATGATTTTATAATTTTTAAGGGTTTTCTTTTTTTCTTTTTTTATTCTTTTAAAGGGTGCAAAAATGCAATATCTATAACTACTTGTATTTGTAGTGATGTTTAGATATCGCCGAAAAGATAAAAGAGATACTAGTTTTGCTAAGTAGGTGACCTTACAGGTTTTGGTGCATTATCTTGGTTTTAGTTAGTCACTTTTATAAGGTTTATAAGTATTCTTACGAGGTTTTGTTTAGGGGTGGGGGTGGTTTGTTGGGAAGTCACTCTTACAATGTTTAGGATCAATCTACTAAAAAGGTTTAAGGTTTACTCTTATAGGATTCAGGGTTCACTCTCTTAAGGTTTACAGAGTTATCTTTACAAGCTTAAGACTCTTATGAGATTTAGGGTTTATTATTATAAGGTTCAGAGTTAACTCTACTAATAAGGTTATCAAACTTGCGATTTTATATAGAATTGCTAGAGGGTTAGTAAAATCAGAATGTAGAAACGTAAGTTTCTACACACTATGTAAAATAGTTTTAAAAAATTATAGAGATGCTTATAGTAGTTATTCAAAACTTGAAATATATGATGAAAATATAGAAACAAAGAGATTAGGTTCTTTTTTCATAAAAAATTCTTAATAATATATAATTAAACATGTATGAAAAAAGGACAAATAAAGTCAAAACTAACTTTTTTTCTATTATTTTCTTTAAAAAAAAAAACAATGAACTAAAGAGAATAAAATTTTTCAATTCATTTCAAATTACTAATGGTATAAACTGAATTATATAGTTTTTCTTGTAGTTTTTGCTATTAGAGCTGAAATCTATGTGAAGGCTATGAACATAAAATAAAAGATTAAGAGAGAGAAAAAAAAGAAAAAAAAAAAGGATAGGGAAGATTATGTAATGCCTTGATAGTTGATGGCTTATAAGAGGCTAAGAGCTTAATTGTATTTTTTTATTTTTTAGCCCATTTAACTTAAATATGTAAAATTGGTAAACTTGGTTAAAAATGTGAGTTTCTACATGAAAAAGAGTTTATACACAAGTTAACTTAGAAGGGTTTCCTAAAATCATAAACTCGTAGAATCGCATGAGTAGAATTGTAATTTTGATAATTATGTCTGCTAAGGTTCAGGAGTCACTTCAGAGGTTTTGGGTTCACTCTTATGGAGTATAAGGTCTACTCTATTGAGGTTCAAGGGCTCATTAGGAACAAAATTCTTTTATGGGGGGAAAAAGAAATTTAAGGAAATTTGTTTGAAGATCTTGTCGAATCTTTCAAATAATGCTTTAATAGTATACTTTCTATGTTAGTAGTCATTGATTGTTGCCCATGATGTATTGACTCATTAATTATGCCCTTCTTTAGTATTGTAGCCTCAATAGAACTAACTTGGTGAGAAAAAACCTACCTTCGTCTTGGTAACATGGATTTTTGTCATTTGATAAGCAGAATATCAATCTTTTTTTTAGTAGTGTATATTTTGTATACAAAACTCATTTGTTGGGGAAAAAAATCTACCTCTTTCATGATAACATAGCTTCTACTAAAGGATTTTAGTGAATAGCAATAACTGAATTTCATAGTAATTTGCATGTTTAGGATTTACATGAATTTTGACAAATTGTTGCATGTTCGCATGGTCCTTCGTGAAGATCACATTTTTCATAAATAAAAATCGGGGCTTGTTTTTATATGTTTGCATATACCTTTATCAATTGCAAGTTCTATGTTTGGAAATAGCATGTTTGCATTTTGTGACATTCTTGCATGAAAGTTGATATCTTTGCTTATCCATGCATGTTTTTGCATGATTAATTGCATGGATTGTAATTTGTTGCATACTATATGATACTTTGCATGTTTAGTGATTCCTTTCAAAATTAGGAATTTCTAAAAGATGCTTTCAACAAGAGTAATGGTTTCCATAAAATTATTTTTTTTCCTCGCAGGTTAGGTTTTCTTAGAGAATTGACTTTCCTTAAAATCATGGGTTTGCTTATTAAATTGGTTTTTAAAAATTAGGATATTTCATTAAACTATAGAATTTTTTTACAAAATTAGTGCTTTTCGTCAAATTAGGGTAAGAATGTCATCTTTACTAAAAAACCTTTAGAATTGTTACATATGAATTTGTTTGGTCTTACCAGAATATTAAGTCTAGGTGGAAATAAGTATGGTCTAGTGGTTGTTGATGAATTTTCTAGATATTCTTAGATTTTATTTCTTCGTTATAAAAGTAATGCATTTAAAAGTTTTCAAGCGTTTACTAGACAAATTTAGAATGAAAAAGGAGCATCTATAATCAGTCTTAGGACAGATCACGAAAAATAATTTGATAATACTGATTTCTTAACATTTTGTGAGAATAATGGTATAACTTATAATTTCTTTGCTCTATATACACCACAACTGAAGTTACATCCATTACATGTTACGTTATTGATCGTATCTATATAAGACCCTTGATAAATAAGACATCATATGAAATTTTTAAAGGTAGGAAACCTACTATTTTGTATTTTCATGTATTTGGATTTAAGTGTTTTGTGAAGAAAACAAGTAAAGTTTTAGGAAAATTTGAAGAATGAGCAAAAGAAGCAATATTTTTGGGATACTCATTAAATTCTAAAGCCTTCCGAGTATACAATAAGGCATCCAAAGTGTTTGAAGAATCCATTAATGTTAGATTTATTGAGGAAACAGGAAAAGAGGATTCTGATAATGAAGCACCTATGATCTCTAAGAAAGATTAGAATAAACAAAGTAGTGAAGGAGTGTTAGAACCTATGTTAGAAAGTGCTTCTAAAAATCTTTCTCCTCCAAATGCCATCAGTAAGCTAGAAAGGAATTTGGATGGTTCAACAAGGATTTACACTAGATCTGATGTCACTAGTAAATCAAAACCGTAATTAGAAAGTCCATTAGAAAGTAAGTCAAAAAGTTCTAAAGGTTTATATACACCTTCCTCTACTTTGAGATTTAAACCACATTATCCTCCTAATAAGGTAATTGGTAATGTTCATTATGGTGTTAGAACTAGATCTAGTCTTCAGAATATAGAAAATCATTTTACATTACTTTTTGAGGTTGAACATAATTCTATTGATGAAGCTTTAAATGATAGTAATTGGATTAATGTCATGCAAGATGAACTTAACCAGTTTTAAAGCAATCAAGTATGGAACTTAGTACCTCTATCTAACGATAATCCATTATTGGTACTAAGTGAGTATTTAAGAATAAGTTAGATGAAAATGGAAAAATTATGAGAAATAAAGCTAGATTAGTAGCTAAAGGATATTCACAAGAGGAAGGGATAGATTTTGATGAAACATATGCACCTGTAGCAAGGTTTGAAGCTGTCAGATTATTGCTTACTTTTGCTAGTTTTAAAAATTTCAAATTGTTTCAAATGGATGTAAAAAGGGCTTTCTTAAATGGGTATATAAAGGAAGAAGTGTGTGTTGAGCAACCCCCAGGGTTCAAAGATTTATTTAAGTCCGATTATGTTTACAAGCTCAAAAAGGCATTATATGGTTTGAAACAAGCACCATGTGCTTGATATGAAAGATTAAATGAATTCCTCTTAAGAAATGGCTTTCAAAGAGGTAAAGTTGATAGAACCTTATCCTTGAAATATTACGATCATGACATTTTAATAGTGCAAATATATGTAGATAACATAGTATTTGATTTTACTGATGAAATTTTTTGTCAAAAATTTTATAAGCTCATGCAAACAGAATTTGAGATGTCAGTATAAGAGAACTGAATTTCTTCTTAGGGCTTCAAATCAAGTAGTCTGACCATGGTATATTTCTTCATCAAGAAAAATATACCAAACATATTTTGAAGAAAATTGGATTTGAAAATTCTAAAGGATCATCAACTTTAATGAGTACATCTACCAAGTTAAATGATCGCCTCTAATTAGAGCTACCGAGTCTTACTATTTAAATTCTTATATTTTATCCTTTACTTGGTTAAATAGGCAAGTGTACCTATCGTTTGTTAGTATGGATAAGTATAAGGTCGTCTCCACTGAGAAATGATTCAAACACTAGTACCAATTATTCTTCCTATTAACTAGTGACCTAACGATTTAATGAAGTAATTTAACTAATTTCTATAACTAAATTGTACTAATTATATGATTACAACAATAAAACATAACAAGTGAGATTATAATACGAAAACAACAAATTACGAAGCAGGTTTACTCTATCATATTAATATGTCTTATAAACTATCCATCTTAACAATTACTCATTTGCAGGAATTCTCTACTCATTAGTATTCTTCTTAGAATTACTCAATTCTAATCCCGATTGCATTCCTTAGAATCTCTTCTCAAAAAATGGATAAGTTAACATTTCATTAGAAGCTTACTAATCCTTGAAATCCCTAAACATGCAACGAACTTCCTAATAATATCTCTATTAACAAGAGTAGTTCGTCTTAGTGACTAAGGTCTATTCAGTAGAATTGTTTCTCAATGTATTCCATTGAAATCTACTACAAGATTGTGTTATGTACTATACTTTCTCAACTTGTATGAAGTTTTAATCACTAAAAATGCGTAATCATTAGGAACAACAACAATTCAAAATACATTCACGTTAAAATGACTTCATAAATCCTAATTTATCACTTACAAATGATAGAAAAAGAACAAATATAGAGAAATAGGAAAAATGAATTAAAACACAACATAAAAGAAGAGAGAAGAATAAAACCCCTTTTGATTCACTTGAAGGATTCTGATACAACAGTATACAGATAATGGATTCTTTACAATTCTCTCAAAGTTAGTGAAGAATATTACATAAAACTCTCCTTACAGTATCACTACCAAAGAACAAGAATAAGAAACTTAATGGTCTTGATTATGATGATCTATTGTATTTCTTGATGATGGTTTTTTTGATGTATCTTCTCTATTCTAAAAGTTATGGTATATTTATACTTGACTTGTCAAAGGACTAGAAAATATATCTCTTCAAGACACTACTTGATGTTAAGACATATTCCATGTACTAATTTGTGTGAAAAAATGATAGAGGAACAATTATGTTCACTCTTATCATACTTGTGACTCGGGGAGTGATAGTCTCGGAACATAAGAATCTTCACTCATTACGGTTGTGACTACGGATGTGAACTCCTCGTCACTTCATCACCTCTAATCACGCCTGTGATCAAGAGAGTGATCATCTTCCTACTAACTAATCACGGCTTTAATTGACGGGGAGATTATCATTACTTCCTCAATTACGCTCATGATGGAGGGCGTGATTAGTACTGGCCATTCCAATCCTTCATTATCACGCTCGTGATGGATTGCATCTTGGTTTTACTTTAAAGTTTTTTTCCCCTCATGGTTGTGATTGCCTTAAAACTCATTGTTCTTATATAAATTTTATCCCCTTACTCGTGATTCATCTTAAGTTAATACATTATCCAATTAAGTATCAAAAACTTAAGAATTGAATCACAATTATGAATAATTTATGCCGAGATATGTCTTGAAAGTATAAAATAATTTACACTCATCAAACTTCCCCACACTTGAGCTTTGCTTATCCTCAAGTAAAAAAAAAAAACAATCAATTGCATGTTTGACAAAGTATTCTTAGTGGATTAACTTTGTACCTAGCACGTTCTGTTCTTAGAACAATAACTAATATTCTAAGACTAATCAAATTAAAACACACTTTACCCTTACTATTTAATGATGACTTCTAAAGACACAAAGTCAAATAGATCAAACAAAAATTGGTTATACTTCATTCACTTTCTTAAGTGTATAAAAACTTTTCAATTACTTTTTAAGTACAATAATCTAAAAGAAAAGTATTTTGCATCAATTTTTCTCATGTATTTCTTCTTCTTCTATTGAATCTCTCTAAAAACAACTTACATATTAAATTTTCAATTTTTCTTTTCTTTTTTATTCTCCCTTTTTTCCTTTTTTTTTTCTTCTTCTTCTTCTTCTTCTTTTATTTTTTGAGAATAATTAAAACCAAAGATTAGCAGCAAATGTAAGCTTTGCAATCAGTTATTCGGGGTTCGGTTCGTAGAATTTAGGACGATCGAACAAATTGTCTGATTTAGCCCAAATTTTATTATGAAGTTAGGATTATTAATAAAAGTGATTCTGTAAGTTTGAATTTATGAAAATAAGTAATAAAATGATTAATTAATATAATATTTAATTTTATGAAAATTATCCATTATTTATCGGAAATGCATAAAACGAGTTCCGATAACTATCGAATCGATAGAAATAAATTATATGTACACTAAAAATCATGAAATAACATAAATAATATTTAAGAGTATTTATTTATACCATATATGTATTTACATGTAGGTAGAAATATGTGAAATTACTTAAAATATGTCAAAATAACGTTAATTAATTAAAAAATGCATGAATAATTAAAGAAAAATTAGGAAAATTATGGAAAAATATGGAATTGTCCAGAAAGTGGTCGTGGTAAGCTGGAATTGAAGAAACAAAAGTAATCAATTAAATTGAAACAAATAGAAAGTGGGATAAGATAAGATAAAGTAAAATGTTACCTTAAATTATGCATAAAAAATCTCCTAAAACTCTATAAATAGCCAAAATTTTATAGAAGCTCATTTAGTCAATTTACAGAGTAGAAAAATTAGATAGAATAAAAATTTGTAAAAATCTATGCAATTAGAGCCTTAGAAGGAAGCCATCACCTAACAACAACTTAGGAGTGAATGGCCACCACTACTACATGGTGGTGGTAGCGCGCAAGGCGGCCAACAAGGCCTTGGTGGCTGGAGCATCCAACTTTAGTAAGTTTCAATTTCCTCTCGATTTTTTTTAAATTGTTAAAAATATTTGGAAAATTATGAATCTTGTTATTCTGAGAAATTTTATTATGTAGATTTAAGGAAAAAATTTATTTTGATGAATTTATGTTTAGAAATATACTGTCCTTAAGAAGTCATGCAAAACCGAACATGTTTCAAATTAGAAATAAATAGACTTAGGAGTGTAGTTTTGGACTCAAAATTTTTATATAGACTATTTAGGTGATATAGAACAGTGAGCTATGAAGTCCTTTTTCAAAATTTTTAGATAATTTTTAGACCTTAAAGTAATGCATAAAATGGGTAATTTTAGAATAATTAAGTAATTAAAAGGATAATTACTAATTAGATCATAATTATATGTTTTAGGATGTTAACATCTAATGAAGTATAATATTTGTAACATTTAGGGTGTTAGATGTAATTATTAAGGTATTATGTAGTAAATATATAATAGGTAAAAATAGTAAATTTAAGTTAATTTTGTAATTTAGGGTAATTAGGTGTAAATTCTGTTTTAGGATGAATTTAGATATTTTGAAATGGTATTTGATGTTGGGAGATGATATTTGAGGTGATGAGAATGTTAGATGTATATATGATATACATATTAGGTGATAATGTAGAATATGTAAGTATAAGAAATTGATGAGTAGGAAAATATTAGGTTAAAACTGATATTATAAAAATAATAAAAATATATAATAAATCTGGTAGGAAACTTAAATTTAGGTAGTTATATGAAAAATATAAAATTTTATCACATTGGGAGTAAATTTGATAGTTAAATTAAGATTAAGATGTACCATATAAACTAGAACATTGGTTAGAGATAAAAAAAATGATATTTAGGATATCTGAAAATAATGTGATTAATTTCACATTATGGTTCAGAATGATTTCCTAGGGTTTACGTATAAAATCCCTAATTGAAAACTAAGTTAAAAATTCAATTTAGAAATTAACTTCAAAACTAAATCATAACTTAACCTAAATTAGGAATAATTGTAAAAGACTTAAAAACTAGATAATTAGGTATATTAAACCCTAAACTAAAGATAACATAAAAGTACTACAAAATAGAGTATATATAAAATAGCTATATATGTATTGAAATAACATTTGTATTATAGGGTTTAGCGGTGACAACCTGAGTAAGTCGTACCTCGAATGGGCAAGTGAAGAGTCTAGGTAAGTTAGGATTAATACGTTGTTGTATTTTGAAGTACTAATTTATAGTATTTAGAGGCTTGAAATTGTACTTGATTGTGCTTATTAAATAGTTGACTGTATGCATGTGTTTGTTTCTAAGTTGATGACGTGATTTTGTTTATTGCTTTGGCTTGTATTATGTGATTTGTATGAAATGATTGATCGCTTTAAACTAGACCTAATCAAATATATAACTTGTAATCATAAATCGGACCTGCTTATCAACCATTAAGGGAAACTTAAGGTTCTTTGGCCAAATACCGACCCCTTTGAAAGGGATAGCGCTAGATAGCATAATCGATCCCTTTCTCATTCTTAGTCGAACTAAGTGATAGGTGAGGAGGTTGCGACAAGGGTGAAGTCAATAATTCGAAGTTAGTCGTAGGAGGAGTGATGTTTTCATTGCACAAGCTTGGGTTTGGTTATGAGCTATTGCATTAACGAAAACTTCTTAACCCGGATTAGAGCAGGTGCAATTTCTCTAATTTCATGGCGAGCCGAATAACTTTGTGTGATGGCATTTGCTTGAACATGCATTGCATCTAATAATTTAGTTAATAACCTTGTTTGTATTTACTATATAGTTTTAAGTATCAACTTACTCAGCTGTGATTGTTTACATCTCTATAGACGTTGTTGCAGGTGTTAGCGAGGAAGCGGCTTATAATTACCTTAAAGCTAACAACTGTTGGATCTTAGAGGAATGAGGATATAAACTGAAGACTAGATACACTTTCAAGTTTAGATTTATCTTTAAAGCTTTTAGTATTACTTTACAAATTATTTAAGTAGATTATGTTAGGTTGTTAAATCTTTTAAATACACTTAGATTATTTTAATGTAAATTTTTATTTTTCTTAAGTTCATAAGTAAATAACATATTTAATTTATGAACTGTTTACTTTAAAGAGGGTTGGTCGTGAATGTCTTATGTGAATTAAGTCTAAGGTAGCGGTTGTATGGTCAGCTTCTATCTTAGAATGGTTTACATGACAGGACTATTACGACTCTGCCGCTTCAGAGCGTGATAGTGGAGCCAGACTTCGCTTTTTTGAGGGACCAAAGCCCGCCCTTACTAACTCGGTTATAAGGATAAAGATTAGCAACGAAGTCAAACTTTGCTCTTCTAAAGGACCAAATCCCGTTCTTACTAACTCAATCCTTATATATTTTTATTGCAAAGTTATAAAGACGAAAATTAGCAGTGGGGTCAAACTTTGCTCTTCTGAGAGATCAAAACTCGTCCTTACTAATTTAAACCTTGTACATTTCAATTTACTCTATTTTGTAGAGATTCTCAAGAAGTATCAACAAGTGAATCATTTCATTTACTCTTTTCACTTAAGATTAAATAAGCTTTAAAAGTAATTAAAAAGTAGATATATTACTTAGTAAGTTTAAAAACACAACCATTTAACTTTGAACTAAAGACTTCGATTCACTTCTGATCTCTAAATTCATTCATTAAACAACAAGTAAGTGTGCTTTACTTAGATTTGATCCTAAAATTTTGATCATGTACACTAAGTTCACAAGAAGTAGTTAGGCACAAAATTAATTGCTACCATTCCAAAATGATAATCTACTTAGTAAACTCATAACTTGAAAACAAACAGCTTAAGTGGGAAACTTGTGATAAACAGGGTTTACCCTTCCCCATGCTTGGTGAGAGACATTATCCTCAATGTTTGAGGAAAGCAAACATAAAATAGGTATAGAAAATAAACGACTAGAAAGATGAAAAACAATAAACAATGAGAACTGGACTTCCTTGAAATATGAAGTTTGACCAATTCATTGAGTCATAAACCATCAAACAATACATTCTTCAGTCACCATGACAAATTAAACAACAAAAAGACACCTGACCATTAAGACAAGACAAAACAAAAACAAACTATAACAAACACATGATATGAGAGTCTCTATGATGCATTTCTGGCGTCAGACACATGGAGAAACACCATAACGAAACGAACCAAAAAACCAACAAAGGAAAAGCCAGTAAAGTCTGGGCAGCTACCGAGTGGATGTAACGTACCACTCGATTCTATTCGGCTTACAATCCGCCGGATATGACACATCGGTCTGAACTGAAGGGTCATTCGCTGCTACTCTTTACTAAAGGGAATAGATAAGAGTTGGAGGATAATGAGAACACTAAGGTTGCTCAAATGAAATATGAATAATTTCTGTATTGATTAGTCAATTGACTATATACAAGAAAGTGGGGATTTATATACCTATCTACTAGGGTTACTTTGTATAAATGAAAAGATAAAAGGGTATTCTACAAGTAGGTTACATAAAGCATACTACAAGGGGTAAAAGAGACAAAGAATATTTAATATGGAAAAGAAAGAATTATTCTTGAAGGTTATGTCTTGAAGGTACATGTCGCTTAGTGGTTGGAAATTAGGAATATAATATAAGTAGGTGAAAGTAGAAAAACACTACAGTCAAGGGCTAACCTGATCTAGATCAGGCTAGGAGCCAATTAGTCCGATAAAAAAGTCAGTTGAATTGGAGTCAAACGCTTGTGGTTGGGTCGGGAGCTTGGCTCAGCTAGTCATGGGCTATCTTCTGAAATAAAAGGTTGCTATTGGGCAAGAGCAAGTCTAACATATGTGAAGATCTAATAGACAAGTTCGCAAGAAATCGGTTTGGAATAGGGATCCCCGTCTCAGATATGGTTTTGAGCCAGTATTCTTCATGTGAGTCCTTGAAGTTCTCTAGCTCGGCTACATGTGATGGGTCCAGGGTGCTGATTCCTATCATCTGCCTGGGGGTCAAAAAGATTTGCCCTCAAATCTAGAGTAGTTTTTACTTCTTCTTCTAGGGTGCATGTAGGGTCTTCTTTTGCTAAGGTGAGGGATTAGATTGGATACATCGAAGGTGGAAGAAACACTATAGTCATTAGGCAACTCGATTTGGTAAGCGTTGCGATTGATCTTCTTTAAGACTTTAAATCAACCATTAACTCGAGGAGATAGCTTGTTCTGTCTTAAGTATGGGAATCGTTCTCAACTGAGGTGTATCCATACCAAGTCTCCTAGGTGGAAAGAAACAGTTCGACAGCCTCAATTACTAATTTCTTGCTGTCTCTGATTGAATTTGATGAACTTTTTGGCTACAAACTGGTGTAGTTCATGCAATTCTTGAGCTTAGTCAACTCCGAATTGACTCTCTTTAGTAGCCGTTAGAGCATCGATCATATATAGGGGAATAGTAAGGTTAAGGACATAGATGACCTCGAATGGGGTCTTCCTAACAGTGCTATGGACAGTTCGGTTGTATGCAAACTCCATAACTAATAAGCATAGATCCTAATCCCTCAAGTTCTTTCTTATGACAGCTTTGAGTAAATTGCTTAATGTCCTGTTTACCACTTCAGTCTAGCCATCAGTCTAAGGGTGGCTATTGGAGCTGAATATAAGTTTAGTTCTAAGTCTTCTCTAGAGAGTCTTCTAAAAAAAGCTCAAAAATTTTACGTTTAGATCTAAGACAATAGTCTTCAGTACCCCATATAGTCAGACAACCTCAATACGTAAAGCATCATTAGTCCGATGCCAAGATGGCACAATGGCACAAAATGAAGTGCACCATCTTACTAAAGTAGTCCACTACAACAAAAATAGAATCTTTCCCTCTAGATGTCCAAGGCAACCTTAGGACAAAATCCATGTTGAGGTCAGCTTAAGGTAAGGTTGGTGTTGGCAGTAGCATACACCTTCCATGGGGTTCTCTCTTCCCCTTAGCTCACTTGCACACTTCACAACTATTAACTACCTTATGGACATCCTTAGCCAAACTTAGCCAGTAAAAGTTCTCTCTCAACAGATGGGCTGCCTTGGTATCCCCAAAGTGACTTGATAATCCATCGCTATGAGCTTCCTTGATTAATAGCTCACGCATGGAACAGTTTGGTTTGCATAACCTTTGGTCCTTGAATAGATAGCCTACCTTAAGATAATATCTGCACTGTTCTATGATAGGGTAGAAATGAGGATCATGAGCGTACTGCTCAGTAATGAGTGAGAATCCCAATAATTTTGTTTGCAAGGTAATCAGCAAGGTTTGCCGTCATGACAAAGCATTGGCGACCATATTTGCACTTTCCTTTTTGTGCCAGATGACGTATGCAAACCCTTCCATAAAGTCCAACCACTTGACTTGCCCTTTTGAAAGCTTGTTTTGACTCCCTAGATGCTTTAGGGACTCATGGTTTATATAAATAACAAACTCTCGTGGCAGCAAATAGTATTGCTAAATAGTAAAGGCTCGGTAAAGAGCATACAATTCCTTCTCATACACAGAATAGTTCGAGGCAAGATTGCTAAGCTTCTCACTATGGTGGGTGATGGGTCATTGCTCCTGCATCAGGACAGCGCTAATTTCTACCCCCAATGCATTGCATTCTAATTTAAAGGGTTTGTCAAAATCTGGTAGTGAAAGGATAGGTGTCGATGTGAGCTTCTCCTTGATCTCCCCAAAGCTTTGCTCAGCTCGTCGTTCCACTAGAACTCATCATTCTTCTTTGTCAGTTTGGTTAAGTGAATGGCTATGGTTTTGAAGATTTTGATAAATTGCCTATAGAAAGAAGTTAGGTTATGAAAGCTTCGAACCTCAGTGACATTCTTTGGTGTTGGCCACTCAAGAATAGCTCGAATCTTCTCCTCATCTACTTGCAGTCCTTCCCTTGACACCATAAACCCTAAGAAAATCACCTCCTTTTGGCAGAACATACACTTCTTTACATTCCTATACAACTTCTTAGTTTGTAAAATGTCAAATACTTCACGGAGATGTTGAACATAATTGTTTAAGTTGGCATTGTATACCAATATTTCATCAAAGTACACGACCACATATCTTCCGATTAGAAGTCGCATTACATGATTCATCAACCTCATGAATATGCTCGGCGCATTAGTAAGTCCGAACTACATAACTAGCCATTTGTAGATTCTATGCCTAGCCTTGAAGGCAGTCTTCTATTCATTGCCCGACCTCATGTGAATTTGGTGGTAGTCACTTCGTAAATTAATCTTTGAAAACATCTTGGTGCCAGAGAGCTCATCTAACTTGTCATCGAGCCTTGGTATCGGGTATCTGTACTTGACAGTAATTTAGTTTATTGCTTGGTTATCGATGCATATGCGTTATGTTCCATCTTTCTTAAGGATGAACAGAGCTAGTACAGCATAAGGGCTCATGCTCTCTCTGACGTATCCTCGCTTTATGAGTTCATCTACCTGTCTTTTCAGCTTGACACTCGCTTAGGGTTCATTTTGTATGCAGGTCGGTTTGGTAGGGCAGTGCTTGGCTGCAGATCAATGCAGTGCTCAATGCTTTAGATTGGAGGTAGTCCTCTTAGCAATTCTTTAAGGAATAGATTAGAAAACTCACCTAGCAGGCTTCGGATTTCATCAAGGATATCCTCCAAATCTCTCAGTTCCAACAATCTTCTAATAAATAAGAACATAGGTTCTTTAGCCTTTTTAGCAGCTCGAAGCTCTCTTCGACTCATTACTAAGATAGTCTTTTTACTAGCTCGGGTGAGCTGATTATGGGTTTCATGTACTTAGGACGAGGTCATAGGTTGCAACACAATCTTTCTTCCATCCTTAACTAAGGTATAGGTGTTCTTATACACGTCATAAGTAACACGTCGGTCAAACAACCAAGGTTGTCTAAATAGCAGATGTGAAGCTCTAATAGAGACGCATCATATACTACTTCGTCCCTATACATACTCTTAACACTAAACGGTATGATCACTTGTTTAGTTACATGTAAAGCACCCTTATCATAAAGCTAATGCAGCTTGTAAGGTCGGGGATGCTTTGAGGTCGGCAGACCCAATCTCTGCACAAAGGATTGTGCAACGACATTTGTACAACTTCCCTCATTCACAATGATTTTGCATAATTGGCTTTTGATGGTACACTAGATATGGAACAGATTCTCCCTTTAGTTCTCCTCAGAGCTCGGTAAGGAACTCACTACTCATCTTAGAACTAGGGTTATCACTTCTCCCAGGTTAGCATAGACACAAGTCTTGTCTTCCTCTTCGACTTTGGGTTTTCTAACATCCTCTTCTTTTTCGAGTTCACTCTTGTCAGTATTATCCACTACATCTCCTTGGAGTACCGTGATACAATGGTTTGGACACTCAGTAACCATATGCTTGAAACCCAAGCATTTAAAGCATTTCACATCTTTGGTCTTCCATTTAGAGGTTTGTCTTTTATTATATATCCTCAAGGTTAGCCTAACCTAGGCTCGGCCTTGCTAGCTTGTTCGACTGTCATCAGATCAGTCGTTCCTATCCTTGGTCCTGTATGATCTCTTTGACTTGGCTTGAGTAGGTCGACATAAAATTGGGGTTTAGGAGAATGTTTGCCCAGGTCGACTCAGAGCACATCTCCTCTGCTTTTTGACCCTCTACACTATCTTTATTGCCTCTTCCAAGGTACAAAACCTTTTCACTTCCACAATGTTGTGAATCTCAAATTGTAGTCTATAAATGAACCTCGATACTCTGTAAGCCACGAGTTCTTCTATGTTAACCTGGATCATAAGCATCTAAAACTCTGACATAGTGATCATCAAATTAGCTTCCTTAACGAGGCTCTTGCAACTTTGCAAATGTATCTTGTATGTAGGTATCAGGCACAAATCTTCCTCTTAACAACCTTTTCATCTCATCCTAGGTTCTAACACCTCGCCTTCTGTCTCTTGTTCTAGCTGCATTCTAATTTTTTCACTATATAGTAGCATACCTAATAAACTCTAATATAGCAAGTTAGACTTTGATAACATTTGTGTACCCATAACATTCAAACACCTTCTCTTGAAGGGCGAGATTCGAACCTTGACATTGTCTAACCCTCGAAGGACTCTGCGCCCTCGTCCTTGTGCTTAGTAATAAGTAACTTCTTCATCTTCTTCCCTAAACTCTTCAACATCCAATTTCTCATCATCTTTCTCATTCTCTTCTAACTTTAGTCTTTGTTTAGTAGCTCGGTTTGCTACTCTTCTAGCTCACCGTGGTCGAACTGGGTGATCGGTACGGTTACCTTGGCTATAGTGTCTCTTAGGGGCATTTTCTTGCTATACACCTTGGGGTGGTTGTTTGTTAACTTATATTGCTGTGACTAGACTCTCAGTGAGGTTTGTGAGTCTATTGCATTTGTCATCAACTGACCTTAAGGTATTACTACCATTATAACCATGACCAAGTTGAGTACCACTACTCTAATCACCCATGATACCTTAAACACTCGAATCTGACATGATGCAATACTTCTCGAATGGATTAATAACTCACTAACAACTTTAATATCCAATAATCACTCGAATAGAAAAGTAGCAAACTTGCTCTATTCTTGTAATGAAAAACAAAGTAAAAACAGAGTAATAATGAAGCTATAATTACACACAAATACACTACAGCAACCACAGAAGGAACACAATAGCCACTAACAGTAAGGTAAACCTAAACTTCAGTGTAACTTCACATACTCTCTCGCGGAACCGTGCTTTGATACTAACAAAGCTGATGTGTCTTCAGGGTTGGATACACGGAGAAACACTACAATAAAGTGAACCTAAAAACAAACGAAGGAAAAGCTAGCAAAGTCGAGTAGCTATCGAGTAGATGTAATGCACCACTCGATCCTACTTAGCCGACAATCTGTCGGATATGACACATCAGTTCGAACTAAAGGGTCACTCATCACTACTCCTTACTAAAGGGAATAGATAAAAGTTGGATGATAATGAGAACACCAAGGTTGCTTAAATGAAATGTGAATAATTTCTACATTGATCAGTCGATTGTCTGCATACAATAAAGTGGGGGTTTATATACCCATCCACTAAAGATACTTTATATATATGAAAAGACAAAAGGGTATTCTACAATTATGTTACATAAAGCATACTAAAAGGAGTAAAAGAGACAAAGAATATTCAGTATGGAAAAGCAAGAATCATTCTTGAAGGTTGTGTCCAGAAGACACGTGTTGCTTGATGGTTGGACATTAGGAATGTGATATAAGTAGGCAAAATCAGAAAAAATGTAGCAATCAAGGGTCGACCTAATTTGGATCAAGTCGGGAGTCAATCAGTCTGGTAGAGAAGTAAATTGAATTAAAGTCAGACACCTGTGGTTGAGTCGGGAGCACGGCTCGGCTAGTCATAGGTTGTCTTTTGGAATAAAACATCACTGTTGAGTAGGAGCAAATTTGACACATGTGAAGATTTGACAGATAGGTTGGTAAGAGATCAGTTCGAAATAGGGATCCTTGTCTCAGATATGGTTTCGAGCTAGTATTCTCAGTACGAGTTCTTGGAGTCCTCTAGCTCAGCTATGTGTGATGGGTAAAGGGGGTTGATTCCTATTACTCCATTAATAGTACATCAGTGAGGTTAAGCTCTTAACCAAAAAATGAGTCAAAACTAAACAAAATAAAACAAAAGAAAGAAAACAAGTTAGTCATCCTTGCTTTTGTCTCTTCCTTTGAGCCGTCATCGTCCTCTTCAAATGACTCTTCCTCACTCTCATCCCCAGCACTTTGTCTTGCTGTGTCTTATTGGATTTCTTAAGTCTCCTCCTCATCATCACTGTCATCTTCTTCTGACCCTTCCTCCTCATCACTAGAGTCTTCTTCTTCCAACTCTTCATCTCCTTCTTCTTCTTGTGGAGCAATTATTGGTAGGGGAACTGAAGGTTGACTAGGACCCATGCCCTCCTAGGTTTGAGGACGAGAGAAACAAGAGGAAATGATTGCTCCCACTTTTTTGGCAATGTTCTTTAAGAGCTTAACAATTCCCTTTTGAGTCTCTTTAATCTCAGCCACTTTAGTTTCTAGTCTCTTCAAATTAGAGACTAAGAAGCTTGATGTGGATGGCACGAAATCCGAAGCACTAGGGTCCTCAATGTCCATGTTAGGATCCGAGACTTTTGTAATAACCTATTGATTAAAAGGTGATATGAAATCAAATAGTAGATTGCAGTGGATCTTCAAAACATAAAATGGGTTAAATGGATATGATGGGTAGGAAGTGAAATAGTTGGTTTCGATGGTAAATGTGAATGGATATCATACACCAAGACACAAACACTATTGGAGGTTTGAGCTCGAAATAGGGTTCGATACAACTTATGAACATTAAATGTCGCTCGGGATTCAAATGAGGGTTAGATGCAACTCACTAATTGGTTCAAATGAAGGGGTTCACCACAATCTTAGGGTCAAGATCAATAAGAACGCGCAAAAGATTAAAGAGTTTGATCTACACTTGATAATCCAACAAATGCTAGCTCAAGAGTAACCTTGCTAAAAAGGGGGAAAGATTCTAAAACACATGAGTATACTTTTCTATCTATTTTTGTATATCTTTGATGTTTACAGATGTTGCTATTTATAGTAAGTCCTAAACCCTAGTGGCAAAACTGTAAATAGTGAACAAGGCTTTAAACCCAAAAGAATTGGGCCCATAAATAAAATAAAGAGAAACATACATAAGAATAAAAAATCGTGCGTTTAATAGAAGTTGGCATGAAGTCACTTGGCCTGTCTTGAAAAGAGTAGGATCTGAACTGGGTAGGGTCAACAGTTGGATGTCCGGGTCTGAGGAGGAGCTCCTAAAGTCTTGCAGTGCTTGGTCGAGACACCATAAAGGTCGGCCTATAATTGATGAGTGCTAGAATTAGTTAGCACTAGTCTCTCATAGCCGTGTCGAGTGGTTCTTGGGTCCCGAGTCCTCGGCTGTGTGATCTCTTAGCTTCTTAGCAGATGACAGACTTGATGCCGAGTAGCTTCTTTTCTTCCTCTCGGTCTTCTATCATTTGCTCGGCCTCAGTAAAAGTTATTTGGCCTCAACCTTAAACCGTTCAGCCTTGGGTTAAAATAGATTGGTGTCTTCTTTCAAAGGGTTAGCATTGGCTTGGGACAGGTCGGCCTCGGCTGGGAGATAGTCGTGGGTCGATTCCCATCAAAAGGAGTTCTTGGTAGCGGTTCTTGATCAGTGCAAGACTCTCTTAGCCTGTTACTAGTAGGCTATAACCTCAAATTCCTAAGAATTCTCGTAATCAGTCCTCTAATAAAAATACCCTTACTCTTATCAGATGCTTACCGGTGAATTCCAAAAGCGGTTAGGATTCCCATATTCATCGGAAACCCCTTAAGTACACTGTACAAGGGTAGCAAATCATGCTCTTCTACTGCCCCAAGACTCTCGTGCTTTCCATAGATGGTCATAACTAGGATGTAGTGGAATACTCGAGCACTAGTCTTCTTTAAAGTTAAAGCCTTGGACTTACTCGCCCTAAAACTACTCTCATTGGAGATTTATCTCTAAAATTCATTCATTGAAGTTCCTCTGAGAAGGCTTATTGTTGAATCTACAAACTCTTCATCCTCCAGCTCAGCTTGGGTATACAATCCCATTGCATGTACAGAGGTGAACTTATCAAAGGTATGAGTTCCTTTAAAGGTAAAAAACTCCACCTCATTGTCCATTTTTGAGCCAATATACTCGTACTTAATCTTAAACAAGGAGAGGAAACCAATGTTGTTTATTTATAAGTCTTCTCCTGAATTGTGAATAGCTTTAGCCATGGCCCATTTCCCAACAATCTCTACATGGCTATCTTCAAGCCGTACTCTCCTAACACATCCCAATCTATAACACAATGTCTCTTGATTATCTTCTTGGAGGCAAATTCCTTAAATCTCTTTTTTTGGTTCGCAGTCATACCAACTGGTGGAGTGACTGCCTTGCTTGACCTTGCTGCATCAGATCGCCTGAGAGGAGGAGAAGGAGAATGATTAGCTCTTAATCTCTTATGCTGAGAAGTCGTTGATGATTTCTTAGATGCCATCTACAAACATTTGCATTAGTTCAAGAGAAATAAAATGCATGTACAATCTAAGTACAATATAGACTAAGCACAGCCATTCTATCTTCCTTCTACTAACTTACAAATATAAAGCATCTATCGACTAATCATAATTAACCCTAATCTATATTCAAGCATGCATTTAACAAGTAAATTCATAATGACTTAACTTGTAACCTCAACCTCAACTAAGGATTCATATCTCCCCTCAACTATCAACACTTTGCATCACAACATTAACATATAAAAACAATACAATTCCTAATGCCATGCAACACGACATAGAGAAAATCAATTAGCAACACAATCTTACATAACATTTAGTTACTACGATGAGACTAAATCATCCAATTAGTCTCAATTTACAAAAACCCCCAATTTGATAATTATCAATATAAATTAAGGTTTAAGCTTGGTATTCTAAATTCAAGCATAAAATCATGCAAATCAAAGTTTAATTCTTACACAAACACAACTATTAGTATGATTACAACACAATTACAAATCGTAGTAAACATACATGTAAAAACCCTAAAGTTACATGAATCAACTCATTGTATGATTGCCTGTCTTTCTGTAGTGTGCCAAATTGAAGATTACTCACTAGCGCTTGAGCTGACCAATTATTTGACATCTTCCTTACCAAGAAGCTGAGAAAGAGAGACTCTAGACTAACCAAATCATCCTTACTTAGATAAGCCATCTGTTCGTACGTTTTTTATCTGTATCTTCTATTAACCTCACTAATGTAACATTGCCATGTGTATAATATCATGTGCAAAATCCATTGCACCAATGATTGTTTTTCTTGTATATTCATTTTTACCCTTTTGTATCTTGTATATTACTTTCTTAGGAAATGCCCTTTTTATCTTTTTCTTTTTTAGGCAAGTTAACTTATGGGTATAAATACCCTTGTACTTATAGCTGTAAAGGATCATCAGATCAATTCTTAATACATTTTTGAGTCCTATTCTCCCTTGCGTAAACACTATTTGTTTACTTTCGACAACACTCTTATCATTTCCCTTAAGCAAGGTTAGGTGGCGAGTAATCTCACTGGATCAATTTGTGTATCATATTGAATTATGCCGTAAGTCTTTGGAAGTTCCATTGGTGCATCATATCCTTTGGAGCTGTTCATGGGTTTTGCTTACTATTTCGTTCTTTATTTTGCCCTTTTTGCTCTTTTCCCATTAATCCTTTTTCGAGCTTTCTGCAAGCTTAGACCCATTCAGCTACCGGCCTTGTCTGTTTTTGGTCACGATTCGCAACACCTTCATTCCAATCAACTTCCCTATGGTATAACTTCAACCATTGTCCATTGACCTTAAATGTCCCTTTTTTCGGATGTTCAACTTCTACCTCCCCAAATAGAAACATCTTCTTTACTAAGAATGGACCTGACCATCTAGACTTAAGTTTTCTAAGAAATAACTTAAGCCTAGAATTGTACAAAAGTATTAGATCTCCTTCCTCGAATTGTTTAGGGTGCTTAATCTTGGAATTATGAAAATGTTTAGCTCACTCCTTGTACATTTGATTGTTTTCATAAGACATCTAACGTTACTCATCCAATTCATTAAGTTGAAAACGCTTAAGTTTATTGGCTGCTTCATTGTCCAAATTTGCTGTCTTCAAAGCCTAATAAGCCTTGTGCTCAATCTCTGCTAGTAAATGGTAAGCTTTACCATAAACCAATCAATAAGGTATAGTACCTAATAGAGTTTTGTAAGCCATTTGGTATGCCCATAAAGTGTCATCTAGCTTATCAACCCAATCTTTTTTGTTATGTGCTGCGGTCTTCTCAAAAATCCTTTTTAAGTCCCTATTAGATACTTCTACTTGGCCACTTATTTGTGAATGGTAAGGGGTAGCCATCTTATGGTGTACCCTATATCTCTTAAGGACTCGTTCAATCTGATTGTTGCAAAAGTAGGTTCCTCAATCATTAATCAATGCTCGAGGTACCCTAAATCTGGAAAATAACTTTCTCAAAAATCTTGCTACCACCCTAGCATCATTCATTGGTAAAGCTTGAGCTTCAAACTATCTTGACATGTAGTCTACTACGACTAAAATATACTTGTTGCTATAAGAATTGGGGAATAGTCCCATGAAGTCTATTCCCCAAACGTCAAAGACTTCACATTCTAAGATGTATTTCTATGGCATTTTATCCCTTTTGGAGACATTTCCGATTCTTTAACACATATCGCAAGCTATAACACAATCATGAGCATCCCAAAATATACTTAGCCAATAAAAACTAGCCTCCAACACCTTCTGAGTTGTTTTGTTTATGCTATAATGAACATCTATTGGTCCATTATGGCAATGAAACAAGATCTTTTGTCCTTCTTCATGTGATACACAGCGATGGATAATCTGATCAGCATACACTCTAAAAAGAAAAGGATCTTCCCAAAAGTAATGCTTTAACTCTAAGAAAAGCTTCTTCTTCTTGTGGTGATCTAAGTCTTGAGGTAGAACCTTCCTCACTAAATAGTTTACTATATCAGCGAACCATGGAATGTCATGGGTCTTAATTGTGCAAAGAGTAAACAAACTTTCTTCTGGAAATTTATCATCAATGTCATCCTCGTTCAATTTCTCCAGATGTGGATTATCCAACCTAGATAAGTAATCTACAGCCAAATTTTTGGCCCCCTTCTTGTCCCCTATCTCCAAATCAAACTACAGATCAACTGTAGTTTTGCATTAGATTTAGATATAAGGTACATTAAAGTTGAGTGATAGGTGTAAATAATCACTTTTGAGAGAATGAGGTAAGGTTGAAACTTGTCGAAAGCAAAGACAATTGCTAACAATTCCTTTTAAGTTATAGTGTAATTCGCTTAAGTCGAATTGAGTGTCTTGCTAGCATAATGTATTAGCTGAAATTGTCAATCTTTTTTCTACCCCAATACCACTCTTAATGAAACATCTATAGAATCCAGCATATCCTGAGAAGCTTCTCACAGCCTTCACAGATGATGGTGGTAGTAACTTTTATATCACTTTTATCTTAGTTATATTGACCTCAATGCCCTTATTTGATATTTTGTTTCCCAACATAATGCCTTGCTGTACCACAAAATGACACTTCTCCCAGTTAAGCACCATATTCTTCTCCTTACATCTTTGCAGCACCCTTTTCAAATTTGCAAGGCATTCATCAAATGTGTCACCAAACATAAAAAAAATCATCCATAAAGATTTCCATCACATCCTTTACTACATTCCCAAAAATAGCCATCATGCAACGTTGAAAAGTGGCTGGTGTATTACATAGTCCAAACAGCATCCTACGATATGCAAAAGTGCCATAGGGGTAAGTAAAGGTAATTTTCTCTTAGTCTTCTAGAGCTATCAAACTCTAAAAATAACCGGACATCCCATCTAGGAAATAATAGTACTTATGACTTGTCGAACTCTCCAATATTTGATCAATGAAAGGTAGTGGAAAGTGGTCTTTCCCTATGGCATCATTGAGTTTCCTGTAATCAATGCACACTCTCTAACCAGTCATAGTGAGCATCAATATCAATTCATTCCTCTCATTTGGTACTACCGTCAGGCCGCCCTTCTTCAGAACCACTTTAACCGAACTTACCCACGAGCTATCTGAAATCGAGTGGATGAGTCCTAGATCCATCAACTTCATTACCTCATTCTTAACTACTTCCTTCATGTTAGGATTTAACCTCCTTTGAGGTTGCACCATTGATTTAAATCCATCCTCCATCAAGATTTTGTAGGTGCAAAAGGAGGGACTAATTTTGTTAATGTCCAATATCTTCCATGTAATTACCCTCTTATGTTCTTTTAAAACAGATAAGAGTTTCTCTTTTTGGCGAAAGTTAAGCCCTGATGATATGATTACTGGCAAATTAGAATCTTTAAACAAAAAGGCATACTCTAAGTAAGAGGGCAATTGTTTCATTTCCAAATCCAACGGTTCCTCAACCGATGGCTTCAAACAAGTAGTATAAATCCTTCAATTGTGTAGCGTACACCTCCAACTGAACAATCAATTCTTTCACCTCATTGACTTTATCTAACTCATTTCCTCTTATCAAGCATGATTCTAAAGGATTCTTATTCAAAATATCCTATAAAAACTCAGAAACGGTGAAATCCAAAGAATCAATAGAAAAACATTCATCATCATCGCTCATTGATTTCTTGAAGACGTTGGGCATTCTAATCACCATCTCCTTGTTTCTAACCTGAAGGACCCACTTCCTATCCTTAACATCAATTATAGTACCCACAGTTGCTAAGAATAGTCTTCTTAAAATGAGTAGAACCTCAATGTCCTTGTCTATGTCCAACACTACAAAATCTGTAGAAAAAATAAAGTCATGCACCTTTACCAAAACATCTTCCACAACTGCTCTTGGAAACCCCATGGATCTATCTTCTAACTGGATGCTCATTTGCGTAGTTTTGGGCTTTCCCAAATTCAATCTCTTGAACAAACTATAGGGCATCAGATTGATGCTAGCTCCAAGATCTGCTAATGTCCTTTTTACCGGAAGGTCTCTTATCAAGCATGGAATGGTGAAACTACCAGGATCTTTGAGTTTCCTAAGCAACTTATTCAACAGAACTGTAAAGCGTTCTCCACCCAAGATAACAATAAGTTCCTCTAATTTCCTCTTGTTGGAAAAAAGCTCATTCAAGAATTTTGCATACTTAAGCATTTGACCCAAGGCTCCCACCAAAGGAAGGTTGATGTGCAACTGTTTGAATAGCTCCAAAAACTTCTTATAATGCTCATCATCCTTGTCCTTCCTTAGTCTAAAGGGGTATGGCAAAGGTGGTTTATACTCCTTTGGTGTTATTGGTAAGACTTCCTCTTCTGGTGATGCATTACTTACTACTTGCTCCTTAACCTTAGCCTTAACTTCTTTCCTCTTATCCTGGATCCTCTTTGGAGTTTGTAACTCCTTGCCACTTCTAAGAGTCATAGCCTTAACATGCTCCTTAAGGTTTGTCTCAATATCACTTGGTAGTAACCTAGGAGTTCTTTCAAACAACATCTTAGAGATCTACCTAAGTTGATTCTCTAATTTATGTATTGATGCTCCTTAATTTCTTAAGGCTGCTTCTATGGCTTGGTGGTGATTCTTAGAGGTCTTGATTTACTGGGTTAACATTTCCTCAATGAACATTGGCTTATTTTAAGGAGGAGGCACTTGTCTCTAAAATCCAGCAGGTTACATATTAGAGCTTTGACCAGTGTTGTTGCTCCATCTAAAATTAGGATGATTCCTCTAACCCAGATTATACGTGTTACTGAAAGGATCATTCCTTGGTCTGATTAGGTTCCCCATGTAGTCAACCTCTTCTACTTAATCGATCTTTGATGAGCTTGCCAACTTAGAATCTAAAACTACTAAAGCCTTGTTCTGACCCATTGTGAGACTATCAAGCTTCCTTGATAACACCTCCACCTGATGTGCTAGAGCAGAAGTGGCATCCAATTTATGTTTTCCTACTGACTTTCTTTCTCTTCCTCTTATAGATGACCATTGATAATGGTTATTGACCATATCTTCAAATAATTGGATACATTGGTCCGATGAGTTATGGTTTAAGCTTCCTCCAACAGCTACATTAATGAGCTGCTTGGTTATATAGTTTAAACCATTGTAGAAGGTTTGAACTTGGTGCCAATCCGAAAGACCATGATGGGGGCACTTTCTTAACAATTCCTTCCACCTCTTCCATGCTTCATATAAAGTCTTTGAATTCATTTGACCAAAAGAAGAGATATCCTCCCTAGCTTAGCTGTTCTTGAGGGTAGGAAGTATTTTCTTGTGAATAACTCAACCATGTCTTGCTAGGTATTAATGGATTTCCTTAGCATAGAGTTGAGCAACTACTTGGAATTGGATCTTAATGAGAATGGAAATAGCCTAAGGTGGATAGCGTCCTCAAAAACTCCACCTATCTTAAAAGTATCACAAATCTTTAAGAATTGCTACAAATGGTTGTTGGGGTCTTCATCACCGAATCCATCAAATTGGACACACTGCTGGATCATCTAAATGATACTCGGCTTGATCTCGAAGGTATTGGCTTGAAATCTAGGTTGGACAATAGCGTCCTTAGAAACTCCACTTATCTTAAAGGTATCACAAATCTTTAAGAAATGCTACAAATGGTTATTGGGGTCTTCATCATTGAATCCATCGAATTAGACATACTGCTGGATCATCTAAATGATACTTGGCTTGATCTTGAAGGTATGGGCTTGAACTCTAAGTTGGACAATGCTGGTAGTAGTTCCATCTAAGTTGGGCCTACAGTAATCTAACATTATCCTTAGAGCTATAGGTAGATTTACTCCTAGCTCGTTTCTTACTTGTACTACATTCCGATTTCCATCAAGAGGTGGGTCTAAATTCAATGGCAGATCTCTTTGGATACCTTCTTTAGGAATTGAGGACTGGTTTTCTAATGGTGGCTCGATGTTTTGATTTTGATTATTCATTCTGGATTACTCGAATGTCTCTATTTTGATTCTCAATGGTTTATGTGCTCTCACTTCCTTAGTACCATGCTATCACTCTCCATTCTGAAACATGTCTTATGAACTATCTATCTTAACAATTACTCATTTGTAGGAATTCTCTACTCATGAGTATTCTTCTCAGAATTACTCAATTCTAATCCCAATTGCGTTCCTTAGAATCTCCTCTTAAAGAATGGACAAGTCAAGATTGCATTAGAAGCTTACAAATCCTTGAATTCCCTAAACATGCAGCGAACTTCTTAATAATATCTCTATTGACAGGAGTAGCCATCCTAATGACTAAGATCTATTTAGTAGAATCGTTTCTCAACGTACTCCATTGAAATCTAGTACAAGATTGTGCTGTGCACTATACTTTCTCAACTTATATGAAGTTCTAATCACTTGAAATGCGTAATCATTAGGAATAATAACAATTCAAAATACATTCATGTTAAAATGACTTTGTAAATCCTAATTTATCACTTATACATGATAGAAAAAGAACCAATACAAAGAAATAGGAAACATGAATTAAAACACAACATAAAAGAAGAGGGAAGAATAAAACCCCTTTTAATTCACTTGAAGGATTTTGATACAACAGTACAAAGACATTGGATTCTTTACAGTTCTCTCGAAGTTAGTGAAGAATGTTAGACAAAACTTTCCTTACAGTGTTACTATCTAAGAACACAAATAAGAAACTTAATGGTCTTAATTCTGATGATCTATTGTGTTTCTTGATGATGTTCATTCTAATATATCTTCTATATTCTAAAAGTTGTGGTATATTTATACTTGACTCATTAAAGGACTCGAAAATGTATTACTTTAAGACATTGCCTAATGTTAAAACATTTTCTATGTATTGATTTGTGCAAAAAAATGATAGAGGAACAGTTACATCCATTCCTATCACACCCGTGACTGGGGGAATAATAGTCTTGGAACACTAAAATCTTCACTCATCATGGCCTTGACTATGGACTTAAACTCCTCGTCGCTTCATCACCTCTAATTACACTTGTGATCAAGGGAGTGATCATCCTCCTGCTAACCAATCACGGTCATGATTGATAGGGGAATTATCAGTACTTCCTTAATCACGCCTGTGATGGAGGACGTGATTAGTGCTGGCCATTCCAATCCTTCATTATCATACCTGTGATGGATTGTATGTTGGTTTTACTTCAAAGTTTTCTTCCTTTTATGGCCGTGATTGCCTTAAAACTCATTATTTTTGTATAAATTTTATCCCCTTACTTGTGATTTATCTGAAATTAATATATTACCCAATTAAGTACCAAAAACTTAAGAATTCAATCACAATTATAAACAATTTATGCCTAAATATGTTTAGAAAGTGTAGAGTAATTTATACTTATCATTAGACCTAGAGGATAATGGTAAGAAAATAAATGATAAACTATATTGTAGCTTGATTGGTTCTTTGCTATATCTTACTGCCTTTCGCCTTGATATTTTATTTAATGTGTGTATATGTGCAAGGTTCTAGAGTAATCCAAAAGAAACATGCCTATTTGCTATAAAGAAAATTTTAAGTATGTCCACAGTACTACAAAATTAGGAATCTGGTATCGTAAAAATCAGAACTTTGATTTGATTAAATATTTAAATGCTGATTATGCAGGCTGTAAAATGGATCAGAAGAGTACTTTCAGTACATGTCAGTTTTTGAGAGACAAATTAGTTTCTTAGATTTCCAAGAAACAAAATTATATCGCCCTCTCTATAGCAAAAGCAAACTATATTTCTATTGGTAACTGTTGTGCTCAAATTTTATGGTTAAAACAACAATTGTTAGATTATGGGTTGTCTTATAAAAATATTCCTATTAAGTGTGATAATACTAATGTCATAAACTTGACAAAAAATTTAATTCATCATTTATGATCTAAACATATTGAGATAAGACATCACTTTATAAGAGATCATGTGAATAATGGGGATATCACAATAGCGTTTGTACTAACTAATAATCATGTAGCAGATATATTCATAAAACCCCTTGAAAAGATTTGTTTTGAGTATATCAGAAATGAGATAGGAGTATGTAATCCTTTTTGTTAGATAATTAAATAAATTTATATATTCTTTTGTGTACCTTTTTTTTTTTTATCTTTTTAAATTTAAGTTGTAAAATATTCTTTAATTATACTGGAATCTAACAAGATGAAAATTATTAACTTATAAAACAATCTTAAGATATTTTTCTCTCTCCTTTATTGTTGTTTCTTGTAAATTTTCACATGCAACTAGAAGTATGATTATTTTTTAAACCATGATCATGCCTATGAAAAGCACGTTCCTTTTCCGTGCTCAAGAAAAAGCACATTCGATAGTTGGTTAATTTCTTTCTACTATCTTTTCCAATACACGCCCATTTTCTCCTTCTTTAAATTCTCACTTCTTCTTCTATTAGACATGCAATTTAGGAAATCTACTCAACATTGAACAAACTTCTTAAAATCTATGAAGAAATCATCAAAAATCACCATGAATCTCGTTGATGAACCCTTTGACTCCACTAAAATGCCTCACATTGACCTAACTAAGACTACTCCTGAGTATAATCCAAACCTTAACCTTGACCCTAATCTAAACCTTAATTCGAATCTTAATAAAGATCTTGTCTTGGATCAAGATATGGAGAATGTAGAAGGAAAAAGTAGTAGTTTAGAGATTATAACCACAAGAACCGAAGTTTCTGAGGAAGAACAAAAGAAAACCTCTAAAGAAGAAAAAAAAAAAAAAAGAAAAGCTTCTCAAAAAAGAAAATCAGTGATAAAGGCAATGAAAAGGTTTAACTTTGAAGTTTCTTCCAAGAACCCCAAAAAGAAACCTTCTGGTGGTCAAAAGAGAAAGTGATTAGAAGAGTTCGATGAAGATCAGAAAGAAAGTTAGAAAGTTGTCACGAAGATCAAAGGTAAACCTATATAGTCAAATCATTTCAATTTTTCATATTTTTCTAGGAACGGTTCATATTATGATAAGATAGTAGATTTATTGGGGTATAAGAAGTTGTCTGATATTGATGAAGTTGTGCATGGAGAAATCATTGTAGAGTTTTATCAAAATGTGGATTTTAGTAGAAAGGATGTGGTAAAGTCAGAAATTAGGGGTAAGAAAGTTGAGATAATAAGGAGAGATCTGATAAAATGCTTCAGTTTAAAGGATATGAGAGATGATACACAATTTGTTAGTTTGTCTAAAAGAGAATTGTTCTCTATGTTGAATGATGGGGTTAAGGTACGTAATGAAAGGAATGTATTTGTGTTTGATTTTGAGCTGGTCGTGAGATTAATACATAAATTGATAGTGAGCTGTATACTATACAAGAGGGGCAGTACCATAACTGTGTCAACTGAAGATGCTCTAATTTTGTTGAGCATTAAACTGAAGAACGATTTAGATATTCATAGACAAATTTTGAGGCATATGAAAAGGAACTGGGATAGTAAACCCTATGGAGCAGTTCTTATGAAATGAGATAAAGTCACTAGATCTACCCGAACTTTTATATTTTTTATTTTAGTACTTAAACTTTAAACTTATTCATTTTAGTACCCAAACTTTTTAAATGAGACAAATTAGTTTCTTTATTATAACGACCATTATAAACAATACTTATTTGTTTCATTTTAAAAGGACAAGTGCCAAAATGAAATAAAAAATAAAGTTTGAGCACTAAAATGAAAATTGATGTACTTATATTATTATTCTATCATTTTATAATAACAACCATTATAATACAGATATCAATTTGTCTCATTTAGAAAGTTGGAGTATTAAAATGAACAAGTTTAAAGTTTAGGTACTAAAATGAAAAATATGAAAGTTAAGGTACTTGTACTAGCTTTATCCCCTTATGAAATTACCGAAATTTAAAGGTATCAAGATCTTAAAAGTATCAAAAATGCCAATCCCAAGTAAAAAGATTGGCAAGCTTGATTTTAAACACATGGAAATCTTTGTCAAGAACAAGCTTTGATTTACTGGAGATATGGCTCACTATATTCATCCCAACAACAGGATTAGGACCATGGATTTTTTTTAATATAGAGTTGAAGGGGAGATAGAAGTTTAAGGAGCTAGATTTGATGACTTTGTTCTCTTAGAAAGTGAGTCAAAAATTGTGAAGGAGGATTCAAAAGGAAAGAGTAAGCAACTTGAGAAGCCTAAGAAGAAGTAGAAGAAAGACTACATACCAATGAATGGGGGAGACCTCCAAATTGGAAAAAGAAAGGCTCGACCAAGATCAGGAATTGAGTTAGAAAGTGACTTAAAATCTGCAAAGGCTAACCCAAGCCAAACATCTTCTAATTCTCTAGGTATAAATAAGTTAGATCTTGAGAAACTTATTACCAAGATCATAAAGGAAAGTCTTAGTGAAAAAAGCCTTCAAAAAAGCCTAGTTTTGAACCCATTGAAAAAGACCCACTTCCTAATGTTCAACCTACACCTCAAAAGTCACCAACTGCTGTCCAATCCTCATCTTTACCTCCTGCTCAACTGGCTTCTATTTAACAAAATCTTGAATCCAATCCAATTCTTATTGATCCTACTGAACAACTAGTTCTAGAAGAACGTTCTACAGTTTTTAAGCCAACAACTGATGTACGTCTAGTTTCCTCTCTTGCATTGGTACCATATGTACCAACACCTTTCATGTTTGCAACCATTCCAGCAACAACAATTCTTGTTGAAGCTATTCTCACTTCATTAGCAACATAAACAAGTCTTGTCAAGTTACACATAAGAACAAAGATGGCAGCTTGTAAGACAACAAAACCATAGAAGAAGAAATGATCCATCCAGTTGTGTTTCTTGTTCCTTATAGTCGTGTCAATGTCTTGTTTTGTCCAAACAAGTATGTTCTTTTCTACTTTCATGATTAATCATTTTTTAGCTTCTTAGTTTTAATATTAGGTATCAAAATTTTAGCCGAATGTTCTCATATCAAGTTACATTAATCCGAATGTTTAGATATGAACTTTTGTCATGTTGATGTGCTCTACCTTTGGCAGTTTAAATCAATGAATTTTTGCTTTTCCTTTATCCTTTTTTTTTTATCATGCCTTTTATTCAGGAGGAGGAACTCTATCTTTAAGATGATAACAAAAAGTGGGAGGAGTAAGAAACAAAAACATTAAAGTTAGAAAGTTTAAATCAAACAATCAAGGATTAAAATATGGAAATTCTACAGTTTTTGATCCAATTTATCTAGTGATTTGTGTTTATGATTTGTTTGATGATTATGATTTGATTAATGGTATGAGTTGAATGTTTTTGTTTTTAATGGTGTTTTGTTATCATCAAAAGGGGGAGAATGTTGAGTTCTCTCTTCGTGTTTTTTGATGATAACAAAAAGAAGAATATAATTAACAAATACAATGAGTGTATAGGATACTTTAGAGGAAAATGAGGTTGAAAATTGTACTAGTTTGAATATATGTCAGAAAGTGTATCAACAAAAGAACTTAAAAGTGTAGGAAGTGAACAAAGTCCATAACAGAAAATGTTACCAGGTTATTTTCTAATAAATCTGAACAAGTTAAGTTAGACAAATACGTAGAAAACCTAACTCTACTTTATTGGGCATATTTGGATAATGTGCTCAATTTTGTTCTACTAAGTTGATTAAGTCCTTGGGGATTTTAAGGAAATTTAGTCTAAAGCATTATCAAGAATCAAGTTGAGTGATTTTACAAAGACATTGTGATAACACTTTAGTAAGAATAAATCAAATATGTTACAGACAACAAAATAGCTTGCTGCTTCATTAAAGTATATAAGGTTTCAGCAAAATTCAATTCTAATAGTAAGTTATCTTGGATAAAGTTGTTTGAAAACTACTTTATCTAAGACAAGGTTACAATTTGAACTTATCAAGAAGATATATTGAAGATAAGTTTGGCTCTTGTGGATTTTCATAACCAGATTTTCAAATAAGATTAGACATTTAGTTATTAAAATCTTCGAAAAAGCTGATGAATGTTTTTCTTAACAGACGAAGTAAAAAGGGGGGGAGGGGGAGGGGAGCAAGATTCAAATGGTTCGATAAGGATTGCATGAAATATATCAAAATCAGTTTTAGATTTGTATTCATCCAAATATTAAGTGCATCGGACTTCAAATCCAAATCAAGTAGCATATCATGCAATGGTTAAAAGGAAATATCAAGCTCAGTTCACCACATATTAGTAGATAATAGAGTTTCATTTCGTAAATTCAAATGGTGAAACTCCTATTTTTATAGGATATTTCTTCAACAACAAGTTATTTGTTTTTTAATCAAGATTCCTTAGAGAAATATGAGGATTTAGTTGTTTTCTAGATATTGCACAAAGATTATCAATTTAAATCAAAGCTGCATAAGATTCACATAGATCTCTTAAGATCAGAACTGAAATTAAAAACTCTTTAGTGAACATTGTCAAAAACTCTATTAGAAACTCAGTAAAAAACTGAGTAAAAATAGTTTTCTCATTTTATTGTTATTGTGCAAACATTATAGAGAGATCTTTGATTTTATCATCTCATTTTTCTTATAAACTTCAGTGATATTATATTCAAGTGAGTGTGAGGTTAGGGAGTTCTTTATAGTCCTATGTTTAGCATAGAGATAACTAGTCCGACAAGACAAATAAGCGATTGGATATCTTTGTAACCTATGATTTATTTTTTATTAGTGAAAAAATTGGATTAATAGAACAACACCGGTGAAGAGAACTAGGTTCCTAATAGTGGAGTTGGCAGAAAGCAGTAAGCAAAAGGTTGAAGCTTTATAAATTGATTGCCTAATCTTTTTTTTCTTTATCCAATTTAGTTATCTGACTTTTATTACTTGTGTTGTTATTTTTATGCATAAGTTAAACATTCAATATTTTACTACTTGTCACTCTATTTAAGTTATTAAGAGGAGAGTTGTTTTAAAAAATTGAAAAAGTTTCATTTTTTGCAAAAGATATCAATTCATCCCCCCTACCCCATCCCTTCCTCTCTTCTCTTGATATCTTACAGGAGACTTATAGAAAGGGAAGAGTCACAAATTGTAGTTTGCAGAAACTGTAGATTATAGTTGACATCTGGATGCTAAGGTTGTGTTCTAGGTTTCTTCACAGTGTTTGGATGCTCGACCCTCCAGCATCCGGGCGCTATGTCTACAATAGTATATAGTGTATTTCAATTTCGCTTCTTAAAGCTTTTCTTTTCTTCTAACTTGTTCTAAAACCTTCCAAACATGTTTTCAAAATCAAATAATAACCAAACTTTATTTTTCTCAAGAATCGAATTAAGGGCACTTGTAAGAGCTTGTTGCCTAGTTGAGGGGTTAGGGTATAAGGTTTGAGTGTTGTTTTTTTTTTTTTTTTTTTGTTTAAGTCTAGAGGGTAAGTTACTTGTTTTGTGTTATACCAGGTTATTAAACACCAAGATATGTATTAACTACCATTGTGGAGTCAGGTATGGGATGCTTGATTGTTGGTTATATGTGTTAAGTTCAAACTTTAAATTGGAGTTAACTAAACTCAGACTTAAATTGAACATGTTACCTGTGCTTAGCTTTGACCACTAATTGGTTAGGTCTAGTAAAGTTGGTGAGGCACTTGGCGATCTTTGCGTAACGTTGTCTCAAGTGGAGTTCTATACTAAAAGGACTTAGGTAGATATAGGATGGTTATTGGACACTTGGGTACTTAGGGAGGGCCCATCACTAATACCTATGTAGAATTTATATATTATGTATATAAGGGTCATGGGTAACCCTAGGCCTTAAGACATTAAAACTGTACTGCTTATGGACTTTAATAGCAAAGATTAAAAACGGTTGTTTGTTGCATTTATTATGGTACTTATATGTGCTTGGCCTGTTACTTGTATATTTATGCGCATGTGTGTGATATCTTGTATTAGGCATTAGGTTACCCTTCAAGGAATTGTTTTTTTTTTTTTTTTTTAGTTGCAGGTTTAGGGTATGAGGTTTATGGTAGTTATTCTATGGAAGATGCAAGTTATTATTATCTGTACTATGATGGGGAGGGTGATCTTTATTATTACAGTAACGGAGTGATGACAACATAGTTTAGATACTAGGAGTAAATTGTTAAAGAGTATATGTTATTGTTTTATGCTGTACATGTTTGGAGACTGTTGATTGTTTAGAGTCCTTGTGACTCCTATAGTTGATGTATTAGGTTGTCACTTGTTGGAGCTGTCAGACTTTAGATTATTTGTCTTAGAGTTATATTGTGTTCAGGTTCATTCACTTATGATAGTTGTTTTTGTTTACCATTGTTGTATATGGAGATTAAGTGGTTGACATCCTACTCTCATTTAGATTTAACGTTATTATATTGTGGGTTAGTAGATTTTATATAATTATTTATGGATCTTATACATGTTGTAGGTTCCTAAATGGGTGACGTGTCATTAGATACTAAGGACACAGAACGGGAGGAATGCACCCACTTAAGAATAAAAAACAGGGGCTTTGGAAAAAGATATTATGTGTTCAGGGGGGTAGGGAAGGTGTATTTCTGAAATGTGCCTTCAGCTTGTTTGAAAACAAGGTGCTTTCCTGAAAAGCACCTTTCTCCTTTATTGAATTGAAAGAAGAAGGCACATTATGGAAAGGCACCTTCTTCTTTAATGTATCAAAGAATAAGGTAAGTTCTTGGAATGCGCCTTCTTTTGTAATATATTAAAGAAGAAGGCACTTTTTCATAAAAGTGCATTCTTTATAAATACATACCACACAACAATCAGCAAGTGCAGTAGGCGTCTATATATACAAATGAGTTTAACTTGATAAAATCAAAGTAAAAACAAAATGAAAACAGGTTAAACAGTTACACCCACTTCAATCTCGAATTACCAACTCCAAACTCCACTACATTTCACCTAAATAGTCACTTATCCCTTTAATAACCACCTACATATACAACCATAACAAGGTAACCAAAAAGTGGAAATCAAATGTTCAAGTGTAATACAACCAAAGCAAACAAAGAATTAGGAAGAAGCATTCTTATATGAAATTGTACATAACAAAAAAATGTCATATTTGTAATTCATACAAAATAAAATAATGCATAAGGCTAGTCCCTTCTTCTCCTACTTCTAGTGAATACAGAAGCTACCTTAGAAGCTAACCCTTACTTGGACCCATTTTCATTGATAGTAGGTGGAGCGTGTGACTCTTATGTCTAAATGTGCTTAGAGGGTAACTTTAAAAATAGAGGTGGAGTGGCTCTTGGAGCTTAAAAGGAACTCTTGCCTCGAGAACTCACAGAGTGCCTCCCTTTTTTTTTGTGGAGTTGGTAGCATAAATGCTAGATCAACCTGCATTTGTACTAGAGGGGGTTTGAAGGAGCTTAATGGAGGGCCTGACGTGGTCCTTATGTTAGGATACTCAATGGCTGATTAGGGGGCATCGGATGTCCCTATAATGTCAGGTTTCTAGTCAACCTCGTCCCTGCCATTGTGCAATACCCCTCATCCCCGTGTGACCATTGCACCTGGGTGGATCTAATGAGTCGTAGTTTGACTTATTTGAGTCATGTTGCACTTGTACTTGCGCTTTGGCTAAATAAGGCAGGTAATGTGTAATCGAAGTGTGGTCCTCTAACATTTGCATCCCTCCATCAATATCTTAATATGTTGGAACTCCTTGGCTTGTAAAATGAAGGAGCATTAGCACAAGTTGGTGTAAAACAACAAAACATGAATAGTAGGTGACATACAGATACTTACGAATCCCCAAAGCAAAGATTCATCACAACCAATGTAACGGTACATAATGGTCTTGTACCATTGCCTATAGTTGCACTCAATGTCTCTAGGACCTTCAATATGTAACATACAAGCATGTCTTTCATTCCAAATGCCAATATAGCCCGTGTAGTAGCTGATTCAGTCAACATCAGTGTGACCTCTCAAGTTGATGCCATGTAGACGCTTTGCTTCATTCGTATCACAATTTAGGAAAACCTTCTGTAACCCTGAAATTAGCACACCATTTGCTCTGTATGGTATCGCTCGATAATGTGGAAGCATATTAGGGGCACCTGAGCTATCTTCACATCTGCCATGGCCGCAATATTCCAATACAATTTGGATGAGGTCATCGGTATAGGGTTACTAGATGGCTTGTACAAATATGCAAGAAATGTCAACTATTGCATAATAAATACGGATTGAAAAAAAGTAGAAGTCGTACTCATTTGTGCATGACTAATTTGACCTCTATCGATCAAAGGTGTCTTGGTATGCCTTTGTCACATGTATGGGATGGTGTGTAGTATCCTGCTCCATACTCCATTGAATAGCTAAAGGTTGGCTACTATCAACTATCATACCATATCGACTAAGAGGGGTAATATGTGGGAATTGGTCCTAAACCCAAACCTAAAGGAAGATGCCGTCTACTCCCATCTCATGCACTGTATCCTTAGAAGCTAGGCACAGCTGTCTATACAGCCAAGCTAAGCAGGTCAATCCTCAACTGTATTGGCCAGCTTATCTAAAGTCCTCTAGAAGCGGAAGAAACATAAGATACACCATGTTCCTTAACTTGTTTGCGAAGGCATACACTCCTAAGATTTGCAGGATTGATGCCTTAGTATGTCTTCTAACTTGCTCCTCATCAACTCCATGTGGTAGGAACTTAAAATGCTTCTATAACCAAGTTAACTTCATGTGTCCTTCTCGGCCC
Source organism: Lumnitzera littorea (assembly GCA_024138015.1). Taxonomy (NCBI): domain Eukaryota; kingdom Viridiplantae; phylum Streptophyta; class Magnoliopsida; order Myrtales; family Combretaceae; genus Lumnitzera; species Lumnitzera littorea. The sequence continues at coordinate 114,816,487 of JAMXBB010000002.1, read as the reverse complement.
TCTTTGCCCTTAGGCATGATACCAAGATAAGCCATGGATATCTGAGACCACATCTAATATGTGCTACCGATAACTGGTATGCCATCTACATGGAGGCCAAACTGAACCTTAATATCTTATAAGGTAATGCTGTACTCCCCATGACCTATGTAGAACGTGTGCATTTCCTGTCTCCATCCTTCAATAAGCATAGTGATTAAATGCCAGTCTAGCTGGATATATGCAAAGTGATTTAGCCTTATAAATCTATCTTGCTTTATGTAGGGCTCCATACGAGGGTCCAACTCAATCTCATTCACATTCTAGTCATGACGTAACTCTTGCTCCTAGTGTCACACGACAAGTGCCTTAGTCGGTTGCAAAATACATCCACTACATGACATTATAAAGTAACAACAAAATTACCATAACAAGCAATTGTAAGGAGAAATAGTTGTTAGTGGCTCACATGTCTTGCCTAAACCCATTATGACCTATGCTGATCTTGTTTATAAGAATCGATTCGTTAATAAGCTCGTGTTCCATCTGTCCTAAAATATTTGAAACAGTAAAAAGTTAGAAATTGGTATCATTAAGAAAAGCAATAAACAACAATAACAATTGAGCAATAGCATGACATGTATATTGATGTTATCATTATTTGATGAGTTACCCTCTTGATTCCTATGTGGACATGTTCTTCTATTGTGTCCTTCTCTCCTACAGAAGGTGCATGTTGTTTTGTTCAGACCTCCTCTTACGTCCATCTCTATGTGGAACCATCTTGTACAGGGCTTGCACTTCTTATGCATAAGCAGCGGATCAAGATAGACATTCCATAGGTGTGGAATAACCGGCCATGCCAACTTGTCTCTAATCGAGAAGAAGTATGCTATATAATATTGTACCTAATGGATAGATTTGTACCATTCCCTGATCGAGGACATAACGTCAAAGCACTCGAATCCAACCGTAGCTATTGTATATGAGCAAGGGATCCTATATATTTGCCATTTGTTGCAGGTACACATGCAGTTATTAAAATTGACCATTTGTATATGACCACCTCCTTTTATCTCATTGCCTACATGCTTGCTAATCGTTACAACCTCATATAGCTTCCTATATTTGTTGAATCGCACCATATGGTGAGAACTTGTTCACTGCACCACATGGTGTGAACTTGTTCACTGCATCCACTCTTTTAACATATCTACAGTGGATTTCGTAAAGGGTCGATTTTCAATGACCCACTTCATTGCCTTGTTGTATCTCTTGTCTCAAGACAGAATACAGTTATAGAAGATCTTCCTCATTAGTGCTGTAATGGGTAACCGCTAAGCACTTTTTAAAACCCTATTATAAGCTTCCATGAGGTTTGATGTCATGTATCCAAACCAATAGCCCCCATAATAGGCAAGTGTCCATTGGTCCATCGATAAAGGCTATAACCAATTAGAGGCGTTAAGCTTCAGACTTAGGACCTTCTCCTTGCACTCTTCAAACTTCATAAGCTGAGCCTATATTACACCAAAAGTAGCCCACTTCTTGCATTGCTTGTTCTTGTGTACTTTGTTGAAATTACTTGCAATGTGACATATATACTAATGCCAAACTACAAAGGGAGATTTCCATCCATTTTCATCCCTCCTTAAAGCTACCTAGATACTTATCCCTCTGTTTGATATAAGGCAAACGGAACTCTCTCACTACAAACATATTGCTTCAGATTCTTAAGAAACTAACCCTATGCCTTTGTAGTCTCGTCGTCCACTAATGTAAAGGCTAGAGGGATTGTGTTTCCGACCATCTGTGCTGGTTGTAATGAGTAGTTTGTGACAATATTTCACATATAAAAATGTTCTATCGATAGCAACTACAACCTTGCGGAAATTCTACATCTTTATACATAGGCCAAAAGACCACCAAACTCACTATAACTCCATTACCACCAATTCCCTCGACTTACCTTACATCAACTTAGGCTTTGTCTTAAGATTACTCATCTATATAGCGTTAAGTAGTCTTAGAAGATCATCATACGATCTCTCCTAATTGCCATAGACTGCTTCAATGGCCTTTATTTTTCTAGACCACAACCTTTTGTTGGTAACCATATACTTAAATTACTTGTTGATAATATTGCGTAACTGAGAAATTTTTGTATCAAGTTCTTCTCTAATAATATTCAAAAACTCTCTTACCATTATATTCGAATCCAACTACAGGTGGTCTTGAGTTATTAGTGGATTTATGTATATATGAGGTCCAATTAGCCTTGTTATGACTAAGACGTACTCCAACTTCTTCTTACATGCCCTTAATCTCTACTTGTATCCGCCCTTGTGCCTTGTACACATGATTGAATATCGGATTCCACTTATCTGAATTCCGTATGATGCTTGATATGGTAGTGCTTCATAGCTCTCACTAGTTCATTCTTCTCATTGAATCTCATACCTATGTCTAGGTCTTCACTAGCTTGTATGTTACTGAACTCTTTGTTAACACTCCTCTTAAATTGTACATAGCTATTGTCTCCACTCTTATTGAAGAACGATATCACACCCCTAATGGCAAATTTGATCATTTGAACATCCAAAGGATGACTTGATGCTTGTATAGTCTACATTAGGATTGAGCCAGAGGCGTAATGGGGTCCAGGTAACGTCTCTGGGATGTAAGAATGGTTACCATCCATCACAAGAATAATTGGAGGTGGTGAAGGCATATCAATTCCAACACCAATGTCACTGTCGTCATCATCATCTTCTTCATCCCCACTAAGCTCATAATCATCATCATCATCATCCAACCTTCCCATTCATTTAACTGTTCGGTCATGTAAAATGTCCTTTTGAAATATTGGTCCAACCGCTTTGTCGACTGCAGTATCATCATCCCATGTAAGGGTTGACATAGGTAATGGCTCGTCATTATATTAAATTGGCACGTTAAATTGACTTGGAGGCACATTTACCACATTTACTTAGGGGCTCCTTTCGATTCTACAATCCTTACATACAATTGATGAATGTGAGTTTGCTTAAATACTTCAGCCATCTCAAATAAGTTTTCGACATCATCATCGTCTTTGATGGTAATCAAGGAGTAAGATATAACTCCAAAATAAATGTCTCGATATTAGTACAATATCTCAACCCTACCTTTACTTGCATCTTTCCTAACATCCCAACAAACCCTTTGCAACAATTCTAAAAAGTTCACATTTGTTTTAACTTCTAACATCTTTAATGAGTCCTAATCATACTCTAGTCCCGAATTTTTTCTCACAATATTCTTGCGGGCATAAATAATAAATTTCACTGTACCCACCATTTTCAACCTATCTACATCAACATTTACATTTCAGTTAGCACATCGGAGTTCATACATCGTGACTTTCATATTTGAATTGTTACCCCTCCCTTAAACTAAATAATTTCCATTCTAGAATTTACACTTAACCAACCGCCTAATGTGCAATATGTTACACACTCACATTTAAATTCCATAAGGAGTAGAATATATGCTAGTGTGCAATTTACTAAAAAAAAATAAAAATCTATCTACGCATTTCTATATCGACAATTACTTAAACAAAACTAGAGAACCACAAAACCACATCTTTATAAAAAAAACACGCCAAAGACCCTCTACTACCATTGCACCATTTCACTGAACTCTTTGCATGCAATATGTAACATACTAAAATTTCAACTCTACAACAACCAATATGTCTTCTAATGTGTAATTTACAACTAAATCAACTAAGTACGTGAATCAAATATAACATTTGCATGCAAAAACAATGTCAAAACATGAAAAATCACAAATTCACATATACATGGAGCCTTAGAATAGAATTGAACTAATTTGCAATTATACAAATGATTTGTGTAAAACAATGAATTGAATGAAGTTCGGGATTGTTTACCTTCAATTATGGATGAAAAAAAATTCACAAAAATAAGGTGTTGAAAATGATTGGAGTGAGGGATTGCAATCTTGTTCGCCGAGAGAGAAAGAGAGGTTTTTTCGTTTGAAGTGGCTTGTGTTGGGAAAAAATGTCAAGGGAGGGGTTTTATTTTAGGTATAAGGAAGGCACTTTACAAAATCACGTTGCCTTCTTTTATATTTGAATGAAGAAGGTGCTTTTCTAGAAAGCGCCTTCTTTATTATAATAAAGAAGAGAGTGCCTTCTTCTTAAATTGTGAAAAAAAGGAAGGCGCTATTTCAAAAAGCGCCTTCTTAAACCCTTACGGGTAATATTTTTTACCTAAGCCCATTTTTTTGAATTTTTTTCGAATATGTGCATTCCTCTATGTGACGAGCTGTAGTGTTCTAGGGTCTGAGGCATTATAGGATGCTTATTAAATAGGTTTTTCCCTCATAGGCATCATAAGATATATTAGCTACTATCTAGCATGTGTCTTAAAATGATCAAGACCCCTCTACAATATTGCCAACATTGAGTCATTAAAGCTGGTGACACTTGACTACATAGGTTGTTGACATGTTACTAACCACATTGATAGCCTACCAAGAGAGAATTGTGGGATTGTGGAATAAAAGAGAAGTAATTGGCATTAAAGATGTAAGAAATCTAAAGGGTAGAATAGGTAAATATTAGGCCTTAAATGATTAATCTACTTGTAAAAAATAATAAGAGTAATTAGGTATGAACCCTAGATTTATTTAGACTTGAGCTTGACCTGAAAACCCCATATAGGAGGACAAAGGATACAGAGACTTGATAAGGCCTAGGATAGAGGTCTACTTTTAGGAATCAAAGAAGATTGCAAACATTAAAAGCTAAAATATGAAGGGTCTCAAAGGTAAAAGTTGTACCTACAGGATAAAATTATAGAAAGAGATGAAGACGCTCCTACTTAATGAGAGAAATAAATGCAACCTTCGCTAGTTAGCTTTCATGATTACTTATTTTCACTAACTAGGCCTTTTATTTGCTTTGGTTTTTTCCTTTCATTGTAGCTCTTTTCTTTCATGTAGTTTCTTTTATTTTACTTTAAATATTAATAAACATTGCAACTTTACCCCAAATACATGCATCATATGACTATTTAATTGCTACCTTACATGATCTATTTTTTTTTTTTTTATGAAATTTCAAATATACATGATCTATTTTGTTTCTCTCACTAAACTAAATTCTTTGTGTGTGTGTGTGTGTGTGTGTGTGTTTTCCTTAGTAAGTAGATAATAAAAAATAAAAAATAAAAAATGTGGCAAAAATAAAAAATAAAAATATTTGAAAAAAGAAATAAGAAAAAAAAAAAAGAGAAAAGAAAAGAAAGATAGAACGATGAGAAGGCTAGTAATTTTTCTAGATCTTTATGAGATCTTAAAGATTACTTCTAAGCATTTAGGCCCTGCTTGAAACCTAATTCTCACTTACTTAAAGTCTAAGATGCCTCAGGTTGACAATGTTAAAAGACCTACTTCTATATAACAAGCTCTATAACAAATGATGGAGCCTATTCATTATTCAATTTGCAAAAATCAACAAGAACAGTGATGGGATATTTAAGGATATGCCCAAAGATGAAGAAGTATGGTAGTTAAGGTTACTTCCCTCTTGCTAAAAGAGAACTTGACTTCCATGTCTCTTAATATCTTGAATGAGCCATATTTTAGTCATCTCTTAGGCCATATAGCTCTTTCTTTGCTAATGTAATGGCAATGGAAAGCCAATTAGAGATGCTATTGCAATTAGAAGGCTTTCTAGTACAACCCATAGTAATGAAAAACTTAATACTCTAAAATTTACTAACAAAGGGAAATAGTCAACTATTAGGTAACCAATATCAGTAGCCATACACCTACAACACCTAATTAACCATATATGAGACTCAAAACTTAAACTTAAATCAACGCCTAGGGAGTGACCAAAACTAAAGGTTTTGTAATCCATTAACGATGTGTTTCAATAGATTCCTAGATTAATGGGCTAGGTCCTCAATCGCCTTAGGGAAGAGAAGATGTTAACCTTTAAAGTCCCTATCCTAGGACACTAACCCATGGATTATGAACCTAATAACAAGTAGAATTATGCATTATCCCTAACTTAGTAGCTATACTGATATGTGCTTAAATGATAAAAGAAGAAGACAAAATAGTAAAAAGAGCTAAATGAGTGTAAAATAGACCAACTAAAAATAAGAAGAAGAAAAATCAATTTTGAGCTCAAAGTTACACTAATTATATATATATATTTGAATAAGGAATCAGAGGTGTTTGGATGGCACTCCATGCCAACACCCCACTTAAAGCATTAGAGAATAAAACACTAAAAGCCATCAATAGGACAGTAAGCATCCACCATTTGAATGATAGAGCTTAGAGCATTTAGGGTAAGAACATAAGGAGCTCCCATCTAGATAGTATACTCTTTATAGTTGGATGAGAGATAGGGATTTAAGGAGCATAGAATGCATCAAGCTACCCTCTAAATGGCAACTCTTGATATAATCTTTACCATCCAAAAACCAACCCTTAAAATTGTTGGGTGCAATAAAATTCTCAAGGATTGATGATACCAACTAATAAAACATGAAATGGGAGAATTTCATAAATCACTAGGGCAAACATAATATATTCATTATCTCTTATTTCAATTGAATTTACAAAATGAAGGACATGATGTCCTTATATAGTTTTCATTGGCAGTTGAAAGCTATAGCTGGAACATGCGACATGATTAACCAAGAATGAAGTAACTTAACATGATTGGCTATTTGCAAGGTACACATGAGTATTCCAGTTGTTATTTCCTAGTGCAAAAAGGAATCCAGTTGTCCTTTGTCCAATGTTAATGTGAGGTAGCTGTTTTCACTTTATGATGAAGCATTTTTTTTTCTTTTGTTTTTCAACTACAATACTATAGAACTTTCACCTATCATCTTGTACTAAACAATTGCAAATTATTTTTCAATACCCCTTAATTTACAATTTTAAAATTTCTAAACTACTCAAAATTTTCAATTGTCATGGTTTTGGTAAATATATCTCCGAGTTGCTCCTTAGTGTTAACAAATTCAAGTTGAATTTCACCTTCTTATACTAAGTTCCTTATATAGTGATGTTGCAACTCAATGTGCTTCATCATTCCATGAAATACCTGATTTTTTGTCATGACAATGGTTAACATATTATCACAATGGATAGTTGTAGGGGTTTTTTGGCTTTGATTTAAATATGATAAAATTCTTCTTAGCTATACTGCTTCATATGTTGCATCTAAAGTGGTTATATATTAAGCTTTAGTAGAAGATAATGATATTGTCTTTTGTTTCTTTGATGACCATGATATAATATTTGATCACATATTAAATACATATCCAAATGTACTTTTTCGATCATTAACTAGTCATTATCTGTATATCCAATGAGCCTGAAATCATTCTCTTTTGTATAATGAATGTCATAATTTTTAATACTTAGTAAATATGGTAATATTCACATTGCTATTGCATAATGTAATTTGCTTAGACTCTACATAAATCTAAAAGTTAAATTGACTGGGTAACAATATCTAGCCTTGTATTTGTTAGGTAAATCAAGGACCTAACCAAACTTCTATACATCTTTGCATTTGTTTTTGGTGCTCCATCTAATAACTGCAATTTCTCATTTGTTGCCAATGGAGTAGCAATCAGCTTACAATTACTCATATGAAACCTTTTCAATAAATCATTTAAATATTTTTCTTGAGAAATAAATATTTCTTCCTTGGATTGATGTACTTGAATTCTAAGAAAACATTTCATTTGACCCAAATCTGTCATCTCATATTCTTTCATAATTGTACCCTTAAATTCATCCAACATAGACCAACTTATACATGCATAGATCAAGTCATCCACATATAAACAGACGATAAGGAAATCTTTTGTACCTTCTCTTTTAATGCATAGTAAAAGTTCACTTTGACTCCTTTGAAATCCATTCTTCTAAAAATAGCCATCAATTTTGCCATTCTACGTACGAGGTGCTTGCTTTAATCCATATAACATCTTATGCAAGCAATAAACTTCATCTTCTTTGCCTTTGATAATATATCCTTCAAGCTATTCATCATAAATCTCTTATTGTAATTCTCCATTTAAGAATGCTGATTTAACATCCAATTGAGCTGCTAAAGCTAGAATAATTATGATAGTTTCCATGTATGCCACTAGAGCAAAAGTTTCATTGAAATCAATGTCTGGTTGTTGTGAATATCCAATTGGCTACAAGACGAGCTTTATGCTTTTGAATTAACCCATCTTCTTCATATTTGGTCTTATAGACCTATTTCAATCCAATAACATCTTTGTTTTTTAGAATATCAACAAGCTCTTAAGTATGATTTTACTCAATAGTTGCCAATTTTTCATGCATGGCTTTTGTCCATTCACTTCCTTTGTAGCTTCTTCACAATTTTGTAGTTTACATGTGAAAATTTAAAATTCACATCATTCATAAATATCATACAAGGAAAGTACCTTCCTAGTTGGGCTTTCTTACTCTGAATAAAATTTTTGTGCACTAACTGGTGTGGATGTGGTTAAATATGTTGGTGTACTGGAAACATCTAAAAAACTTAGACCCAAAATTGATTGAGGATCTAGTTGTATGATATCATATCCTAAAGGCAAAATTCTTTGAATAACTAGAGTTTTCTCTTTTCTTTCCAATTCCATGCTCCATCTTCATAAAAAATAACATCTCTTGAAATAATCAATTTATTCATCTTTGGATTAATAAGAGGATATCCTTTAGATTCATTACTATAACCAATAAAAATATATTTTTCTCCTTTCTCATCAAAATTTTCTCTCTTTTATGATAGAATGAGAGAATATGCAATCCATCTAAAGATCTTCAAAAGATTAACTTAAGGTTTATTAATGTGAACTGTAGCTGAAGACAGATAAGGCCGATTGTTGAATGGGTCCAAGCTTACTGAAAGCTTCAAAAGGGTGATGAAGAACGTGTAAAAGACCAAAAAGGTGAATGAAAAGTAAGTAAAAACCTACGAATAGCTCCAAAAGATATGATGCACTAATGGAACTTTCGAAAACTCACGGCATAACTCGGTATGACATACAAATTGGTTCAGTGAGGTTATTTGCCACCTATCCTTACTTAAGAGTTAGGATAAGAGTGAAATGAAAATAAACAATCAATGTTTACAAGAGGAAATATCAAGTGTATTAATGGCAATCTCATTATTACGGTTATAAGTACAAGAGGTATTTATACCCAATAAGTTAGGGCAATTTGCCTAAAAGGGAAAAGACAAAAAGGGTATTATCCTAAAAAAGTAATCTACAAGAATATAAAAGGGTAAAAATGAATATTCAAGAAAAGTAATAATTAGTGTAGCAGATTCTATACGTAATTCTGTATACGTGGCATAGATACATTAGCAATGCTGTTAAAGGATACAGACAAAAGAGTACGAGTAGATTGCTTGTCCCAATAGGGGCGATTGAGGATTAGTTTGGTGTTGTTTTCTCGACCTCTCGACAAGAGTGATGCTGAGCAAGTAGTCAGTTTGGGCATGAGTGAGTAAGCACATAAGGTTTTGCAAATATCTCTACATTTTGTTATTCGGCATACAATCTCTGAGAAATGGTCAATCATTTAGCTTGGCATGTAGTGTGGATCGGCAAAGAGATACTTAACTTTGGTAGGAGTTGGCTGAAGCAGGAGGATTCGCCTTGCCAATCCCTCTAGTCCTCGTGCTCGGTTGTGAGTCAAAGGCCCAGTAGCCTAAATCCTATCATTCCCTCTAGGTTGATTTAGATTTGGGATCAAATCCGAATGGTCTTCGATCAGCTCTCCGTCAGGGTTATATGGACTGAAGTCTGCAATGTTGAAGGTGTCATAAACCCCATAATCTTCGGGTAGCTCTAACTTGTAGGCATTATCATTTATCTTCTAGAGGATTTTGAAGGGTCCTTCAGTTCTTGCAGATAGTTGTTCCTCCTCTTACTCAGAAACTGTTCCTTACTAAAGTGTAGTCACACCAAGTCTCCTGGTTGGAATTATTTAGTTGTTCTACCCTTGGCCTTCTCTCGCATTATTCTAGTGGCTTAGTCGATATACCAAGTGACTTTGTTGTAGATGTGTTGAAGGGACCGTGCTCGAGCTTTCGTGTCAGGGTCTTCTTGCTTAGACTCAGGTATAAGGGTATGATCAAGGGGCAACTCGGGATTGGAACCGTAGACAACATCAAAAGGGGTCTACTCCGTGGTGTCATATACTGTTCGGTTGGAAATGAATTCAACCATTGGTAAGAAGACGTCTCAATCAGCCAAGTTCTTGTCGACTATAGCGATCCCAAAGTACGATTGACTACCTTTATTTGGCCATCTGTTTAGGGGCAACAGGAAGTACAAAATAGCATTTTGGTCCCCATCTATCACCACATAGTTCTCCAAAAATGGCTCAAGAACTTTGGGTTTCTATCTTATACTACACTTCTTGGTACACCGTATAGCCTAACAATTTCCTACAAGAAAAGAGACGCAATATCCAAAGCATCATTAGCAGGGCATAAAGTGTGCCATCTTACTGAACCTATCCACAATGACCATTACAAAATCTTTGCCTCAGGTAGTTCGTGGTAATCTAAGAATAAAGTCCATGCTTAACTTAGCCTAGGGTCTTGTCGAAACGAGTAGAGGCATTGCTTTTCCTTGCTCGGCTTGGCATTTACCCTTCTTGTACACGACATAGCGTTCTAAACTTGGTGCACGTCTCATCTCATTCTTGGCTAAAAGAAATGACCTTTCAACAGTTCATAGGTCCTTCTTTTGCTAAAATGCTCGGAAAGTCTACCACTATGGGCTTCCTTAATAAATAATTCTTGTAGAGAGTAGGTCGGTACGCACAATTTCCCCCTTTAGAACAAGTATTCATCTTTTACATGGTACTCGTCCACTATCTTTCCATCGATACAGCACACAAATATTGGTCCGAAGTGTGGATCCCAGGAGTATTACTCTTTAATGCTCGTAAATCCAAACAATCTGGTCTGTAATTCAGTCAGGAGTCAACGCCTCCTTGAAAGAGCATCTGCAATTAAGTTGCTCTTTCCTTGTTTTTATTTTATTACAAAGTTGAACCCTTCAAGGAATTCCACCCACTTCGCCTGTCACTTCAACAACTTCATCTGACTTCAAAGATACCTTAGAGATTCATGGTCAGTGTAGATGACAAATTCTCTCGGCAACAAATATTACTGCCATACTTGCAGTACTCGGATCAATGCTAAAAGTTCTTTGTCATATATAAAGTAGTTTAGTTGAGGCCCCTTGAGCTTCTCACTATAGTAAGTAATTGGTCAGCCTTCCTATGTTAGGATAGCGCTTATCCCAATGCCTGACGTATCACACTCCAGCTCAAATATTTTCTCAAAGTTAAGTATAACTAATATAAGGGCAGAGGTCAATCTTTCCTTCATCTCAGCAAAACTTCTCTCTTCTTTTTCTCCCTATCAAAAGTCAATGTTCTTCTTGGTCGGTTCAGTAAGGGGTACGGCGAAGGTGCTGAAATTCTTAATGAATCTTCTATAGAAGGAAGCCAATCCATGAAAACTTCTCACTTTAACATAAGTAGTAGGGGTTGGCCACTCGACGATTGCTCAAATCTTTTCGTCATCCACTCGTAAGCCTCCTCCATTAACTACATAACCTAAGAATACCACTTCCTACAAAAAGCAACATTTCTTAAGGTTATCGAATAATCTCTTAGCACAGAGGACATTTAATACGGCTCGAAGATGTTTATAGTGACTCGACATGTCAGCACTGTACACTAGGATATCGTCAAAATACACCATGACACACTTCCCCATTAGATGTCTCAGTATATGGTCCATCGATCTCATGAAAGTATTTTCAGTATTCGACAAGCCAAATGGCATGACCATCCACTCATAGAGTCCATATTGAGTTTTGAATGTAGTTTTCTACTCATCTCCCAGCTTCATGTGAATTTGATGGTAGCCAGACTTCAGATCAATCTTGTTGAAGATTTTAACTCTACTCAATTCATCCAGCATGTCTTCTAATCTTAGGATAGGATATCTATATTTGATCGTAATCTTATTCACTTCTTGACTCTCTAGATACATACGCTAGGTTCAATCCATTTTCAGCACTAGAAGCACCGGCATAGCACAAGGGTTGAGACTTTCCCTAACATACCTTCTCTTTAGTAATTCATTGACTTGCCATTTGAGCTTAGAAGCCTGTCCGGGACTCATCCTATAAGCTAGCTTATTTGGCAGGGTAGTACCAGGTATTAAGTCAATATAATGTTCTATACCTTAAATTGGGGGTAACCCTTCGGGTAATTGTTATGGGAATAAATAGGCATATTCATTTGGCAATGCTCTCACTTCTAAGAGTAGTTCACCCCACTCCTTCATTTCTAGTAAGTATCTACTAACACGAGGGTTGGTTCGTCGTCATTGATAGCCTATTTAAGCTCAACTCTACTCATCACCAGAGTCTTCTTGGATCTACAATCAAGTTTTGCCTGCAGTTTGTTAACTTCACTAGGCAGCATTGGGTTCAATGTAATCTTTCGGCCATCCTTCTCAAACATATACGTGTTCTTGTATTTGTCACGGATAACTCTTCTATCAAACAGTCATAGTCAGCCAAGCAACACATGTAAGGCGTACATGGGCAGCGCATTGTAAAGAATTTTGTCGAAGTAATTTCCAATAGTAATCGGCAGTAGTATTTACCAGGTGACATGTAATGCTCTCTTCTCACTTAGCCAATGCAACTTGTATGGCCTTAAGTGTACAATAGTCAATAACTTTAACTTCGTGATCAAATCGGTTAATGGCACATTGGTGCAACTTCCACTATTGATAATTAATGCACTTACCTAATTATTCACCCTACATGTGGTATAAAACAAATTCTCTCTCTACTCTTCCTCACGTGAGAGTTCTTAGTTCATTATGCGTTAGATAACCAAGACCAACTGATCCAAGTCCTCGACGAACATATCTTCATCAATCAATTCATTACCACGAGAACTCCTTTCTTGGTAAGGTTCTCCTCCTCAGGTTCCTCATCAGTACTTTCCACTTCCAGCTTTGGGACGTGTCCCTTGATGACCATAGTTCTTTGGTTTGGGTACTGAGCAGCCATACATCTAAACCCTTGGCACTTAAAGCACTTAATCTAGCTCATTTTCCTATCAAATCCTTGCCCTTTCTTGTAAGTTCAGGTTAGCATGTCACTGTCAGGTTAGCCCTTCTGTTCAACTCGGATATCCACCTTTTGAATTGGCTCGGTGCTTGATTGAGCTTGGTGACTTTCCTATCCAAATCGGTTAGTCAATAGTCAAGTCGGTACTTAGTCTCTTTTTTACCTCTCCACTTGTTATGCTATTTGAATGGCTTCATCCATTGTGGTGAATCGTAAGAGTTCTACAATGTCTCTAATGTTACCTTTTAATCCAGTAAGGAACCTAGAGATTGTTTATACCGGTAGTTCCTCCACTTCACAACAGATCGTAAGAATTTGAAATTCTTGGATATACTCGTCAATAGATCGACCTCCTTATCTCAGCTCTTGAAGCTAAGTAAAAGTATATTACAAATAAATATCCAACACAAATCTGTTTCTGAATATTCTCTTCATCTCAGGCCAAGTATTAATCTCTCTAGATCCTTTTTGTCTCTTCAAAGCCTTGAAATTATTCCACTACATGATGATGTATCCGGAGAACTCAACAATAGCAGTTCTTACTTACTCGTAATCCTCAGATTGGTAATAATCAAACACATGCTCCACCTTCTTTTCCTATTCTAAGTATTCATCTGCACTTTCAGACCTATTGAAACTTGAAATCCAAAGTTTTACATGGTTAGAGGCTTTGGGTACTCAAGCTTACTCTTTTTCTTCATAATACTCTTTCTCATCCTCTTCTCTCATGTCTCCTAAATCAATCCTTCTCCTTACTTGTCGGCTTAATCCTCCACCTTAAACTTATCGAGCTGAGTTTTGACCTTTCGCAGGTCGAGCAGCTTGTGGGGTGTTATTTGCAGCTTCATTAGATTGGTAAGCTAAAACATGAATAACTCAGGTTAAATCCACTAAAAGATTAGTTACCTCATCAAGTCTTTCGTTTGTACTCCTAAGGGTACCCTGAGACAATTGGCCATGGTGGACAACTTTACTGTTGTTATCTCTAACACTAACATTAATACTTGGTTCCTTCATTTTCTCCAAAAGATTCAAATCTCAAACTATTTGATTAAGTGCTTCAGTAAACACTTCCATAAACTAGAAATTTAACAGTTAGCAAACACAGCAACTAGACAAATACAATAACTTGCTCTGTTCCATATACGCAAAACAGAGTATAGATAGAACTTCGAAATAATCTATTACAACTCAAGCGAAACCTCCTCTTTGATACCAAGATGATGCAAACCGTAACCAATGATAGATAAGGTCAGTAACTGGATGAGTCCAAGTTTGTCAAAAACTTGAAAAGAGTGATGAAGAACACGTAAAAGAACAAAAAGGTGAATGAAAAGTAAGCAAAAACCTACAAATAGCTCCAAAGGATATGACGCACTAATAGAACTTCCGATGACTCACGGCACAACTTGGTATGATATACAAATTAATCTAATGAGGTTACTCGCCACCTAGTTTTGCTTAAGGGTTAAGATAAGAGTGAAATGAAAGTAAACAATCAGTGTTTATGAGAAGAAATATCAAGTGTATTAATGATAATCTCATTATTACGGCTATAAGAACAAAGGGTATTTATACCTAATAAGTTAAGGCAATTTGCTTAAAAGGGTAAAAACAAAAAGGGTAAAAACAAAAAGGGTATTGTCTTAAAGAAGTAATGCACAAGAATACAAAAAGATAAAAATAAATATTTAAGAAAAATAATGATTAATGTAACAGATTCTATACGTGGTCCTATACATGTGACAGAGTTACATTGGTAATGCAGTTGGAGGATACAAACAAAAAGAGTACAAGCAAATTGTTTGTCCGAGTAGGGGTGACTAAGGATTAGTCCGGTGTCGTTCTCTTGGTCTCTTGGCAAGAGTGATGCCGAGTAAATAATCGGCTTGAGCATGAGTGAGTAAGCACATGAGATTTGGCAAATATCTTGGCATTTTGCTATTTGGTACACAATCTTTGAGAAATGGGTAGTCATTCAGCTCGGCATGCAATGTGGATCAGCAAAGAGATACTCGACTTTAGTAGAAGTGAGCTGGAGTAGGAGAATTCACTTTGCTAGTCCCTCCAGTCCTTGTGCTCGACTATGGGTTAAAGACCTAATAACCTAATTCCTATCATTTATGCTTATACCAAGCTTGGTAAGGGGTCTTATTCAGAACTGCTTTTATTGGAGATCTATTTAGTATATAAACTATGGTATTGACTACTTCGGTTGAATAGCTATTTGGAAGACCTTTCCTTGTTAACATGCTTCTAGCTATCTCCACAATAGTACAATTTTTATGCTCAGCAACACCATTTTACTATGGAGTATATCACATTGTCAACTACCTTTTGATTCCAACATTTTTGCAATAATTTTGGAACTCATTGGATGTATATTCACCTCCACGATTAGTTTGTAAAACTTTCAACTTGTATCCACTCTGCCTTTCCACCATAGCTTTAAACTTAAGAAAAGTGGAAGATGCTTTTGACTTCTGCTTTAAAAAATATATCCACATAATCTTTGTATAATCATCCACAAACATAATAAAGTACTTGTTATTTAATAATGGTGTTCTTATTGGTCCAAATATATTAGAATAAACCAACTTAAGTGGTGCTTTGGCTCTATAAAATGTCTTTGGAAATGGCAACTGGTACTTTTTTCCTTATACGCACCCTTCATATACTTTCTTAGGAGATGAAATATTTGGCAAAACAATCACCGTATTTTTCTTTTTTGATAGTTCAAGGAAGTCCCTTAAAACTCAAATGACCATATTTCAACTGCCACAAGTGTGAATCATCTTTTTTCACACTTTGCAAAGCAACTTGTTCATTAAGAGGCATAAATAAAATAAAAACTTTATTCTTACTCATTTTCACTTTTGCCGCCATGCAACTCTTCTTCTTATCTGTAATATTGCATTCATCATCATCAAAATTAACCTTATAACTAGTAATTGACCAACACTCAATAAATTTTGAGTTAATCTAGAGATGTAATAAACATCATAAATCAGTTTTGAATTACCTTCTTTTGTACTGACAATGATAGCTCTTTTTCTAGTAATTTCACGAGTCTTACCATTCTTGAGCTTTACTTTAGATGAGAATTTATCATTGAACTCTACAAACAATTCTTTATTTCCAATCATATGATTATTACAACCACTATCAACATATCAAATATTCTCAAAGGATTGCTCAATGTTCATATAAGAATAGAATACCTACTTATCTTGATTTTCTTTAGAATAATTTGCATTTTTATCATTTTCTAAATCTTGATAATAACAATCCCTTTCTGAATGATTGGGATTTCTATACCTTTTGCATTGAAAACAGCAATTTTTGGAATCATACCCAAATTTCTTGCATATTTGGTACTAAGACGTATTGCTTCTAGAATTGAATTCTCTTCCTCTACTATGGCTTCAAGAACTTTGGAATCTTCCACATCCACGAGCATAATTAGAGGAACCATCATCACTTTTTTCACTTTTATCTTTATAGTTACGTTGGCTATTGATATTAACCTTTAAATGAAATGCTTGCTTTAGATTTTGACTAGAGAATATGCTTACATGCTTCACATGGGCTTCAAGTGATCCCATAAGTCCATCCAAACTTATTGTAGATAAATCTTTGGATTCTTCAATTATAGTAACTATATACTCAAATTTGATAAGTAAGCTTCTCAAAACTTTTTCCACAATTCTCTAATTAGGAATAGTATCTCCATATCCTCTAATTTGATTGATAATAATTGAAACTCTAGAGAAGAATTCTTGCACTTTCTTATTATCTTTCATATATAGATTATTAAACTCTCTCCATAGATTTTGGAGTTTGATGGATATTATTTTATCACGACCTCCATATTGCCTTCTCAGAATTTCCCAAGTATCATATGATGTAATTGCGTCCATAATTCGTGGAAAGATCGATTGACTAACCCCTTATTAAATGAAAGACAATACCTTAGCATCTTTCGTAGCATTTTCCTTATGCTCTTTTCTTTGTGGCACAGTCCACGTTACTTTTACCTCTAGATTGGCAATAGCAATTTTATAATTGTTTTCAACAATATCCCATAAGTCTTTTAAGATAAATAATGTTCTCATCATTGTACTCTATATATCATATTTTTCACCAATAAATATTGGAATGCCTTGTTAGGAAAAATTGAATGCAGTATTGTTACTTGTTGATGCCATGTGTTTGCATGTTTAGGAATATAGGATTGAGAGAGGTTTCACTCTAATACTAAAAATATGTTGGATGCAATAAAATTTTCAAAGATTAATGATATAAGCTAACAAAACATGAAATGGGAGAATTTCATAAATCACTAGAGCAAACAAAATAAATTCATTATCTCATATTTCAATTGAATTTACAAAATGGAGGACATGGTGTCCTTATCTAGTGTTCATTGGCAGTTGAAAGTTATAGCTGGAACATTCTACATGATTAACCAAGATCGAAGTAACGTAACATGACTGGCTATGTGCAAGGTACACGAGTATTCTAGCTGTTATTTCCTAGTGCAAAAAGGAATCCAGCTGCCCTTTGTCCAATGTTAACGTGAGGTAGCTGTTTTTACTTCATGATGAAGGTTTTTTTTTTTCCTTTTTTTTTTTGCTACAATACTATAGAACTTCCGCCTAGCATCTTGTACTAAACAACTGCAAATTATTTTTCAACAAAAACCCCAGTTCAGGAAAGCTAGACTTGTGGCCATTGTTTAAATAACATGATCTCGCCATCCAAACGATAGGCTAGTTTCTATAAAAACTACAGAATGTATAGGTGAGGGAGGTCGCCACTTATAATAATTTCTTAAAACTTATTGAACTTTCCAAATAGTTTAAGGTTAGATTGAGTTAGTTTTTGTCGGTGTTAGTTTTAGTCTTTTTATGGTATCTAGAGCACTGAGGATATGGAAAGCCTTACTTTTTTGCAAATTGAAGATTCAGTTTTTGTGAACTCCAACTTGGTTTGTCTTAATCCTTACACTATGTTTACGTGAACTCTTTCTACGGGTCTCTGTGTGCTTTTATCATTGTTAACATGAGCTAAATTTGTTTTTATGGTGTTGTGATAATTTAATCGGTGTTTATGCTTGATTAGAGTGTTATCTATGCATGGATACTGAGTTTGTGGATTATTGGAAATTTTTGTTCATGAAATTTCATACTTCATGACTGAACCTCGGTCTTGTAAAATCGGAATATTTAATACCTTGGTCAGATTTGAGTGTTTGCTAGAATAGAGTACTATGATTTACTGTAGCCATCATTTGACAATGTCATTTTTGTAATAAACAATACAACTCTTGTATATGCGGTTGAAATTGTAGATTTTGACAAGTGACAACGTACAGGTCTACAATTTCAATTATAGTACCTAACTTGTGACGAGCTATTTACTTACCGAGTAGATGTTTTGCGAAAGGGAGGATTTCGCTGCCCATAATTGGGGTTGAGTTCTAGTGATTTTGAGCAAAACCTGTATAGACAATACGACATAAATACTTAATACATGAAATGCATGAATCCCAAAGAATAAATCGTCACATTCCGACTCTCAAATGGACTTCAATTCTATAATATTACCGTTAATCTAGTTTAGTTGTTGCAGTTTGTTAATTTTCTTAAAATCCAAGATTCGGTTTACTTATATTAGAGTAAAAGGCACAGTCTAATACTTAGTCCAATTTTCCGATCTAACTCGACACTTACCAGCTTTTATTATTACATATGCACCGAACACACCGGTCAGTAAATCCCAGGACCTGCTGGATATCGATGAACTTCCCATGCCTGTCGGGTAACTTGTTCTTCACTTGAAGCAGGTGAGCAATTTGCAGGAAATGAATGTGGACAACCCGGCCTAACTCAAAGAAAAGATTTAAAAATTAATCAAAGCAGGACTAGTTAGAGTAGAAGACTGGGCCCAACAATGCAGTACTCCAAATCCATCCAAGCTAAAGCGAGAAAAGATGTCCGAGATCAGTAGAATTAGGAAGAAAAACGATGAAAGATGGCTGGATCCAACAGTAAATTAAATGGTTCTTTCCAATACATTCGTACAGTTTAAAATCAAACTGAACTGTTTAGTTAAATAAAAAAATTCATGTAATTATTTTATATTTTTTATATTTTCTTTATCAATCTTTATAGATTTCATCAAATTTTTTATATTTTATTATTCTTTATCTTAATTTTATGTCAATTATTAAGATTAAATTAAGTAAATTCCATTGAAAATTTTATATTTATTGAAAATAAAAATGTTTAATAAAACTTTGATAGAAACGATTTGAACTGTGGATCGAATTGAACCGAACTGATTTTAATTAAATTTAAAAAATTTATAAATCGAACCATATGATTAGATTCGACTTTAAGAAAAAAAAAAAAACCTAATCATTATAACAAGTTCAGTTCAATAAAGGAGAGGCGAATTATACTGAACCGAGCCGAGCCGCTCTCACCTTGTAGCTCCCTAAAAAATAGATGTTGGGTAACCCTCTGATTGTAACTTTGGGACAACCAATTGGCAAATTTAAATATTATTTGGTCGACTATTCCTAGGATAGGCCGATAATTCCTTGGGAAAACGTTGTACCAATTGGCAAGGAATTAGAGTTTGAAGAAAAAAATAATCTAAAAGGGCCTTGTATATTTGCATGATCAAGTCCGGTTTAAAAACCATAGAATGAAATAAACGGAAAAAATATGTGTTCTCTCTATTTTAATTTGCTTTCTGTTTTTACGTATTTTAATTTCAATTTCAATATAATTTTTCATTTTTATCCTACGACAAAATAGTAAGATAGGGTTTGAAAGCACTTTTTGTCAAAATTTTGAAGTTTAAATACTCTTTTCATTGATGTAGGATTTATACACGCATTAAGGGAATATAAGGAGGTATATTTGTAATTTTCCCAGATTTAAATTTATATTGTTTGAGCGAGAGCCAATACTGGTTTTTGTTCAATTATTATTATTTTTTTTTGTAATTTTTTTAAGCTTGCGATCAAATATATTATCAAATTTGTTTCCCGTCATTGTTGTCGTAAGAATTCAGGAATTCGTGGTCTGTCTAAGGGTGATCGGAGGCTCCGAGTTTATGGATGGCTTGCTGACTCGCACGAGTCATGGTGATGGTAGCTGTGGCTCTGCTTTTCGGAACCCTAGGTGATCTGTTGGAAGCTCAGTATAGGTGGCTTCCATTTATTGTGGTTGAGCTAAACCTGAGAGAGAGAGAGAGAGAGAGGGAGAGAGAGATCAACACCGCTTGGAGCATATATGTGATTCCCCGAAGAATGAAAGTCTTAGCCTTTGATCTGTCATACTCTCCAAGTTTCCCTTAAATTGTTAAATCTTTCTCTTCCTGGAACTCGGCTAGTTGGCGTCTTCTCTATGTTCCAAATATGGTTTAGTTTACAAAGCATGTCCGAGTGCTTCATGCTTTTGCAGGTTGGTACATCCTCTTAAAGGGGAAAGAGATTAACTTGTATTAATATATTATATAAATTAATGAGTAATATATAAGTATTAATAATATTTAAATATTCGATAATAAAATAATATAATTTTTTTAAATATTAATTATATTTTTATTATTAATATTTATATATCACTTATTAATTTATATAGTATGTTAATACAATTAAAGTTTTTCTTAAATAATCATCTATGACTTCTTGAGTCATGACTAAGTAGATATTAAAATTGCTCAAAATAAAATTTAAGATGATTTTTGGCACCATAAACCCTATCATACCTACCCTTAAAGACAGCTCAATGTAATTTGGTTCTTCTTGCTACGTCCTATGAATTATCCTCCAAAATTCCGGTTCTAACAATGTTCTCTAGGGATTCTGGTATTATTTGGTAAAATTTGACATCCAGTAAGAAACTATGTTCTTTAATTTTAGGATAACGTGATAGATTCTGATATAATTTTGCAAAGACCATTGGCTGTTGGGTTCTGTTGATGGCCATCGCATATTTTGCTATATACCATCGCATGATTTAGCCTATAAAAGGCAATTATATAAGCATTTTCCTCTTTAATTTCCTATGAACAAACTAAAAGAACACATTAGTTGCAATTCCCCAGTCCACCATATCCACCACAATATTGAAACTGTCAGGAATCAAAGCAATAAACATGTAAATACAATTTGTCCCTGAAAGAATAGAAATAATGCACTAACGGTACCAGGCGTACGTTTTATAATCTGTTTACTTATATCATTCATCAACTACTTCTTTAATACCTTAATAAGCGATTCAAAATATTTTGGTCTACTCATTAGCAAAACCCTATTCATGTGTACATAAATATATCTATATTATTAAAGAAAAACTTTTTTTTTAACTATCATAATTACTAATATTTAATAGGTTGATCTATTTTTTTCTCACTTATGCCATTTCCTCTCAAACATAATCACTTGATAACTATTATTTTCTACTACTTAAATAAAAATAATTACTATTTTCCACTTTTAAATTTAAAATTATAATTTATTTGTAATTACATTTTTCCTTTCATTTCTCTTTCCGCCTTATTTGGCAAGTATTTGTTTTAAATCTTTACCTTTTTCTTTAAAAAAAATCAGCTAATATGCCTTCTCCTTTTTCCTTATTCACAATTTTTCTTTAAGATTATTAAGTATCATTTAATAATTATATTATATCTTAAAATAATTGAGTTTAATTTGAATACACAATATGTGTGCGCCCTCTCGTGTGTTCTTTTTAGGTTTTCCTCACGTCCTGTTGATAAACTTTGTTGATAAGTTTCCTTGCTTTGTAGTCAATAGTTCTCAACCTCAGATTAGTTTGAAGATTATGTTATAGTGAATCTGTTCAAGCGTCAACTCAATCATTTCTCAAAAGTTTTAGCGATGGCTACTTTTACCGCCGAATAAAAGCCAGAAAGTATTCCACGAAAATGCACAGGTGTAAAAAGAAAAATAAAATAAAATTTGGGCCTGCTAAATAAAAAGATTAATGAAAAAATATATTATTTAAAAAAGGAAATCTTAATTAATTATGGAGGATGATATTGAGAGTTAGAATTAATCATTTGACATTAATTTTATTCATTAAATTCAACCTAACTAAAATTTAAAATGAATCCGATAGAACTATAAAAGGTGGTTATTTTACAATTTGACTCAATTTGCAATTTGATTTGAATTGAATGGAGTCCAAATGGTTTATAATTCAAACTGGAAAGACAAATGGAGCCGAGTCATTTAAATTTAAATTGAATCGCTTCTTGTTTGAGAATAAAAAATTAGTTACCTGTTTTAATTTAAAATAATATTAACATTTCATTATAACTCTATTTATATTTTCTTATCTTTTTCCTCCTTCATCGTCATTTTTTTATCTCTTAAACAAATTTGTATACTTTCACTATCATTTAACATGCAATATTAATGTGATATAATGTCATGTGAATTTAACTTTTGCATCATGTTCCTCTATTTAAACATCAATTTTTTGTTAAAAGTTTCAATAACTATTAGTATTATCGAATAAAAAAATATTTTTAAGATTGGTTTGAATTGAATAAAACCAAACTATATTTGACACGTTTCATTTCAAAACCTCAAATCGTTAAAAACAAATTAGTTCATTAAGAATTTGAATCAAATTGTTTCAAATTGAATTCAATTTGATTCGATCCCTGAACCAAATTAAACTGAATCGTGAACACCCCTAATTGACATAAACATGAACACATGTTCTTACTTAGGGTTTAATTTTTGTTTGGTTAACAAGAATGAGATATTAAAGAAAATCTATTTATTTGTTTGACACCGTGAACCATGAATCGGTCTATATTCTCTCTTTTCCTTCAAAAGTCATATAGAACAATGTACAGATGTGGAATCAAATGGTGTTTATATGGTTAACCAAAAATATCCCATTCCTATTAACCAAACAAATTAAACTCTAAGTAAGAACATGTCTTTATGATGTTTTAATATGAACATCGTGAACCAAGAAAAACCTTATAATTATTTGGGAATATATACCCCGATGTGTGTCTCAAAATAAAAAATAGAAAAAAGAAATTCTACGTATTTGTTTCATAGAAAGCGTAGTCGTAACAAACTACCATTTACATCCTTCACTATTGAATCCATACTCTCTCTGTTTTTCCTTCTAAAATCATATAGCACAACGCACAAATGCGGAATCAAACTGTGTCTATGCTGTTAACCAAACAAATTAAACCCTAAGTAAGAATATGTGTTTATGTTGTTTTTATATGAACACCGTGAAGCAAGAAAAACTTATAATTCCTAAGGAACATACACCCCAATGCGTGTGCCTCAAAATAAAATAATCCTTAGTATTTGTTTCATATTAAAGTGCAATCGTAACAAAGAGTCTATACTCTCTTTATTTTTCCTCCAAAAATCATAGCGCACAACACACAAATGTGGAATCAAATGGCTAATTTTGGAATGCAGTCAAGAAAACCTTAGACATATGCTTCACGCCAAATTCCATAAGTATAGAATCTCCACATAATCACAATTAATAAAGAAATTTATGGACACAATATTTATTTATTGTAATTATTGTTTTTACAATAAATAAAAATAAGAAGCTGGGAAAAAACCGGAAAACGCACTTAAAACTTTCCTGAAGGTGGCTTCTTCTGCTCGACAATTAATGAAAGTCTCAGAGGAAATCATGCCCAATTATAATGTTAGCACAGAAGTTGGTTGGGGTAGCCCTTCCATGGTTTGCTACACAATGGAAGTTCATTGAACTGATCATGCTGCTGCGAAAATTAAGGTAAATATGTATAGTTTACTTATTTTTGGGTCCAATCAAGTAGTAGTTCAGAGATTCTAACTAATTCATATTGTTATCATATTTAAGAAAAATAATAATAATTAGTAGATTTCTTTTTTTTTCAAACTGGTTTTATTATTATTATTATCTGAATTCCTTTGCTAATATTACTTTTTTTTTTTTCAAAATATATTCTAATTATATACCCAAAAAAATTTATTCCTATAATTATGTACATAACATTTTAGGTTTTCCCATTGAAAACCTGACCTTGATCTATTTACCTATCTTTTTAATCTCGATTACTTTAATTTAATTTTCTTTTCAGAATTAATGCGTATTATACATAAATTGGGATCCTATAAATATGGATTGAACACAGAGTTTCTAATTAGTTTTTTTTTTTTTTAATAAATACTGTAAATATAAACACCAACTCATTTGGATTTTAAAAAATTAATTACCTCTGCAGAAAAAATCTTAATTCCGGTGCTTTGCAGATCGCAATTGATGCTGGAAGAAGCTGGACATGGACTCCACTTTCCTAGAGATCCAGAATCATGATTCCCACCCACTTCCAGGTTTGCCCTAATTAATTGATCCAGAGAATGAGGTTCCCTCATGTTATTGTTGTTCCTACTATTTTGTCCTGATTGTGTGCCAGATTCTCCATAGTTTTCAGTGTATGAATCCTTATTAGATCTTGAACTTATCATCATCATCCAAAATTTCTCCCTTGTTCTCCTTTTTGCCCTCTCTCTTGCTTTTTTCCTCGACTCCTTTGCAATTGCAGAATGAGATGAAGAAAAATGACTCCTACACTTTCTAGTACTATTTTCAGCCCCCTTCTCATTCTTGCTTTTAATCTTATTACCTGAAACCACTTCACTCTCGGATGTAGCAGAAGGTGCAGTAGTGCTCCTCACCTTCACACTGCTATTGCTGTTGTTGTTGTTATCGTTGTCGTTATCATCATCGTTGTTGCTGCTGTTGTTATTGCTGCCACTGTTGTTGCTCTTCAAAATTATGTCGCCTTGGGTCGCTTTGATAACTTCTTCAATGGCAGATTTTGATTGTATAATCAACCACTCAACCGTTTTACTAGCCTTATCAAAATTAAGCATATCTTGTAGATTGAAGAATTTCCGAGCAACCTCGACGGACAACCGCATTCTTCGACCTCTCGGACCATGAGCAGTGTCGATTTTACTATGCCTGTCTTTCTTACATGATCTCTTGTTTTTTTTATTACCATGAAGAAGCCGGTCATCGCCATTTTCTCTCTTCTCCACCATTTGATCCACATCAACATGATTATTAGTAGCTACAACACCATCTTCTTCAAGGGTTATATGGTGTCCTTGTTGATGTTCTAGTACTTCTTGAAGAAAAGAAGAGGGGTCATAGTTTTCTTCATAGGGTTGAAAATCCACAAAGGATGGTGGTGGAGAGGAAATATTAGTGTCATAAAAAAAGGGTATTTTTTGGAGAAGTGTTTGATCAAGTGATGTTAAAGAAGGGTCACAGCCAAAACTCAACATAATTTTAACTTACTGCCTGGGCTATAATATACACGTGCGCCGATAGATCTGTATCAAGTGAGACGGTTTTCAGCCGTACCTTTCATTAAAGGAGAAGCTTGAGTTTCAAGACAGCTTGAGGATGGATTCAAAGTATTTTTCTGTGCATAGAAAAAGAAATTGTGTGGGTTTACATTGAGAAAAAGACACAGAGCCGTATTGTTTTTGGTGATTTTCAAAGAAAACAATTAGTTGGTTGCTACATTTGCTTTGTCCAAATGAGATGAAGTAATACTTTTTCAGTGCAGAACTAGGAAAATCATAGGTGTGGGGAGCTTTGATCTTCTAAGAAAGCCAGCTTGGTTTTGTCATTCTACAATGAGCATGGACCAGTACTTCAAAAAGAGCCTGAGAAGGACACATGAAAGCTCTAGAGTATGTCTGTTCGAGAGAGAGAGAGTAGTGGGAGTGGAGGGTTTAGGAGACAGAAGCCCTAGTGGAGAGGGGGACTGATACAAAGAAAGAGAGACATCTTTTCAAATTTGGTCATTTTCCTTGGAGAGAATAATTTGGTTCTTTTGCTATATCAAGAGATGAAAAGCAAGAAACAATCATTTCATTCCATCGCTCAGTGGACATAGTAAACATATAGCTTTAATAAGGGCTGCCTCCCACGTATATTTTTTAATCAACTAACTATGCATTAAGTTTGTAACGGTGAAAATTAGATATTCAACATACTTCATCTTATTGAATGAGAGGCATCCATACTTATGAGCTACCTCTAAATATTGAGTAACCCCATTAATGAAAAACTTTTATAGCTTTCGATGTACTTACCTAGTTTTAATTCGTGTAATTAACACAATAGAAAAAGGCCATGATTTTTTCTGTTAAGTATAATTAAGAAGTGATCATATGCACAATATATCAAGGTATCTCCTCCAACTTCAATTAGATGAGATAGATGTTGAGTAGGGCTAGCAATTTTCAGCATAATATGATGACATCAACAAAAACCCAACATAATAAGAACATGATGATATTTATTAGTTATTATGTTTCTTTTCCTTTTACATCACTTTAGTACGAATTCGACATAGAATAAGATACTTGGCAACATAAAATTTCCAACCCTAGTGGCGAAACGATGCTTTCAAACTCAATTTTTTTTTTTATTTATGCAATATTTACATGCACTTTACACTTCTACAATTCCAATAAATGTTAATTATGTCTATGATACCCTATGTGACTAAAGCCCATATAGATTGTGAGAGAGAATTATTAGTGAGTTATATGATACTAGCTAAGCATTCTAGGGTCAAATGGTTGAAAAGACTATTAATTATCTATTTACATAGCTTTTCACTATCGTTGGGTTGGGTTAGGTCATTACACATGGCATTAGCTTGCTTAACCAAATTAGTAGGTATGGGATTTAGGACGAAGGTGAAAGTTTGCAAGACTATTCGACTTGATCTGGAGATTAGGTCCATAAAAGGGCAAAAAGAGATGTTAGGGTGGGCTTCTAGGATGGTTTGTAGTTAAAGGTGATACGAATGAACTAAATCACATAATGAAATGGAAAAGGGGGTATGGGGGGAGGGGGGGTGGGGTTGCAATGCGATGAGAATGTTGCTTATTTAGGAGAGGTGAGGATTGTGATGCTAAGTGAATAACGTTTTACATACATTATGGGAGAGAATTACTATTGACTTATAAAATCAAGGTAATGAATATCATTTTAAGATCTTTTAGGTCAAGTGGTCAAAAAAATCCTTAAAACACCTCTTGGCTTAGCTATTTACTATCATTGGGTTAAATCTTTACCATATTCTTTGGAATTAAATTTTAATACAAACATTCCTATTTTAAAAGTAGAGGTTTAGTTGAAAAAGGTTATCTAGTTAAACTAACTAGTTTTGAAAAGTTGATAATTATCTTGTGTATTTAGACCGTATTAGCAACTAACTCGAGCGCGATGTTTTCTTAAATTGAGCTAAATCTTTTATAGTTTTAAGTATGAGTTTTAATTGATTCCTTCCCCCTTGGCTAATCCCCTAAGAGAACTCATATCTAAAAGTTGGAGTTGAGTGTCATATAAATTGTAGAAATATCATAAATAAAATTTAATGATGAAAATAGATAAAGCTTGTTATGAATCATAAAATAAATATTGGAATAATGTAAAAGTAGCCCTCAAACTATTGTTGAATCTATAAACTTCCTTTTGGGGAAAAAAAAAGAAAAAGAAAGAAAAGAATCTATTTACCTATATATAACTAGAGCCTTAAAAGCATCATTCTTTATTGACCTCATAGCAATAGTTGTAGGAGTTTTTGTTAGGTCTAATAGATTAAGAGAATACTATGGAAAAATAAAATCTTTATGAAACCTAATAAAATATCCATGTGTAACATATAAAATTAAAATTAAGTGTAAACACTTAGAAAAAAAAAAACTACCTTTTCTTATAATAAAACATTCTTCTCCTTTTGGAGATAGAGTTAAGTGAGAGTCAAAACTCACATCACTTTTTCAAATTCATGTTCATCACAAGAATTCCAAAAGAAATCCTTCTAACGATATCCATGTATTTGATAGTATGCGTCATTCTAATCTTTACATTGCTAGGTAACTTAAATTAAGGGGGAAAAAATTGGAAGCAAAAATCAATATGTCTTCTTTCAAAAATTTACAAGCCAAATGTAGTGCAAACATCTTATTTTTGTCACTCTTTATTTTAAGATTCTTGAGCTAGGTCTAAAAATTATTATTATTTTAAAGAAAACCTAAATAAAATAATAATAATAAAAGTATCGAGTCAAGTCAGTTGTTTAGGGTTAGATCAAACAATAGTTGAAGATGTACATTCAATTTAATAAATTTTGAGTTTTTAAATAATTAATCTTCATTAAAAAATATTTTTTAGTCCAGTAAAATATAAAGCAAATTTTTATCTCATTTATATTACGCTAAATAAACTTAGGATTTATTAAATGGGTTGCGTGTTTTTTGGGTTATATATTAAAAAGTCATGGCTAATTTAAAATAAGTTAGGTTGAGTCAAGCTTAAGATAGAAAGCTCAAATAAAATGTAGGGCGTCTAGAAATTTAATCTTGAAAATGAATTAGATTAAATCTTGAATAAATTTAACAAATCTAAATTAAGTATTATTGTATTCTATGAATATTAGATTCGTTAAGATTGAATCTTCACAATAAAAAGATTTGAAAGATTCAAGTTTATGGTTTATAAATAATGGTTTTTTGCTATAAAATTTTTAGAGTTTATCACAAAAACACAAGCTATAAACCAGACCAATTACTTACGTCATATACACACACAGTCATGCTACAAGACACATACATCCACTTACGATCACTACAAAAACTCAAGTCATTCACACAGTAAACTCACTCACGCCATTATCCTCTTCACACAATCAAACACATCACTCATACATGTTCGGACATGCAGAATCACTTACTACATACAAACCACTCACGTTCACGCACACAAACCCCACATACATAGCAGTAGCTCACTTATGCTCACACATACTCCACCACACTTCACAGTGTATGCATGTTTGAGTTCACACACGTCCAGTCCGAGTCTATGTATGACCAATCCGAGTCCAACACCTCAATTACATCTAGTCTTCAATTAGTTGTAGCACACTCTACGCACGAATCACCCGTACGCTATAGCACACGGCTAGCATCTATACAATTTGACCCGATACGTATGATTATTCCCTTTGGATCCAACCGTTTTTACAAGTTAGGTGAGTTAGTTTATTTTCTATTCTGTTTTTTATTTAATATGTTTTTTAATTTGTTTTCTCTTTGGTTTTTTTTTTTAGTTTCATTAGTTTGTTGAATCTCGAAGTTCCTATTTGTGATTTTGATAAGAACAAATCTATACGCGTCATGACTAATCAAATATTGTTATAAACTAATTTACAAATTCTCACAAGAACTTCGTCGATTATATCTTTTAAGGAAATACAATTAAACTTGGAAATATCTTTAAACTTATTAAAATTGATTCTAAAGTTGTTGAAAAAAGAAAAAGCATCAAGTATTGTCCAAATGTGCATTTTGGCTATTCTGGTATGAATCGTCCAGCTGGTTATGTTGGACCCAGTTGGCTAGTTCTTTT
The DNA here is from genome assembly GCA_024138015.1 of Lumnitzera littorea. Lineage (NCBI taxonomy): Eukaryota > Viridiplantae > Streptophyta > Magnoliopsida > Myrtales > Combretaceae > Lumnitzera > Lumnitzera littorea. The sequence continues at coordinate 114,786,741 of JAMXBB010000002.1, read as the reverse complement.
AAGTATTCTGTGATCAGTGGCAGGACGAAAACCATACAGTTGGTTGATGAAGATCAGTGTGGTGTGTTGGACTGTACGATTGGTTATATATAGACTGTCTAGTTGGTTGATAAAGGTCAGTATGGTGTGTTGGACTGTATGATTGGTTATATATGGATTGTCTAACTGGTTGATGAAGGTCAGTAAACCCTATTAAATCATGCGATTGATGACTTGAAGACCATCCGAATGGTTACCTCATTTGAATGGATCGTCTTACTGGTCTCACTTGAACCATTCGACTGGTCTACATAAAAATTAGCTGTTATAGTGCATTTAATGTAAGTTGAGTAGGATCAACGGTTAGATTTTTGCAAAGGGATATAAATACGAGTTTGAGGGCAGTTAAAGGATAATTAATAGAGTTTTATTCCTGCAATTATTCCTCTTATCTACCTGTACTTCATTCAAATTCTCTTGTTCTCATTATTTGTAATCTTTTGTAAACTCTAGTATAATACCAAGCTTCATATTTGCAAATTTTATTCAAGAGAACACTATACTAAGTGATAGTGAGTTGTTGTGATTGAGAAGATCATTAGTGTTAGAGATTGGGTGTAGGCACTTGTGCCTTTGAGATTATTATCGATAAAAATTGTGTGTGAAGACCTTAATCTTCATTAGGTGATCATGGAATTAGGTGATCGTGGAGAGTAGGAGGCGGTCCAAACTCAATGTTAAAATTCCAGGCTTGATTTCTCTATTCATATCTCCTTTATTTTGGGCACTTTTATTGTTTTATTATTATCTTGATTAGATTAATTGTTGGTTTATTTCAATATCGTATCCTTTTAGTTGCTTAAATTAAGAAATTGGTATTTGTTGTTGGTGAATTTTGGGATAAAGGAAAATCGTGCAAAAGAGAATGAAATACTTGGTACTAAGACCAGTTCGGTACGGCCACTCCAATACCTAAGTTAGTAGGGTGACTTTGTATAAAAAGTATGTGAGTAGAAAGTGTCCGAAAGCTCTTACAAAGTTTCATTCCAATATTTATAAATGGTTGTAGTGTTTAAGGTAGTTGTTAGAGTAATTGTTAAGACGCATGAAAGCTTATTGATTTGACATCTCTCCTAATATATAGAAAGAGTAGGCGATTATGTAATATAACTGTGCTTATAATAACCGTTTCGTTATGAACTTAAATTCAAATCAAGAATGGATTTATGCTACTCAATAGAAATGCTATGTATCATTTGACCAGAGGTATGTTGGGAGATTCGACAATTTGGCATATTGGCTGTTGAATGAACGAGTATGTCAAGTGAGTGAAAACCGACTATCAACAGTATTAAAGTAAAATTTAGGTATTAAACTCAATTCAACCCCCCTTCTTAAGTTCTTAGTATATTATTTCATTTGGTATCATAGTTTATCTCTATAATTTTCATTACTTAATCGCATTATAGATTAAAGATCATGATACTAAATGTACAGGGATTCATGGAGGGTCAAGTTATAAGTAGGCCACCACTTCTCACTAGTGGGAATTATTCTTATTGGAAGTGTAGGATGAGAATTTTTATTAAGGTGCAAAATAAAAAGCTATGGGATATAATTGAAAAAGGACCAATTAAAATTGAAGGAAAGGAAGAGGATGAATATACCGAGAATGATTGGAAGAATGTAGACCTAAATGAAATAGCGATGAACATATTGCATTGTGCTATAAGTGAAAATGATTTTAATAAAACTTATACGTGCACAAATGTGAAAGAAATTTGGGATGAGCTACAAAGTACATATGAAGGCACATCTAGAGTTAGAGACACTAAAATAAGTTTATTATGTAAACAATTTAAGAATTTTAAAATACCTCTTAATGAGACCATAGATGAAATGCACAAAAGATCTATTGACATCATTAATACATTAATGGTACTTGGTAAGAAGTTTTTTAACTTGGAATTAATTCAAAAATTCTTAGGTCTCTTCCAAAAAAATAGGAAGTCAAGAGGATCACCATTGAAGAAGTACAAGATCTAGAAGCACCATCAAAGGAACAACTTCTTGGTACACTCAAGACCCATAAGATGATCAAAAGACATAGAGAAGAATCTAAGAAGAAAATTATAGCTCTTAAAGCCACCGATTGCAATACTAATGATGACAATGATGATGAAATGGCGATGATGGCAAGGAAATTTAAAAAGTTTATGAAATTCAACAAGAAGCTAAGGAAATACAAAGTTAGTGGCAGCAATATCTCAAAACCTATAAAGGAGAAGAGAGATGTCATAAAGTTCTACAATTACCATCAACCGAGGCACATTAAAGATTATTATCCAGTCCTTAAGAAAGGAGATAAATCACTAAGAGAGAAAGCCATGATGGCCACTTAGAGCGATAACAATTTGAATAACGACCTTTACCTTACGACATTAGATAACGAGGTATGCACTACATCTCAATCCTCTTATGATAAATTGAAGGAAATGTATGATGATCTTTTAAAAGATTTTGCTAAAATGCAAAAGAAGAATAAAATTCTCAAACAAATGATGAATAATGTAGGGAATGAATTTGATGTGCTCAAACATGAATATAATAAGTTAGTTGAGTAAAAAGAGAACTTAGAAGAGGATAATGAATATTTGAAAATTGAAAATGAAAAGTTGAATATTGAGTGTGATGGCTTAAAGAAGGAAAATGATGAATTGAGCAAAAGGAATGAGGAAATCGTGAATAAAAATAAAAAGCTATCTAAGGAAAATGAGAAATAAAATCAAAGATCAAAGTAATTAAAAATGAGAATGCGAGTATAGAGAAGTTAGCTAAGTTAGAAATAGAAAATGATGTGTTAAAATCTAATGTAAATTTTTTAAGACAAACTATGGCTAAGTTCGTTGAAGGTGAAAAGAATTTAAAAAAACTCTTAGGACAATAAAGACATAGCCTTGAGAAAACCAAAATTGGTTATAACAAAAACAATATGTACAAGTCTTATAAAAGTTACTTTGTTAAAGAAACCAATAAAACTTATAATTATTGTGGAAAGTATAGCCATATTGCCTGCACTTGTGCAATAAGGAGAAATACCAACTTGAATCATAGAGGAAAGATGATTTGGGTCCCTAAGGGACATAATTTCATTGCTACAATTAACTCGAAATGACCCAAACTCAAGTAGGTACCAAAAATTAAAATTTCTTATTCTTATAGGTACCTTTAAAGAAGAACAACAAATGGATCTCGGATAGCAGATGCTCAAGACATATGACGAGAGACGTTACCAAATTCATCACATTAACCTTGAAATGAAAAATGAAGGAAATGTTACCTTTAGGGACAATAAAAAATCAATCGTCTTGGGTGAAGGTAACATTCTTATTAATAATAATTTTGTTATTAAAGATGTATTGTTAGTTAATAATCTAAGGCATAACATACTTAGCATTAGTCAATTATGTAATGATAGATATAAGATTACATTTTTAGCAAATAAGTGTATCATTGAAATAATTGATAATGATCAAAGTAGTTTCAAAGTATATAGACAAGGAAACATATCTAAAACTAATCTTAGCAATTTTACAAATCAAAATGAAACCTGTCTATCTGTCTAAAATAACAATAGCTGGTTGTAGCATAGAAAATTGGTACATACTAGCTTAGAAGTAATCTCTAAACTTGTTAAAAGAAACCTTATAAAAGGTCTACCAAAAATTAATTTTAAAAAAGATAAGGTATGCTAAGCATGTTGATAAGGAAAACAAACCAAAAACTCTTTCAAACCAAAAGATGTTGTCTCATCTTCTAGACAACTACAATTATTACATTTGGACTTGTTTGGCTCAACACAAACATTAAGTTTAGGTGGAAAAAGATATACTTTGGTCATTGTTGATAATTTTTTTAGATACACATGGACCTATTTTCTTGCAAGTAAGGATGAAACAAATCGTGTGTTTTTTAAATATTGCAAAAAAGTCCAAAATGAAAAAAGCCTTACAATTACTTCTCTTCAAAGTGATCATGGGAGAGAATTTGAAAACTTTCAAATGAATACTTTTTGTAATCAACATAGCATAGAACACACCTTTTTGGGTAGAAGCTATCAACATGGAGTTGCCAAAAAGGAAAAATAGGACCCTAATTGAAATGGCTAGAACATTGCTATGCGAAAATAATTTACTAAAGTATTTTTCGGCAGAAGCTATCAACATTGCATGCTATATTTCAAACCATGTTTTCATAAGATCATTTTTAAAGAAAACCCCCTATGAACTTTGAAAAGGAAGAAAGCTTAACATTTCTTATTTTCACCCTTTTGACACCAAGTGTTATGTACTTAATAATGGTAAAAAACAACTAGGAAAATTTGACTTCAAATAGGATGAGGCTATCTTTCTTGGATATTCACTAACAAGCAAAGTGTATAGAGTATTTAATAAAAGAACTCTAGTTGTTGAAGAATCTATATATGTTGTGTTTGATGATTTACTACCTTCATTACATGATACATCTCTTAATGAAATGAATGATGTAGGTGCTCATTTGGATAAGCTAGACTTAAACAATAACCAAAACAACGCTATTGATAAGGATGTGCTTAAGGAAGATAATGATACAAATCAATCAAATTTGGATCTTCCTAGAGAATGGCGATATGTTAAAGATTACCCAAAAGAACTAATTATTAGAGAACCTTTAAATAAGGTATTAACAAGATCATCCCTTAGAATTATAAGCAACATAGTATTCTTGTCCCAAGTTGAGCCTAAGAATGTTGATGATGCCCTAAAAGATGAATGTTGGATATAAGCAATGTAAGAGGAACTTAATCAATTCACTAAGAATGAATTATGGGATATAGTACCTAGACCTAGTGATAGACCAGTAATTAGAATAAAATGGGTTTATAGAAACAAACTTGATGAAATCGATATAATAACTGGAAACAAGGCAAGATTAGTTGCTAAAGGCTATAACCAAGAAGAAGAGATAAATTTTGATGAGACCTTTACCCCGATTGATAGACTAGAAGCTATTAGGATGCTTTTGACATTTGTGGCTTTCAAAGACTTCAAACTATTTCAAATGGATGTCAAAAGTGCTTTCTTAAATAGCTTGATCAAAGAAGAAGTGTATGTAGAACAACTTCTGGGTTTTGAGTACAATGAGTTACCCAATCATGTTTACAAACTTAACAAAGCTCTCTATGGACTTAAACAAGCTCTTAAAGCTTAGTATGAGATGCTTAGTAGCTTTCTAATAGAAAATGGCTTCATAAGAGGAAAGCTGGATACAACATTATTTATTAAAAGTCATAATTCCTATACATTGATTGTTTAAATTTATGTTGATGATATTGTGTTTAGAGCTACCAACATGGATCTTGTAAATGAATTCGTAGAGTTTATGAAGAAAGAATTTAAAATGAGTATGATGGGAGAACTTAATTACTTCTTAGGTCTCCAAGTTAAGCAAATTGAAAATGGAACATTTATAAATCAATCCAAGTATACAAAAGAGCTTTTGAAATGTTTTAAAATGGATAATTGTAAAGTTAGGCCAACTCCTATGAGCATAACGTAAAACTAGACAAAGATGAACATGGTAAATCCATTTGTGAAAAGCTTTATAAAGGTATGATAGGAAGCCTATTATACTTAACCACATCTAGACCAAATATTATGTTTGTTGTGTGCTTATGTACAAGATTTCAGTCTTGCTTGAAAGAATCTCACTTAACTGTAGTACAACGCATCTTCAAGTATTTAGCGGGCACTATTGAAATCGGCTTGTAGTATCCCAAATACACTTCTTTTGATCTTGTGAGATATTCCAATGCTGACTTTGCTGGATGCAAAGTTGACCAAAAAAGCACAAGCAATACACGTCACTTTCTACGAAACTCTTTAGTAACTTAGCACTCTAAAAAACAAAACTTTGTAGTACTCTCAACCACCAAGGCCAAATATGTAGTTGCCGGTAGTTGTTATGCACAAATTCTATGGATGAAGCAAACATCACAAGATTATGGGCTTAATTTTTCCAAAATCCCAATTTGATGTGATAACACAAGTGCCATTAACCTAACCAAAAATCCGATCTAACACTCAAAGACCAAGCATGTTGAGATTTGACATCATTTTATTAGAGATCGTGTTCAAAATAATGATATGTGCTTAGAGTTTGTGGATACAAGTTGTCAAATAGTTGATATTTTGACTAAACCCTTAAGTGAAGAACGTTATCGGGCATGATTAAGTAAGATGATTGCTAAGACCCATAAACTTGGATAGTGACTTTGGTTCATCTTTCTCAATCTCAAAAATTTGATTAAGTAAGCTTGTTATATGAATTGCATCACTTGTTATCCTTTTGCGCAAACTTCCTCATCTTTTTTATTTCTCATAAGGACATATCTCTTTTCATTCCTTTAGCTTGCACTAAGACTACATGCAACCATGAATTGGTTGAAATAGTTATTTTCACAACTTTCTTGATTTTTTAGACAAGCTAATAAGTGCTTAAATGTCTATTCTATAATAATTATCAATAATTCCTGAGCTAATTCTCTTTTTAAATAAACTATTGAGAAATATAGTCAACCAATTGTTCAGTAGTGTCAACTGTACGTACAATTATTTTGGATATCTTGACCTTATAATGATTCCTTGGACAATTCGGATGGTTATGATCCTACTGTTAGGACAGTCTCAATAGGCATCTTTTTGTTTTTGACATTTTGTATGCAATCGTTCTGACGGTTCCCCCGAACCGTGGGTACGGTTGCATCAAGGGTTTTAACTACAGAATATCCCATCGGATCGTCCAAGTGGTTTCCTTAAATCGTAGGTATGGTTCTAATAGCTTCCTTAAAACTTGCTTTTTCCGTCTTTAACAGTCCGAACGGTTATCTTAGAATTGTATGAACTGTTTGCTCTTTTACTACAAAAACTAAAAGGGGATATGATGATTTTCCTTTTCATTTCTTCCCTCCTTCCCACCATCCGCACTCTACCTTCTCCTCCTTTGACCGATCCTCCCCATCCTTACCACTACTCCTCCTTCCCTCTCTTCTTCACCTTTACTTTCGTCTCCTTACTCTTTCTCTAACACAAACCCTTGCTCTATAACCCCTATCCCCTCTTACTGGCACTGCTTCTCAAGAACTCAGTGAACCCCTTTATGACGAGGGTGTTAAACCAATTGAACCACTTGATCAAGAAGTTCCTCAAGGAAGGGCCACTCATGTCGGTGACGATATTACTCCAGGCACCTCTACTTCCGATCCCCCTATTGATCCATCTCCTTGAAGTCTTCGAGCATCTATCTATACATACATTAACCAAATGGAGGATCGACTTTGCAACCACATTGATGATAGCATCTATTAAATGGAGAAACAGGTCTCCCGTCAACAAGATTGTATCTTTTATCTACTCTTTCAGCACTTCTAGCTGCCATACCCCTTCCCTCCATTAACTTCTGGTCCTTATGCTCAGCCACCACCACCTCTTCCTAGGCGATCAAGTAGCTCTTCTCCACCTTCAAATGCTTAGCTCTAATAGTCTTATCTTATGTTTGCTTTTCTTATCATTGTACTAAAACTTGGTCTCTGGTTTTTTTTTTTTTTTTTTTTTTTTTTATGTTGTTGCTTTGGCTATTTCTTAGCCTTTCGGCCCTCTCTGCTTATCTTTTGTAAGAACCTTAGCTCCTCTGTTTTTTTTATGTACTGACTACACTATTGGCTCTTCGTGTAATGGCATTGTCCTTTTGTCCACTTATGGTGTTATTATTATATTGCTTATTTGGCATTGTCTACTTATTGTTCTTGTTTACCTATTGCCTTGTGTAATAGCATATCTCATTTTTTGTCATGTTTCTTCTTACCCTTTACTACCTAGATCATCATCTATTTGATGAGGCCAAAGGAGGAGAAGAATTCAAATTACCTAATTAAGTGTCTTAAACAAAGTGAATAAAGTGTCTTGAACAAGTGAATAAGATTATAAAATGAATTTGTTTACAAAATGAATATTAGCATGCGATTTTGAATCATTGACGTGAATTATGTCTTGATTACCTTTCAAAGCAAATGATGAAGATTCTCACATTGTCTCTTTCATAAGTGTTATTTTTGACATTCTTTATTGCCATTGAAGGGGAGCATTCATTAAGGGGAGTTTGTAAGATTTTGTCCTCATAAAAGAAGGGGGAGATTGTTGAACCTAGAAGTTCCTATTTGTGATTTTGATGAGAACAAATCCATATATGTCATGACTAACAAATATTGTTATAAACTAATTTGTAAATTCTCATAAGAACTCTGTCAATTATATCTTTTAATGAAATATAATTAAAATTGGAAATATCTTTGCAACTTATTAAAATTGATTCTAATGTTGTTGAAAGAAGAAAAAACATCAAGTACTGTTCAAGTGTGCATTTTGGCTATTCTAGTATGAATTGTCCAGTTGGTTGTGTTGGAACCAACCGACTGGTTCCTTCAGGTATTTTGTGATCAGTAGTAGGACAAGGACCATGTGCCTGGTTGACTCTAGACCATGTGGTTGGTTGTATATGGACTGTCCAGCTGGTTGATGAAGGTCAGTAGGCCTTGTTGAACCATGCAATTGATGACTTGAAGATCAGCCGAATGGTTACCTCATTTGAATAGACCGTCCGATTGGTTCCACTTGAACCATCCGGCTGTTCTACATAAAAATTAGCTGTTATAGTACATTTAATGCAGGTTGAATAAGACCAACTGTTAGATTTTTGCAAAGGGATATGAATGCGAGTTTGAAGGCAGTTAAAGGATAATTAATAGAGCTTTATTCTTGCAATTATTCCTCTTGTTTACTTATACTTCATTCAAATTGTCTTGTACTTATTATTTGTAATATTTTGCAAACCCTAATATAGTGTCAAGCTTCATATTTGCAAGTTTTATTCAAGAGAACACTATACTAAGTGATAGTGAGTTATTGTGATTGAAAAGATCATTAGTGTCAGAGATTGAGTGTAGCCACTTGTGCCTTTAAGATTGTTATCAATAAAAATTGTATATGAAGACCTCGGTTAAGGCATTGAGTGATCGTAGAGAGTAGGAGGTAATCTGAACTCCACATTAAAATTTCGAGCTTGATTTCTTTTTCTCCATCTCCTTTATTTTGGGCACTTTTTACTGTTTTATTATTATCTTGATTAGAGTAATTGTTGGTTTATTTTAATATTGCATCCTTTTAGTTGCTTAAGTAAAAAAATTTCTATTAAAATAAAATTTAGACATTGAACTTAATTTACCTCCCCTCTTAAGTTCTTAGTGTAGTATTTCATAGATATTTTCTCCTCTATTTTTTTTTAATTAATAGCTATATGTTACTAATTTTGTTTTTCTTAGTGTAAGTTGTTGGTTTAATTTTTGTTATATGGCATGTTTTTTAGAAAAAATTACATTTTTATTTAAAAAAAATACAAATTGAATCCTTTTTGTAAAGCTAGCATCTTTTCTTGTAAATTACATTTTTAGAGAAGATACATATCTTTTCTGAGATTCATATCTTTGGTGAAGATATGTATTTAAATTGCATATTTGAATCGAAGATCCACATAAATCTTGTATTTAGGATTTTGAAAAATATTTTTTTTTGGCACGCAGTGATTTTTTCTTTAAAAAAATTAAAGATCTTGACTTTGAATCTTTTCAAAAAATTTAGTTAGGTAGTTTTTTTTTAAAAATAAATTCACGTAGTTAGATCTTTTCAATTTTTCTTTTAAAAATAAATTTGTAAATAACTTGAATCTAGCTTGATTTTTAAATTTAAATGAATTAACTTAGTAAATCTTTTCTAAATAAAACAAAATTACGTTAGTTTGATTCCGACTAGCAGGTACATAATTACTTCCAAAGCAACCAGAAAAATAATTTTTTTAAATTCATAATAAAAATCCTTAAAATTTTTATTTTAATTACATTTTGCATCTTCCTATAGATTTTGGCATTCTTAAAAAAAATTATAAAAAATAAAAGCCTATTAGTTTTTTATTTTTATTTTTTACATGATAATTTAATTTTAATAGGTTAACCTCCGAACTTAGATTTTCTAGTTAAATTTTTTAAAAAATTAATTTTTTTAAGAATATTTATGGATTAGTGGCTAAATTAGAGTTTTTCTACTTGAAAACCCTAATTTGACTTTTTATTAGTTTAACTAGTTGATGACTTTGAGACGAGTTCGATTTATTTATTTTTTTTCAAAACATTTTTAAGCATTTTTTTACAAAAAAAATCTTTTCCTTAATTTAATGTTGAGTAATTTATATTAAGCGAGCTGAACTTGATATTAAATTAATGAAAATCAAAATAGGGCTTGACACATGGTCAAAAATTAAAAATATGAATATGTATTCTTACAAATTAAGTGAAGTCCCACATAAATTATGGGAGAGATTTGAAATTAGTTTATAAGATTATAGTGGTGAATATTTTATCAATACAAATTTGAAAATTTTGGATGAAGTAGTTGAAAAAGGTCTATTAATGTTTGTTTGTTTAGTTATTTGCTATTTTTGACCTGAGGTATTATATTGTATCTTAAGAATAATTATTACAAGGAATAATTTACAAATATAAATCATTTTGTGTAATTTTTTATCATAAAGAATAATTATTCCAATAGTTATTTCACCTCATTAATTGCAATATTAAATTATTGAAATGTTAAATTGGAAAATAAAAAAAAATTACCAATACATCTCTACTTGGTCTATTATTAAAAATATAGCTGCCCATCGCTTGAACTTGTTTTTGTCCTCCTATGGCAAGAATATAAAAAATTTTATCATTTACCTGGTAACAACTATTATCTTTAGCGAGAAAATAAAAAAGCATTGAAAACCTAATTCCAAGTAAATAAAATAATAAAAAGCATTTCAAAAATAATTATTCTTTTATCTCTCTATTACTTCTAAGCAAACAAGCATTCTAATATCATACCTACACTTTATTTTCTATCCATTTGTGGAAAATATTAAAACTTTAATAACAATCACAATCTTATATTCATTTTACCGCAAAGCAAAGCATTTATTTGCTATGCTTTAAATTATCTTTTCAACATTCAATGACCACATGTATTGCTTCCATAAAGTAAGTTATTCTATTACTTCGGGACAAAATAATTCTAATCGTAAAAAAATTATTGACATCTGTTATATGTCAAGTTATATCCTTTGGGTCTTCTCATGCTTTCTCGGCTCGCAAAGCCAACCGGCCACCAAATTCACTTTCCCGCCGAGAATGAAGACCTCCTTAGGGTGAAGTGAACAAGCACCGTTATACCTCAGCAGCATAGGGAGCACAACTAATCGCCGCCTATGACAAGATTCCTCTCAAGCTGACTTGTCATGGCAGAACATATGCACCCTGGTAAGGAAGATATGCGCGACCTACAAGCTGCCGTCTCGAAGAGAAAAGTATCAGCTGTGACCAAGGGACAGCCATCTAAGTGCTCTCCCAAGGGGCCAACCCAGCTAGCAAAACCTCTTTAGTACACTATACACCCTCATCGCGTATTACCAACCTAGGTGCATCTACTCTTTGTATCTCTCTCTCCCTTGGATGTTGATATTGAAGGTACGATCTCCTTTTCAAGGGCCATTTCATTAACTTGAGCATCATATTGCATGTGCCAGAGCCATCTTTTAGCACACTCTTAGCTCACGCATTCCCTTTTTTAGCCCCAACTTCCAACCCACTAGTTGGACGAAGCCCACGAGAACTTTCAACAATCAAAAACATGATTTTAGTATCCATAAAATCTCTAGTCAATTATTTTACTCCTATTAACCTTGTAATTATGTGCAACATTCTAAGTTTCTAAGCATGAAGATGGTGCCTAACTCGATATATACTAAGGTAATTATGTAGCAACAATTAGTAGTCACCTAACATAATAAAAAATGTTGCAAACCATAAATCATTATGAATCGATTATTGCATAAACAAATATTTTTATCAAATGATATCCTGATTAAATAATTACATACCGGGTCATCAATGTTCAATCATTTTATTTAATCTCTAAGATAATTTACACTCAATAAAACTTATCATAGACAATAATTTGCAAGTGACTATTATCCTAACCATGTGGCTCTTGATTTAACTCCCTAATCCAGGGAAGAGTAATAAACTTTATCTTGACTCACCACTATTCTCTATATATTTCATTATTCTATCTAGTGACCATATTATTTAGAGTATATATCAAGACTGTGTTTAACTATACCAAAACGTGACATTTTATATGGATATATGAAGGTCTCCAGTTTAAGAATTACATATGCTCATCCATATAAAAGAGAGACCAATGACATCAAATATGCGGTATGTTCTATTAGTATTTCGTATCCAATATATTCACTTAACTTTAAGCATTCAATCATATAACTTGGATACTTATTTCTCGGTCTAGTGAAATTGACTTTAGTCATATAACATGTTAGTCTATGTATTTATGCGCCCCCTTGTGGATATATGAAAGTCTCAAGTTTAAGAATTGCATATGCTCGTTCGTATGAAAGAGAGACCAATCATATCACACGTGCGGTATCTTCTATTAGCATTTAATATCCAATATATTCACTTAACTTTGAGAACTCAATCATATAACTTAGATATTTGTTTCTTAGTCTAGTGAAAATGACCTTACTCGTAAAACATGTTAGTCTAAGTATTTATGTGGCCCCTTATTAATTTGACTGAGGAAAACTTTTATATAATTTGATTTCATGGAATTTCCATTAATAATATATTTTAATCATTTTTATGGATATCCTTTAATCATCCATGAAATTTTATTACAAAATATATATATGAGTAGAAAAGTGTATAAACAAAATCAATACCGGCCTTTTATTTGTAATATAATAAATAAGTATCTTGATAAAAGATAGAGCACATTTTTAAAATGTACATATTAGGAGTTTTTGGTGTTTATCTCCAATCGATCAATAGTCTTATCCTGTTAAGTGTAGATTAAAGAGAACAACGAATTGGTTGCTTCAAGTTAACTCTGTTATCTCTATTATAGATATAACTCCTTGAAACTCAAAAGTGAATTGCATTGTAATATATATCGATGCAAATATTTGGTCAGATCTGAACCGGGGAAAAAAAGAAAAAGTGTACATTACATTTTACCCATAAATATTTGCACGTTTCCACTCCAAGTGAGGTGTCATGCTAAGACCTGTTGAACTTGGAGGACATGAACGTTGGAATGGTGTGTCTAAATGACATCGAATTCTTTGTCATAAAACAGGGAAAACAATGAGGGAGATTTGAGAACACTCTTTGGTTAAAGGAAAATTTTCATTACATATTCTATTTTTATGGACTCTATTACAGTAAGGTACCCATACCTTGTGCCTAGTACGTGTACTTTAATAACATTTTTATTAATAAAATGAATTTCAGTAGAACATATTTTTCTTGAGACTATTTTATATTTTCAATGCTTTTATATTATTGAAAATTGTATTTGAAATAAATGTTGTTATGAATGCAGATAACGATTGTAACATCTTCTATATTACATATGTCCAAAACGTTTTCTTATGGGAAGTGTATATAGTGGAGTTGCAACATTTCCATGAGATAGTGTATCAATCATCTATCATCATATAAAACTATGATATATAATTCATCTCATCTATATTATTTTAGGGAGACGAGGGAGCTTTTTCTAAGTCCTTATGTACTTGTATAATTAAATAATAGTATTAATACTGTGTTTATGATAATTTAAGAAAATTCATACTAATATATCTAAGTGAATTTCATTAATATGAGTTTTAAATCAATATCTTTACATTACACCAATTTTTACCCAATTCTATATATTTTCTAGAAGACTAACAATCTAAGGTGGTATTTGGTTAATAGAACTAAATAATTGTGCACAATACTATATATTTTCTAGACATGGATTTTTTTATCTAGCTAAGTGAAGGAGAGTATGGAGAAAGAGAGAGGGATAGGGTTTGTCGAGGATTTAACAACTTCGTGTGGGATTGTTTTTGAAAATTTAAAGATATGTATATTTTGTATAGTGAAATATATTTTTGTACTAACAAATATGCAATACATATTTTTTTACTCAAGTACTTTAAGGACTAAGGATACCATCAGGATAGATTCGAGACGATGTTTGTGAAACTTAAACCCAACCTGATATTTTATAGGACTTTTCAAGATATCCTAAAGGATTTTTATTGTAGATTTAAAATCTGCTCCTTTTAAGTTTTTTTTAATCCATTAATGACCCAATCCGACTAGCCATGCCACAAAATCAATTTTTCCAATCGCATTTCTTGTGAATACAATTAAACTTGTGTACTTCCTGTACTACCGCTTTTCTTAAGGAATGGATAATAGGAAAATTTGTGCATAAAGGATCAACATACACAAAATCTCACCAATGCAAATTACTATCATTAATACCGGCAACACTATAACCACCATGCAAGTTACCGTGCAATTACTTCCGAAAGCCTCTAAAAACTTCCAAAAAACTCAACGGTACGTTGTGTTTTATGGAAAATAATGTTTTTTCAAATATTAACATTATAAACTCATTTGAACGAAACGTGACATAATTTCTTTTGAAAAAAAAAAAACAAAGGGACCATATATGTTTTTTTCTTTTAAAATATAAATAATCTCCCTAAACTTTTAAAGTGTAGTTTTTTATTTTTAAATTTTTATAAATTGGTAAATAACTTCTTCAAACTTTGATTTGGTACATAAACATTATATAAATTTTGATTTTGATATGTAAATATTCTCCTAAACAGAGGTTATTTTTAACTTAAGAGGTTGTTTATCAATTAATAAAAGTTTTGAAATAAAAAACTATACTTTAAAAATTTATAAGATAATTCATACCTAAATTAAAGTTTTGGAGATAATTTACAATTTCTCTCTCTTTTTGTTTTTTTTTTCTACTAGTGATCATTTCAGTTCATAAATCAAACACGCAGCTGGCCACTGCTAGAGCACTAGACTGTTAACCACTTCTAATTATTGATAAGCTACTTTCATTTCCCTCAGCACCAGTTTAGGCCCCCGAACTCCCCTATCTTTATAAATTAACTCATTTTCTCTTTTATATTATAGCATTAGAAGTTGTGTATTGCTTAAGGTATGAAAGAGGAAGAATTGGGCCAATAATATAGATATATAAGACAAAAAAAAAAAAGAAAAAACTTTATTGAATCCTCTAAGCACATCACAAACAGAACGCAAAATCAGAAAATGTAGACATTAAATAATTGATGTTTCTTAAATTATTTTTATTTACTTATATTTAGTATAGTACAGTAAAATATAGACATTAAATATGATTATTTATCTTTTTACCGATCCTAGTTTTCTTGGTATGTTTTTTTGCAAATCTCAAAATCTAATCTAAAACTCTATAGAATTTTAAGATCATTCTAAAAAATGCCTTAAAATCAATTTTTATCAAGTCAGACAAATTAGCTATGTTATAATAACCTGCTTCTTGATATCTCTATCATGGACTCTTTTGTCCTAATTGAATTAGGATATAAATTAAATAATGAATTAAAGAATTTATTTAATAATATACCATAAATATAGGAAACCTAGAGGGAAAGGGTGGTCATGGGATTTTAACGAAAGGGATGACTAATTGCAAAAGTTTTGAATTGAAACTGCAATTAAAACAAGCCAAGTATTTTATGCATTATGGAATTTTGAAACATAGACAGCGTTTCGATTTACATGCAGAATATGAATTAGGGAATAAAGGATGCACTTTAGCCACTTCACGTGGTATGGGGCTAAGAGATACACTGGGACATATAACCGTCATTTTAATCAACATAGTGTGGATTCCACGTTTCTATATAAATGGAGCATTGAGACAAATAGAAGACGGGATGCGCAATAATAAATAAATAAATAAGTATAGATATAAACAAGAGGAAAGATATAAAAATGTTTCTGTGGTTACTGGTCATCAGGATGCAGTGACCTTTTCTGGGAAGATACATATAACGCAATCACATTTTAGCTTACGCGTGGCTTTGGGCGAAACCCTAGACAAGGACATTTCTTTGACTACTGAAGAAAGAGAGAGAGAAAGATTATCAATGTCACTTTCGTCATAAAGAAAAACCCTACTCTCTCTCTCTCTCTCTCTCTAAATGTTTGTATGTCAATGTCAGTGCCTACAATGTCTACGGTGTCCATTTGCCGGAGGGATTATGGTTGGGTGGCTTGTGATTATGTGCGTCTTTCTTCTTCGTTTGGCGTTTCCATTGAGAGCGTTGAAAGGGATATGGAAATGTATTTCATGCCACAAATAATGTAGTTACTTATGCTTTTATTATTCGAAGTTGTAATATCAAGATGACACACTGTAATAAATTTTGAAAAAATTGCAAATAGCCTCGATTTTAATTTAGGTATGAATATATTATATAAAAAAAAAAGCACTATAAGTTTAAAGTATAAGAAGTGTTAAAACACATTTTAATAAATTTGAAGGGTGTTTTCATGTTAAAATAGTTAAGAGGGTTTATTAACGATTTTTTGGAATTATTTGTCGGTCGATAAAAGTTTTAGGAGAATTGTTTGTAACGGTTAAAAGTTTATAGTGTAAATTTATAATTAAATTAAAGTTTTTAGAGTTTTTTTTTAATCTTTTTTCCTTTTTTTTTATTGTTTTAGAAAAATTGTAAAGCAATAACTATTTTGTTTTGCTTTGTTTTCTATCAAATGGATTATATAAAACTTTTTTGTCCTCAAAATTTTAAATTATTGACCATATTAAATTCTTTTCGCATCCAATATTATAGGGTATTTGGTTCTCTATCTAACTCGCTAGTCTATTCATCGATCCAGTCATGTCGTGATGTAAGCACATAAAATAAGTTTAGCTAGACCTGAGGGAGTATAGCATGTGCCTATGCTCTCCGCACATGCGTTTAAAGCTCTATATGCCAAAAATACAGAATTCTTGGTTAAAGACTCCAAAAGAAGAAGGTATATAAGAAGTGGTTTTATTTATGAAAGATGAAAACAATACAACATGGATTCTGTGCTAATCAATTCTCGTTTGAACTCAATGTACAAAAGGGTTTAATCCAGTCATAAACAACACCAATCTTTAATAATATTCATGTCTAGTTATGTGTCACAATCAAGAAAATTAAAATTTTAAAATCTCGAGGAATCTAGATAGCGAGGATAATCCGACAAATAGTGCTCAAACAAATCTTAAATGTAGGTAAAATGCCCAATTCGTGATAAAGGACCATTAAATAATTATTATCACTGATCGTTTTCAAGATTCTATTAAGCCCAAGTTTTAATTTTTCTTCAATTTTTGGGAACTTTCCTTTACAAAGTAAGCTTAACATTTATCTTATCAACCGTGTACCTCCTCTTGTATAGCTTCTATTTATACAGCGAAGTGTTTAGCGACTAGACTACATTAAATAATATTTTTGGCAATGCGACGAGGTCTAAGGCGTCTTGAGGATCTCCTTGATATATAACCTCAATAGAATTCTTCACCATAAACGGATTCACCATGCACCTAGAAGTGCTTAAATTTATGATTTTCGAAAGTTGAGTATTCAAACATTCAAAACTTGAATATTAGCATCTAAAACTATAAGATTTATTCAAATAAGTATCTAAACAAATCTTAGAACTTTAGACAATAAAATTCAAGCTCCAAATGTTTTGACACTAAACTACCTAGAATCATAAGTTCAGGCATTTTAATATGTGTTATCCCCACCATATTATTATAAGTAAATGTTGCTAGTGCTAAAGCTTGATCCCACTAGTTGAAAAGAGATTCAATAGATAATATATACTATATGTTATGCATCTATAGCATATAAATACCAATAAAATATTAACATTTGTGATGTTTGTAAATTACGCATGGTAATTGATTTAGTAATTATTCATTTTATTAAAATGAGAGTCAATATTTTATTAATATTTATACGCTACGTGTATATAACATATGACGTGTAATATCTATTGAATCTTTTTTTCTATTGGATATATAACTGCTTGAGCATTATATAATCTTCATGAAAGCATAATAAACATCCTTTGTGTGTCCATTTGTTTGAGGATGGAAGGAATAATTATAATGAAAATTCTTACGTAATAGATGGCATAATTTAGGTTAAATATGGCCTAAAAACTTCACATGATTTGACTTAACGATCTTAAGACTCCACATAAGTGAGCTACTTCATAAAAATAAAAACTAGGTACATGAATTGCACATGTTAAGTTCTCACATAGCACAGAGTGGTCAATCATTAAAACCAACCATTGTTAGAAAAACTCAACCTGCTCCATATGAAAATGATTTAATGGTACTAATACGTCATATGAATTAATAAGTAATATAAAAATATTAATGAAATTTTCATACGTAAATATATAATTAGTACTTTTCAAAAGTACATTCATTCATTTTCAAGTATTTAAATATCATTAATAATTGCATGCCACTTATCATTCTATGTAATATGTTAGTACTATTCATGGTTAAAATTATGATTTAAAAATACGTTTCTACGAGTTTATGATTTTATAATATTTTTTTTAGTTAAAATCGATGTAAAATCGATTATGTGTAAACTTTTAGTAAAGTTATAAATTTTCATATACGATTTTACAAGTTTACGGTTTTATTAGTTTTATACAATTCTACCGATTTTGTGTATTCAAATGAACAATAAAATTGCGAGTTTGACAACTATAATACCATTGAATCATTTTTCGCACCATATTAAATTTGTAGAATTTCGAGAGAAAAATCCATTGAAATATCTACTAGTAAAGTAGAAGACACTAATTAACATGCTTAAAGTTGAAGGGAGTGACAATTTTACTACATATTCTTACTATGGGAAGAGGATGCAAGGCATATAATTCCGATTAGATCCAAAAAGTATATATATATATATATATATTTATGTAATCCTTTTAACTCTCTCATTCATAAATCCTCTTTGTTCATAAGATCTCCAAAATATATAATAACTAAAAATTATCAATTATTCCAAATCTGAACTAAATCTTTCTATATTCTAATGATCTTTTATTGCATTAATGTCACTCTAAATCCTAATTCATTGTTCATATCATTATCATCACCTAAAATTTAAATCCTAACTGGGTAAGTGACAAAGCTTAGTACATAACCATTGTGCGCAAACACAAACAAATAGCAACAATGCATAACTTAGTGATTCTAATGTACTAATCAATCACCAATCACAAAATATACTTAATTAATCATACTGAACCATAGTTTGAAAATATGTACTCTTAAAACCAGTAGACTGTCTAGTACCTCTTAGAGTTGATTTTTAAAGTGTGCATCCTTAGCATTCATCCTTAGAGTTTATTCTGAAAGTGTAAGCTCATCATGCTCCCTAGAGTTGGTTTAGAAAGGGCAAATCCATAATACTTCCCATAGTTGGTTTTGGAAGTATGATCCTTAAAATCCTAAAGTTGGTTTAGAGTTGTATAGCAGATCTTAGAGTAATTTTTGGAAATATGAAGCTGATCCTTAGTCATTTTTGAAAGTATAGGGCAAGTTTTTAGAGTCGTTTGGAAAGTATGGGAGAATGGTTCCAATGATTTCACAAAAAGGTTTTCTTTTACAAGTACATATAACAACCAATCACATTAGCGGCTAGCCATTATTCATTGAATCATAAACTAAACCTGGCTTGCATAACCAATAAGTAACAATAGTCACTTAGCTTTTGCTTACAATCTTGTAGAACCTCCTTATTAGCAAATTTGGGTACTCACATGGTTACCCCCTTAACCTTGGGGTGTTTAGAGTGGACTAAGGTTAAGAGGTTAGCAAAACTAAGTTTATTGAAGGGATAGTCGAATGGCCCAGCTTAGCACCTAGTCCTCCATTTGCCTTTTAAGTAGCTTGGTCAACCATATTAAGCTCAAGTGGTAGGACTCCAACCTCACCCCCTATAGTTTTGAGCTCAAGGAGCACTGTCCCATTCACCTTTTTAGGCTAGTAAGGATACGTGTCGACCTCTAATTGGCCGAAGTGTCCATTTCCTTCTCTTTCATTAACTTTCTCGTGCTTTCTTATTGAAAACTCGCTTGGGCTCTTCAATTCAAGATATTTTTAACTTGATTTTCTTCGTGATTTCACCAAATTAAGGGTGAAACCACGAAAATGGCATGGAGTACTTCAAATTGATACCAAGAACCTATCCAGATTCATATTCTAGAAGGTTAAAGTGAAGTTTGAAAATGGGGGAAACTTAAAAGCTCGGATTTTTCTTCTCTTAAATCTCCATGATTCAAGTTGTGTAAGGATTTTTTAGGCTTCTAAACTTCCATTTAGGTAAGAACAAGTGTTATGGATACAAATTTAGCCTCCTAATTCATTCAAATCACAGTTAATTTGGATCAAATCCGTTCGAAACCCATTTACTCAATATCTTTTTATTCAATTCAATTTTCAACCTTCCATACTTAACTAAGTTGCTTTTAGTATAAGAGGGAGTCTAAGAATTTGTTTGAGGATAGAACTAACACTTGAAATACTCCATTGAAGCTTCAATCAAAGCTTTCTCTCTTTATCAAACCTACTCTCAACTGAGGCTACCCTCCCTTTCTCTAAAATTCAAGCCACCACAACTACTTCTAGAGTTTGAGACCACTACTACGAGCTCCCCCATTTCCTCACCTTTTTAACCCAACTAACCCCATCATCGACTGTACCCCCAATTGTAAGAACCAAGAACTATCTACCCAAACCTTAACCATTGTTGGCCTTAGCTCGAAACACCACACCACCCTTCTCTTCGCGAATCTAATACCATGGTCGACCATGCCACCTTCAATAACCCTAAGCCCAACCACTCGTTCATCCCTAGCAAACACTACTGCGCACATTCATTACCATTGTTGTCAACTTAACATCAAACCACTACAAAATGCCTACCCCTGGCCATGGCATTTAGTCTACACTTACCAAGTCTGATCCAAAACACATGAAAAGCTCCTCCCCTACTCATTTTGGTGTCAAAATCTGCCCTGAGCTTCCCTTACCATCGTCTTCTCCTCTCTCTCCTTACTTGTACATGCATGGCACATGTCGAATTGACTCAATGTAGACACTCGATCGAAGACCCATGTACGACCTAATCCTTTGACCCGCAAACTATCTTTGGTTCGACTATATCATTCTTTGTCTATTTTGAATTGTATTGTATTTTTTTTTTCTATTGTAATACAAACTTGTAAATTAAAAAAAAAAGAAATAAAGAAAAAAAAAACAAAAAAAAAGAGAATAAAATGAAAAAGGAAAAAAGAAAGAAGAAATAGGAAGAAAAGTTTTTCTATTTTTTTTTTATGTTTTGGTCAAAATTAAAAAATAATAATAATAATAAAATTTTTTTCATCACTTAGAAAACTTTTATTTCCAAATAAATAAAAATAAATAAACCTTTTTTAAAACTAAGGCTTTTTTAGAATTTTTAAGAAAATAAAATAGTAAAAAATTAGCACCCTTTTATAAACTTTTCTCAAACAAAACCAAATGGTTAAGAAATGTAAAGACAACTTATTTTCAAAAGTTAAAAGAAATCCATAAATTAAAGTTTTGAGGAATAAACTATGGAAAGTCTGATCCTCACTAAAGAACACGCAAACACCTATGGGACAACTTAAAATAAGGAAATCTTTTTATTTTCCCTTTATTGTACATAAATTTGATTTGTTATTTTTGTTCTTTGTGAAAATAGAATTAGTTTTTTTCTTGTAAATTTATAATTATTCATGCGAGTTCAAACTGTATTTTAGAAGATAAGTGGTATCTATTTAGGTTTTAATAAGTTAGCCTCCAAACTCAAATTCTTTAGTTTTAAAAAATCATTTTTCAAAATTGATTTTATTGTGGCTTAATAGCTAAGTTATACAATCAATTATAACTTAGCATTTCTTTCCTTTTTCTTGACCATAGTCGGGTGGCGACTCCATTTTTTCTTTTCAAAATTAGATCAAAACCAAGTTTTTCTTAATTCATAGTTGAGGGTTAATATTAAACAGGTAACATTTAATATTAATCAATCGGATTAAGGAAAATAACATAAACCGGGAAAAATTCAAGCTCGATAGCTTAGCGACTTCACTTGGAATGTCAAGAAGACTAGCCACTTAAAAACTTTTCGAAATTAGATTTGCTTTTTGAAATACCTATGTTATTTATTTATTATTGTAATTTGTTTCAAGTATATATGCTTTTTTGAATTACTACATTCATTTTGCATGCATCATACTTGGGATATTAGGGGGAATGATTGCATTAAGGATATAGGTTAGACTTAGGCCATCTTAGGACTCTAAGTTAGGAGGCCATTGTCTAGGTTTCGAGTGTTATGAGGTAACCACCGCTTAGGCCTAATTAGGCTACCACACTTAAGCTTTGATATGACCAATGAACCATTTCCTCGGAAACGTGTAAGATTATAGAGTTTAAAGACCTTTAGAGCCTATCTTAATTGTATATAATTCCCTTAAACCTTGAGTTGATACACTATTCCTAAAAGTTACAATCGTACTAATATTGGAGTGTTTTAGAAACTCAATCATTTTTTTTCAATAGTAGGGTTGCAACTAAAGGAATGATATACCAACCCAATATAACTATCATATGTATGTTTCTACGTACATTCTTTTGTTTCATTGATAACTAATTCTTGTCCATGAAATATTTAAGCCTAAAGATAATGGCAGGTAACTAATAAGTAAACAATTAAAGAACCGATAAGCTATAGGACCTCCTTCGGATTTGCGAGTAGCTGCTAGAAGTTGAGATTACCTAACTAAAAGAGAAGCTTGAATACTCCAAAGCTCACAACTGGGCCTTAAAAGCTCTTCTTGGACAAGTCATTGGAGAAACGCATGACATGCTAGAAGACCTTAGAGCTCATCAACGAGACTTATTTTATGGTTTTTCCTATTTATAGCTAAGGGGTCTAGAATAAATATTAAGTTTCATTAATAAAAATCAAGGATAAACGTTAACCCTCTTCTTTTGTTTGTTATACTCTAATTTTCCAAAATAGTAAAAGTTCCCTTTAGCTTATCGCTCTTGATTTGTAGATAGTCTTTCAATAGCATTCATCTAACCATTGTTCTCTCTCACTAAGGGAAATGTAAATAAATTCCATAGATTTATCAATAGAACCCTAAAATCACCATCCTTATTTGTAGTTAGATTTCTTGGTTTCTATAAAATGTTGCCCCATCTTTCTCTCTCTTACAAAAAAAAAAATTGAAAAAAAAGAAAGAAAGAAAAGTTGGTAATGGTTACAAATTCTTATAGGATACTAACAAACTAAGCCCTTAGTCCATTAGGGCAATTGACCCTAAACACAAATGTCAGCCCATCAAAATAGCCAAACCAAGCTAAAACCCCTAAATTGAACCTAACCATGAATGAAGTCAAATACAACCCTAATCTCATACTCAGATCAAATGCAAAGTATCATTTCACACTAAGGCAAATTTTAAGAAACTGAAGGGCAAAGTCAATCTCCACAATGGGGCAAATAAATATAGATTCATCCTTAAGGAATTGGTAATTCACTTTAGAAAGATTTAGGATGAAAAGAGGCAAATTATATCACCTACACTAAACCTTAAACACTTTGAGAGTTGAGTGACATCATAGTGAGGATACTTTAGACTCATTCCTTGAAGGAAGGAGGTTCATTTTAAATTTGGTACATAGATTAAAATGAAATTAGGTAATCATTTTTAAATCCCAATGATAAGTAAATTACTTTACACTTTCAAAGCATATTTAGGCATAGAATTAATCATAAATGTGATTTAATTTTGTAGATTGAGTACTTAATTGAATAAAATAATTATTTCAGATAAATCACGAGCAAATGGAGGAAATATACACTAAAATAACAACTTTTAAGTTAGTCACGGCTATGAAAGAGAAGAAATAAGTGTAGCAGCATCAATCACGGGTGTAATAGCGAAGCAATGAAGAATACACTTTGGTCACACCCTTAATCACAGCTGTAATCAAGGGAAAGTTAGGAGAATCGATACATTAATATAACATTAATGCGATCCTAGTTGGTTGTTAATTATGAAGAGATTCCAATAGATACAATTAGGATTAGACATAAGTAGTTTTGAGAAGAATACTTATCTACTATAATTTTCTGCAGTTAACAAGTATTAGGATAAAAGGTATTTTGGTAAGATGACGCTAATTAATGAAGTAAGTCTGCATGTTAAGTGTATTTTTGCAATTATTCTTATAATCATTGTTTAAATCATTTTAATTTGTGGATTAGTGTAGTTTAGTTAACAATTAGAGTCTTAATAATCAATCACTTAGTAAATTTGGCTGCTAAATAGTAAGAAATTTATTAAGTACTAGTGTTTGAGCCATTTTTCTTAGTGGAGACGACCCTATACTCATCCGTGCTATAAAATGACAGGTATACTTGCCTATCAAATTGAGTTAAGGATATGATATAAGCTTATAAATTATAAAACTTAGAAGCTTTGTTTAGAGGCGACCAAGTTTTTTGGCACCGTTGCCGAGGAAAATTAGCATCATCATTAAGAACATTAGGATTCCTGTTCTTTTAGCCTTTATCTTCTTTTTATAATTGTTAGTAGTTTAGTCGAAATACTTGTGCTCATATTTGATTATTTGTTAGAATTGCAATTTATGACTCAAAGCAGCACAACTGAAATAGCTGACGTCAATCCTGAACTCGAGAGAACACTTAGAAGTAACTTAAGGAAAGTTTGAGAATATTTTAAGAAGCAAATTTCAACCGATAAGGAAGTAAGAGCATGAAAACCGTTAAGATCTATGATGAATAACCCAAATCAAAATGCCAAGCTGCCAATAAGAAATTAGTTCTTAAATCTAGAAGATAGTATCCAAGGTGATCCACCATTGAATTTGGACCCACATCTTGATGTGAATCAGAATGTAGTACGAGCAAGAATTGAGCTAGGAGTAAATTCGTCTATAGCTCTTAGGACAATGTTAGATTATTGTAGGCCTAACCTAGATGGGGCTAGTGCTAGTATAGCTCAGCCTAGAGTTCAAGCCAATAAGTTTGAAATCAAGCCAAGTATTATTCAGATGATCTAGCAATGTGTTCAGTTTGATGGGTTTAGTAACAAAGACCCTAACAACAATTTGCAGCAGTTCTTGCAAATATGTGACACATTCAAGATAAGTGGAGTTTCTAAGGACGTTATCAGACTTAGGTTATTTCCATTTTCACTAAGGTCCAATGCAAAGTAGTGGCTTAACTCTATGCCATGGAATTCCATTAATACTTGGCAAGAAATTACCGAATCGTTTATGAGAAAATACTTTCCACTCTCAAGGATAGCTAAGCTAAGGGCAGATATTTCTTCTTTTAGTTAAATGGATTCAAAGACTCTATATGAAGCATGGGAGAGGTGGAAGGAGTTGTTAAGAAAGGGTCCTCATCACGGTCTTTCAGATTGGCATCATGTTCAGACATTCTACAATGGATTGAACTACACTACTAAGCAACTCGTTGATGTAGTCGCTAGAGGAAGCCTAAACCACAAGTCACTTGAGCAATGCATTCAATTTTTTGAAGACATGGCCAATAATTATTATCAGTGGTCATCTATAAGAGGAAGAGAAAGCAAGTCAGTAGGAAAACATAAATTGGATGCTACTTTTGCTTTAGCACATAAGGTGGAAGTGTTAACAAGGAAAATTGATAGTCTCTCAATGGGTCAGAATAAAGCTTTAGCAGTTACAGGTTTAGAGTTTACTAACTCGTCTGAGATTGATCAAGTGGAGGAAGTTGATTATCTAAGGAACTCAATCAAACTAGCAACGATCCTTTTAGCAACACCTATAATCCGGGTTGGAGAAATCATCCTAATTTTCGATGGGGCATCAACATTGATCAGAGTTCTAACATGCCACCTCCTGGATTTCAGAGACAAGTGCCACCTCCTCCAGGTAAACCAATGCCCATTGAAGAAATGTTGGCTCAGTACATCAAGACCTCTGAGAGCCACCACCAAGCTACAAAAGCAGCCTTAAGAAATCAAGGAGCCTCAATACATAATCTAGAAAATCAGTTAGGGCAGATTTTCAAGATGTTATCCAAAAGAGCTCTTGGATCACTATCGGGCAACATGGAGACAAACCCTAAAGAGCACGTTAAGGCTATGACTCTTAGAAGTGGTAAAGAGTTACAAACTTCTGAGAGGCTCCAAGATAGTGGAAGAAAAGTTGAGGCTACGAATGGGGATCAACTAGTGAATAATGAATCATTAGAAGAGAAAGTCCTACTAATAGAGCTAAAAGAATAGAAGCCACAATTGCCATACCCTTCTAGACTGAGGAAAGATAAGGATGATGAGCATTATAAGAAGTTTTTGAAACTCTTCAAGCAGTTACACATCAACCTTCCTTTAGTGGAAGCTTTGGGCCAAATGCTTAAGTATACAAAATTTTTTAAGGAGTTTTGTTCCAACAAGAGGAAATTGGAGGAGCTTTCTACTATTATACTGGGTGGAGAATGCTCTGTAGTTCTCATGAACAAGTTACCTAGGAAACTCAAGGATCCTGGTAGCTTTATTATCCCTTGTTTGATAGGAGACCTTCCAGTAGAAAAAGCATTGGCAAATCTTAGAGTCAGCATCAATTTGATGCCCTATAGTTTGTTCAAGAGATTGAATTTAAGGGAGCACAAAAGTACTCAAGTGAGCATTCAGTTGGCAGACAGATCCATACAATTCCTAAGAGGAGTTGTAAAAGATGTTTTAGTTAAAGTGGATGAATTTATTTTCCCTGCAGATTTTGTATATTGAGTCCCACTCATATTGGGAAGACCATTCTTAGCAACTACGAGTGCTATAATTGATGTCAAGGATGGAAAGTTGGTTCTATGGGTTGGAAACGAGGAAATGGTGATCAAAATGCCTAACGTCTTCCGAAAATCAATGAGCAGTGATGATGAATGCTTTGCAATTAATTCATTTGACTTTACCATTTCTGAGTTTTTGCAAGATATCTTAAGTAAGAATCCTTAGGAGACATGCTTGACGAAGGGAAATGAGGTAGATGAAATGGAAGAAGTGAAAGAGATGATCACTCGGTTGGATGTATATAGCATGCAAGTGAAGAATTTTGGGATTGAAGAGATTTACAGGAGTTTGATTACTCGTATAAAGCCTTCAGTTGAGGAGCCCCCTGACATAGAAATGAAACAATTGCCTACTTATTTAGAATATGTCTTTCTATTTGAAGATTCTAAGCTGTCAATTATCATTTCATCATGGCTGGGTTCTCACCAAAAAGAGAAACTTCTATTTGTTCTTAAAGAACATAAGAAGGCAATTACTTGGAAGATATCAGACATCCAAGGAATTAGTCTCTCCTTCTATACACACAAAATTTTGATAGAGGGTGGATGTAAATCGGTAGTACAACCTCAAAGGAGGCTGAATCCCAACATAAAGGAAGTTGTTAAGAAAGAAGTAGCGAAGCTTATGGATGCTAGACTCATCTACCCAATATCAGATAATCCATGGGTAAGTCTGGTTCAGGAAGTTCCAAAGAAAGGTAACATGACAATAGTAGCAAACAAGAAGAATAAGTTGATACTAATGCGTACTGTAATTGGTTGGAGAGTATGCATTGATTATATGAAACTCAATGATGCCACAAGGAAAGATTATTTCCCACTACTTTTTATTTATCAAATGTTGGAGAGATTAACGAGTCATGAATATTATTGTTTCCTAGATAGGATGTCTGGTTATTTTTAGACTTCAATAGCTCCGAAAGATCAAGAGAAGATGACCTTTACTTGCCCTTACAGTACTTTTACATATCATAGAATGCCGTTTGGACTGTGTAACGTACCTACCACTTTTCAGTATTATGGCTATTTTTGGAGAGCTAGTCAAAGATATGATGGAAGTTTTCATGGATGATTTTTCTGTGTTTGGTAATACATTTAATGGATGCCTTGAAAATTTAAAAAGGGTTTTATGGAGGTACGAAGAGACGAACCTAGTTCTCAATTAGGAAAAATGCCATTTTTATGGTACAGCAAGGCATTGTGTTAGGACATAATATATTAAACAAAGGCATCGAGGTAGATAAGGCAAAGATAGAAGTGATATCAAAGTTACCACCTCTGTCATCTATGAAGGCTATGAGGAGTTTCTTTGGACATGTTGGATTTTATCGACAATTCATTAAGGAATTCGCTAAGATAGCTAGGCCATTGACGAAGCTCTTTGAGAAGGGTGTACCGTTTGATTTTAACACCAATTGTTTATAGGTTTTTAATGTTCTGAAGGAAAAATTGACCAATGCTCCTATCATGGTAGTTCCTGATTGGACTATGCCATTTGAATTAATATGTGATATAAGTGATTCAGCAGTAGGAGCGGTATTAGGGAAAAGAAAAAACTGACACTTTCGATCAATACATTATGCTAGCAAGACGCTCACTCTAGCTCAATTGAATTACACCATGATTAAGAAAGAATTGTTAGCAATTGTTTTTGCTTTTGACAAATTTCGGCCCTATTTGATTCTCTCAAAAGTGATTGTTTACACCGATCACTCAGCTTTAAGATACCTTTTCTTTAAATATAATGCACAACCGCAATCGATCCGTTGGGTACTGCTGTTATAAGAATTTGATTTAAAAATAAGGGATAAGAAGGGGGCCAAAAATTTGGCTGCTGACCATTTATTTAGGTTCGATAATCCACATTTGGAAGAATTAGATGAGGGTGACATTGATGATAAATTTCCTGAAGAAAGCTTGTTTTCCCTTTGCACAGTGGCAACCAATAACATTCCATGGTTTGTTGATATAGCAAATTATTTAGTTGGAATGATTCTACCGCAAGATTTAGATCACCACAAGAAAAAGAAGTTTTTCTTGGAGTTAAAACATTACTTTTGGGAAGATCCTTTTCTTTTTCGGATGTGTGCTGATCAGATTATCTAACATTGTGTATCACATGAAGAAGGATAGAAAATTTTGTTCCATTGCCATAGTGAACCAACCGAGGGTCACTATAGTGCAAAAATAGAACAGCTTAGAAAGTGTTAGAGGCTGGTTTTTACTGACCAAGTATATTTTGGGACGCTCATGGTTATATGGCAACTTACGATATGTCACATCTCAGCATAGTACATAATGCACCATTATACAGGAATATCTATTGAAAACTTAATTCAACCTGTTCATTTATCAAAAGACAACATTGTTTACATGATAAGGGGTTTCTACATTGGAGTTCAGCTAAATATTCTGCTACAACTTGTGTGTACAACATAATATTTACATCAAAATATGAACCAACTTTTTGCTTTCCCATCTTCACAACAATAGGATTCTTGACTTAATACAGGTTCCATACAACAGTCATTGACTCTGACTCACGCTCTCAGTATACATATCCCCCCTAAGTGTTGGACCCTTCACAATATAGTTAACCTGAGGATAAAACATTTTATTCCCTCAGCTACTGAAGCTAAGTGAGAGTGGATAAGAAACAACATAATATAGATAATATGATAGACAATACTACATATCACAATTGAAACATTTCAATCATAACTCGCAAGTTCAACTTCACATATGCATTTGCCCAATTGGGCACTTACTGCCAGCAATGCAGCATGCTATACTCATGTACGTAGCATGCATCGGTACCAATATCTTATGCCTTCCAAACTTCTTACGGTTAGTCAACATAGTCGAGTATCTAAATACAATGTCCAGGAACTTAGAGCAATAAGGAGCTGCTTGAGAGTAGGACCCTTACCAAATTGGACTACACACTGTAGTCTACCATTTTCAAAAAGGACAACAAGGAGCTGCCTAGGAGTAGGACCCCCAACATTGCTTTACAAAATTAGACTACACACTGTAGTTCACCAAATCAAAGTGGCAACATTGCCAAATTAGACCACATACTGTAATATACCAAATTTGACTATCAAAATAGTCACAATGTTCGGGCAATTGAATCTATATACTTCCAAAAACTAAGTTCATAAAGCCATGCTTTTTCCATGATCACTTAGAAGCCTCAATCTGAAATTTCTAACCCATAAGTCCCTTTTCATGCTGTACCGTACCATAATATGCAATAACAACTCAAGAATATCAATCAATACAATCAATCTTTAAGTTTTATTCAACCCAGTGATCTAATTCTAGTTTTCGAACTCTCCCTAGCAGAATTCTAGTATCTTACTTAGGGTTTACTTAGGTAGACACCTAGAAGATTGAGTTAGCAATTATTCAACTTCCTTGGTTAACACAATCATTCGTAAGCACAAATCATCACCAACATCGCAACATAACAGTTTAATTAGAATATAGTTACTATCATTCAAAATCAACACATCGGCATCTATTATAATAGCATATCTATTCACCTAAGATATACCCATATTCAATCAACACAATGTTATGAGTAGCAATATATCTACTCTAAGCATGAGTTAGATTCACTTACCTTGACTCGATAATAGCGCAGAATCCTAAATTTTGCTACGTAGTCTTTCCTTACTTATCAAACCTATGAAAATATAACATAGTCTTCAAATCAAGTATAGGTCGAACCCGAACTATTATAAGTTTTCATTCTCGCATTTTTAAACTTCATTTAACCATATCTTACTCATTTGTTATTCGATATCAATAAACTTTATATCATCATGATCGTTAGAGTACTATTAATATATATTAAGAAACAAGATTGATCAATATTTTCAAAAACTCAAAAATACCCTTTTCTCATTACGACTCAACCATACGCTATCCTAACTCTGAAATTGACCCACGTAAGCTTTAGTACTAAATTAAAAACCCCAAAAATTATACTTTCCAAATTTATCCAGCAACACCTATTATACCCCAAAGTGTTCATTTGACATAGATTTAATAAACTGGTTACTATATTATATATTAAGCTAATATATAAGTTTATACTAGGAAAATGAATAATAAATAGTATACGAGCCCGATTAATTTCATGAAAAATCCTATAGACTCATAAAAATATGTAGTTTAGTTATTGATCATCAATTACACTAAATTGGCTATTATCCATTTTTATGAAAATAGCGATTTTTGCTCGAAATTACAAAAAATTAAGGAAAATAAATCAATTTTTGAGTGAGATAAAAATTAAATATTCCAAATATCAGTATGAACATGCAAAAGTCTAAACATGTAGAGCTCATTCATTAATTTCATCAAAAACTAATTATTTCAATAATTCGGTAATTTTATTCAAAATAGCCAATTTTATTCAAAATAATTATAAAAAATAGTAAAGATGCTTAATTTCAAAAATTCTTGTTACCACAATTAAATATATATATTAGGAGTATTACATACAAAAATTGAGCTTAAAACAACATCATCTAATATTTATAAAAATTAGATTAATTTTCAACCAAACAAGGCATTTTCTTAAGGAACCCATATTTACACTAATTATTTAATTAAAATAAAATTACTACATTAATATACACCTAAAATAATCTTAGAATACTAAATTTCATAATTAATAAATAATATTTGATATTTTTAGTAAATTTAACAAATTATGAGCAGAAAATTAGTTTACGTGAATCGGCCGTCTCCGACCACCACCTAGCCGCCGCACCATGTTGGAAGAGCTTCTCTAGCCACCCTCTATTAGACCACCAAGTCAGGTTGTAGATAACCTATTAAATCGCCTTAGCCTAACTCTGACCTTATTTTTTGTTCTATTTTTATTTTATTTTTTTAACTTTTCTAAATTGTTTTCTTTTATTTTCAGAGTTCCAAAATATTGAATTTGAGGGTTTGGGTCCTATTTATATTTTCTGAACTTTTCATGATCAAATACGATTTGGACATGTATATGACACATGTCAATTTTCCATTTTCCTAAAAGACATGTGTTATTTCCTCATCAAGCAAGTGTTGACTTACCATTTTCAATTAATACTAGCTTAACACATCATTTGATGACTCATCTATATAATTTTTTTATTAATTTTTCATTATTTTAATAATAATTTATTATTATATATATGTATTTAATACATATAATGCATATTACATGTAAATATATATATATTATGTATAATTTAACTTCATTTATTATTTTTGTAAGTTAATTAACATATCTCTAATATCTCGCTATATTTAAAATCTCAAATTTTACAATTATTGGTTTTATCGATAAATTAACATTTTTCTCAAATTAATATTTTTATATAGCGTATTTTAAGAAATTGGCTTTACTCAAATTACTTCGTCTAACTTTTCTAACTTTACTGTGAAGTTTAAAATAAAATAGATATTATAACTCGGCTCCCTAAATTTAGGGGCTTGGATCCTAGAGTTATTGAACTAGTTGGAAAAACCCAAGGTATTACACAATAGGTGCTAAAGATTTGGAAATGTTTCAAAGAAGGATGAAATGCCACAGAATTATATATTAGAATGTGAAGTCTTTGATGTTTGGGGAATAAACTTCATGGGACCACTCCCGAACTCATTTAGTAATAAGTATATTCTTGTTGCAGTAGATTATGTATCAAAGTAGGTTGAAACTCAAGCTTTACTGACAAATGATGCTAGAGTGGTAGTGAAATTTTTGAGAAAGTTATTTTCTAGATTTAGAGCACCCCAAACATTGATTAGTGATAGAGGAACTCACTTTTGCAACAATCAGATTGAGCGAGTCCTTAATAGATATAGGGTACACCATAAGATGGCCACTCCTTACGATCCACAGATAAGTGGCTAAGTGAAGGTATCTAATAGGGACTTTAAAAGGGTTTTGGAGAAGACTGTAGCACATAATAGAAAAGATTGGGCGGATAAGTTAGATGATGTTTTATAGGCATACCGAACTACCTACAAGACTCCATTAAGTACTACTCCTTATCGATTAGTGTATGGTAAGGCTTGCCATTTACCCATAGAGATTGAGCATAAGGCTTATTAGGCTTTGAAGACAGTAAATATGGATTATGAAGCAGTTGGTAAGCATCAACGTTTCCAACTTAATGAGTTGGACGAGTGGCGTTGGATAGCTTATCAGAACAATCGAATGTATAAGGAGTGAGCTAAACATCTTCATGATTCTAGAATTAAGCAACCTAAGCAATTCAAGGAGGGTAATCCGGTGTTGTTGTAGAATTCTATGCTTAATTTATTTCCTAGAAAACTTAAGTCTAAGTGGTCGGGTACATTATTCGTGAAAAAAGTATTTCCATGTGGAACAATTGAGGTTGAACATCCGAAAAAGGGGACATTCAAGGTTAATGGACAACGGTTGAAGATATACCATAGAGAAGTGAATTAAAAGGAAAGAAGGAGTGAAGCTACATATTCTGGAAACGTCGAGCTTGAGACGTTAAATAAGCTTATTTTTAGTTATTTATTTATTTTATTAGACTTTCAGTTTCATTTTGTTTGTTTCAAGTACTTTGAGAATTGTAGAGTTTTGATTTTAATTTATGGTTGTTATTGTTAGTGGTTTATAGATTGTTTTAAGTGTTTTGTTTATAGTTTCATGTGCAAGGATAGAGATCATAGAATGGCAATCATGGCAAATTAAAGAGAAGAGAATAATTCAATAAGTGTGGTGACGTGGATGGAATTTGGAAGCTCACTATGCATCTTGGCCGTGATAAGGTAAGTATTTGAACTTTTCAAATAAAACATCCATTACGGGATCAATAACGGCCGTGATAAATTAACAAGGCGAATCCACCTGTCAATCACGGCCGTGATCAACTCCCTATAAGAGTTCACACTTCAATCATGGTTGTGATCTAATCAAATATTTGTGAAATGTAAGGCCACAGTATTAGTCACGGGTATCATCACACTTGTGACTAATAAAAGGGATAGACCGTGATGGTTTAAAATTTTTGGGTACCGATCTTATCACGGGAGTCATCACTCCCGTGACAATGCTTAAAAAGGGGATCACAGCCTAAGTCACAATCGTGATCATATTCCTGTCGCCTCACTATATAAGAAATCTCTCTCTCTCTCTCTCTCTCCTCATTTCTTACATTTTAAACTTCCACCCAATGATAAAACACTCTCCCCACCTTCACCTTATGAAGAAAACCCACACCATTTTGGCAAGCTTGATCACTTTCAACACACTAACACATTTCTAAGGTATGATTTCCCTCTTTTTCTTTTTGTTTTTCTTTATGCATATAGTGATTCATTTCATGTGAAGTTAGGGTTCATCTGTCTATGTTTGCTGTAATTTGTGTTAGTGTTGTTATAGTAGTTTTAGGTTGTTTTTATCATCTTTAGACTTTGAATTTGCATGCATCTATAGTATAAGTTGATTATTCCTAATGAAAACCTAATTCCTTTAGATAAGGGTAGAATCAAGGATTATTACAAATTGAGCCTAAATTGATAAATTTGTTTCGTCCTGATGCTTGTGTTTTGTAGAACTACATTGCTAGTTGCTATTTTATACTTACATATAGTAACATCAATTGTGTTTAGTCGAGGGAAGATATTCATCCTTAGTTGATGTTATGACTTTGAGTTGAGTCATGTTGAATTCATTTATAGTGAGTGCATGGAAGTTTAATAGTGTTGATTAGGATTAGTCTATAGATGTGTTATGTTCATAAGTAGCAAGAAGTCAAATTGGGTTTGCTTGAATTGAAATGTGCATGAAGTTTGAAATAACAATTGATATTTGTAAACAGCATTGAAACATTCAACTACTTCTCAGCATAAACGACCAAGAGCTGATAGTCCTCCTTCTCCTCTTCCCCAACGTTCAAACACTATAAGTTCTAATCAATCAGTTACTCCACCAGCCAGTATGACTGATGAGCAAGCAGACAAATTCAAAGAGTTCATCACAAAGAAGATAATTAAAAGGCATTGTATGGTGGATTGGGACGTGTTGGAGGAGTATGGCTAAAAGATAGCCATGCAATAGTTATTAAGGAATGGACTATGGCTGAAGTTATTTTCAGTACAAGAAAAGACATATCGGCAAACAACCTTAGCTTTTCTCTCATCCTTCAAGATTAAAGACAAATATATTGGCTCTAAGATGGACAATGAGGTAGAGTTCTTTGCATTTGGAAGGACTCACACCTTTGACATGCTGACATTCGTACGGACAATGGAGTTATACACCCAAGCTAAGCTTTAAGATGAGGAGTTTGTTGATTTACCTGTGAGCTTGCCCCATAGAACTTCAATAACTAAATTGTGGAGAGAAATCTCCAATGAAAACAACTTCAGGGTGAGTAAATCAAAAGCTTTTACCTTAAAGAAGACCAGTGCTCGAGTCTTCCATTATATTCTAATCAGGACGATCTATGGAAAGCACGAAAGCCTTGGAGCAATGGGGGAACATGATTTATTACCTCTATATAATGTGTTGAAGGGGTTTCCAATGAATGTGGGCATCTTAACAGCATATGGACTTCGTCGGTAAAGTTTCGATAAGAGCAAAGGTATATTCGTAGGGGGGCTGATCACTAGGATTTTAAGAAATTTGAGGTTATGTCCTACAAGTAACAGGCCGAGCAACTCTTGCGCTGATTTCGAACTGCTTCCAAGAACCCCTTTTAATCAAATGGGGTATTGCTCAAAAGGGGTATTACAAGAGTTTCGGATCCTAATTTAGATATCGAAGACCCTAGAGCTCTTGAGTTTGCACTTTCAACTTCTAGCTTCTTAGTCGGTAATATAAAGAGATTAGAAACTAAGGTGGCTGAGATTAAGGAAACTCAAAAGGGGATCGTTGAGCTCTTGAAGAATATAGCCACTAAAGTGGGAGCAGCTATACCTTCCTATTTCTCTTGTCCCTAAACTCAGGAAGACGTTGGTCCCAATCAAACTTCAATTCCCCCACCAAGGCCGGCTTCCCAAGAAGAAGAAGAAGGAGGAGATGAAGAGTCTAAAGAGGAGGACTTTGATAATGATGAGGACAACTTCGATGAAGCTGATAGTGATGATGAAGAAGGCGCTAAAGAATCTCAGCAAGCACTAGTTGGACAAGATGTTGAGGATGGGAGTAAGGAGGAGTCTTCTGAGGATGATGAAGACGGGTTAGATGAGGAGATGGCAGTCGATGAAGACTGACTTGTTTCTTGTTTGTTTGTTTTTTACTTGTTATTTTCTTTTGTTTTCTTTTGATGTTTGTTGAGAGCTTACTTTTACTGATGTATATTGTTAAGGAGACTCTCGTATCACGAACTTGTCATCTTTTGTTTTGTTGTTTTGTCTTAATGGTCAGGTATATGTTGTTGTTCAAGCTGTCCTAGTGTTGGAAGCTATACTCTCTGATCATTTAGGAATCAATGAATTACTCGAACTTCGTGTTTCACGGAAGGCCAGTTCTTGTTGTTTTTTTTTTTTTTTCGTTTTCATCTTTCTAGTTGTTTCAACTATATGCCTATTTTATGTTTACTGCCTTCCGACATTAAGGACAATGCCTCTCATTAAGTGTGGGGAAGGGTAAGTAAATTATGTTTATCAAAAACCTTCCACTTAGTTAGTTTATTTTAAAGTATGACTTGATTTAATGGATTGTGGATTTGACAAAATAGCAAATAATTTGGTGGGTTAATTTTATGCCTCGCTCAATTCTTGTGAACTTAGTTTACGTGATCAAGATTATGGGATAGAATCTCAGTGAATCACACTTGCTTATTATTTAATGAATGAGTTTAGGGGTTGGAACTGAATCATAGTCTTTGTTTCAAAGCTAATTGGTTATACTTCCAAATTTTCTTAATATATTTACTTTTCTAGTACTTTTTCAAGATCATTTAATCTTGAATGAAAAGGGAAAATGAAATAGTTAACTTGTTAATACTTCTTGAGAATCTCTTTAAATTAGAATAAATTGAAGTGTAAGGACTGATTTAGTAAGGGCGGGCGGGCTTCGGTCCCTTAGAAGAGCAAAGTCTAACCTCGCTATTAATTTTTGCCTTTATAACTTTGTAATAAGAATTTATAAGAATCAAGTTAACAAGGGTGGGCTTCGGTCCCTCAAAAGAGCAAAGTCTAACTTCGCTACTAATCTTTGGTATTCTTATGAAAAAAAAAAAAATGAATGCAATTTGTAAATCATATTGGAGAGATTCAATAAAAGAAGTAGAAATATAGGGACAAGATGGATGTAATATACTTTTCTTCTAGATTAGTGTCCTTAAGAAGTAATTGAAGGTTTGTTATACACTTAAGGAAGCCAATGAAGTATAACCAATTATCATTGATCTATTTGACTTTATGATTGACTTTAAACCTTTGAAAACCTTTGTTAAAATAGTAAGGGTTAAGTGTGTTTTACTTTGATTAATATTAGAATATTGTTTTTGTATTCCAAGAACACAATGAGGTATGCACAAAGTTAAGTCACTATGGATGTTTTGTCAATTGTGCAATTAATTAGTTTGAGTGTTTACTTGAGGACAAGCAAAGCTTAAGTGTGGGGAAGTTGATAAATGTAAATTACTTTATACTTTCAAAGCATGTTTAGGCATAGAATTGATTATAAATGAGATTTAATTCTATAGATTGGATACTTAATTGAATAAAATAATGATTTTAGATAAATTACGAGCAAAGGGAGGAAATATACACTAGAATAACAACTTTCAAGTTAGTCACAACTGTGAAAGAGAAGAAATAAGTGTAGCAATATCAATCATGGGCGTGATAGCGAAGTAATGAAGAATATACCTTGGTCATGCCCTCAATCACAGCTGTGATCAAGGAAAGTTTTGTCAATCTCCCTGTCAATTACAGCAGCAATTGAATAGCAAAAGAACGATCACAGCCTTGGTCATGGGCATGATGAGATTTCATAATGCAACGAGGAGTTTATGGCCTTAATAACGATCGTGATTGTTGAAGAATAATTCTTTTCAAGACTATTACACCCCAAGTTACGGGTGTGATAGAAAGAGGTACAACTGTTCTTTTCAACCTTTTCACACAAACCAGTACATGAGAAACGTCAAGTGGTGCTGTAAAGGGGTAAATTCGAGTCTTTTCATGGGGAGAATATAAAAAGCTACCGGAATTGGTGAAAAAAGAAGGAAATTTTTTTTTTTAGAGATCAAATTTTAAGAGAATAGACATCAAGTGGATAGTTTTAAGTGTTGTACTATGTATTATTCCTAGAATTACTCAAGAGAGACGACTGGAGTTCTTTTTTCGTGTATTCATCAGACTTCTTCATTGGAATAGAAGGAGTTTTTTTTTTTTTACTTTTCACTTATTCCATGATTCATTTCTGTATAATTATGTTTCATATTAGTTTGTCTTGTTATTTCATTATGTGTGAGTAATCTGTTTAGACTTGCTATGTCATTAGCATTATCAAGTGTTTAAAAAAAGTAATTTCTTGACTTTTGTTAATTCCGATAAATTGCACTTAATGAATCTTAGTATGGTGTAGTGCACGACATCGACTTAGGATAGACTTCAATAGAATATGTCAGGAGACAGTTCTACTGAATAGATCTAGTTCATTGGTATAACTTACTCCTAATAATAGAGATATTATTAGGAAAGTTGCTGCATCCTTAGGAGAATCGATTCATTAATATAACATTAATGCAATCCTAGTTGGCTGTTAATTAGAAAGAAATTCCAATAGATACAATTAGGATTAGATGTAAATAGTTTTGAGAAGAATACTTATATATTGTAATTTCCTACAATTAACAAGTATTAGGATGAAAGGTATTTTGGTAAGATGATGCTAATTGATGAAGTAAGTTTGCATGTTAAGTGTATTTTCGCAATTGTTCTCATAATCATTGTTTAAATCATTTTAATTTGTAGATTAGTGTAGTTTAGTTAACAATTAGAGTCTTAATAATCAATCACTTAGTAAATTCAACTGCTAGACAATAGGAAATTTATTAAGTGCTAGTATTTGAGCCATTTTTCCTAATAGAGATGACCCTATACTCATTTATGTTATAAAACGATAGGTACACTTGCCTGTCTAATCGAGTTAAGGATAGGATATAGGTTTATAAGTTGTAAAACTCGGAAGCTCTATTTAAAGGTGATCACCCAACCATAATTATCCTTTGTTAACCCCGTTAGACTAAGTTGGAGTATTTTCAAATTTAAACCCTATTAAGAACCACCCTATAATGAGGCAATTTAGAGCTTAAGGTCATTGATTAGGAGAAAAGGATGAAATTAATTTGTGCTTGTTTCAATAACATTAATTCAAAGACGATCTCTATTTCTGATAAGTTATTTTCTTTGAAATAAAGAAGAGCCAACTCCTTGTCAAACACGTCAAGCTTATACATACCTTACCTAAGCCTATACACTAGGAATTCATGGATTTAGGGCCTTAAATCTCTTAAAGACAAAAACTTGGCAATGGAAATGATCACTCCTGTAGCAAGAGAGGAAGAGAAAAGAAATAGTTAAGCAAAGGAATAAATAATAAAAAAAAAAAGAGAGAAAAGCTTGAAAATTGAGCTTGTATGTCAGAGAAAAGCCTTAACTAAAGAAGACCTAGAAGATGCAAAGTCCTAAATCACATGCCCAGCCTAAAAACACAAACCCAACATATCCATCCCAAATCACAAATACAAAACCCCGTTACCCATCACAAACATAAGGCCTTCCTACCCTTAATACTACCTATACTTAAATAAAAGTTCTTTTGATCGTAAGGAATAATTTATCCTAAATAAAAATTATTTTTTGAAACTAGGGAAAACACACTTATAGTTTTTCCTAAGGGTTCTTCGCTTGTACACTAGAGTTGAATCAGTAAATCTTTCAAAATAGGCCTTCTTATTAATCCCTCTTGAAACCATTTGAACAAAAGCCTAAATTTATAATGTTGGACTGAAAAAGACCTAACAAATTGATCAAGGCATATCACTTAGAAATTGGACTATAATTTTTAGAATAGTAGTCAAGAGTATAATTTAGACCGAGAGTACACAAAGAAGTCCTCTTCGACTAAACTAATCAAGAGTTACCATTTTCTTAAGAAGGGAATGATAAGGCCCACCAAGAAGCTCACCGTTAGAGTTAAGAAACATTTTTAGAGACTAAGAAGATGCCTCCACATGGTTACCAAAGAAGGGGATAGTTATAACTCTAGCATTTTAAATAAGAATTTGTACTCGTCAATAAACTTTCCAAAAAGAAAAAAAAAAGGGAGACAAAAGAAAAAAAGAGAGAGAGAGAAAGCAAATGCTTGTTACAAGTTTTTTCAATCCGTTTTCAAGTCTATGTTGGCCCAAGTGGCCAAGCTTTCAATTCATTTCACTTACTTCCTTTTCAATGTGGTCATACCTTTTAAGTTAACCATAATAGTCTAAGTCTCTCTTCCTAATGTAATTTTTTATATCCATTAACTCTTTTTCAAATCAAGGGACCTTATCCCTGATGCCTTTTCATCATAAATGGTTTTCAACATTATCTTCATTTGTAAATATTTCAAGTCAAGAGGTTTTTTTTTTTTCAAATTGGTTACATCCCTTAGTTTTGCTTCTTCGATTGCCACATAGTCTTTAGCTAGCTCAAGGAATGCTATCTTATCTCAAATCTTTTTAGGGTCCTAGTCAACTCAAGAAGTATTGTCCCGTCTCTCAATTTCTTTTAAGGTTCTAACCAGCTCAATTAGCGTTGTCTTGTCTCTCATCTTTTTAAAGTTCTAGCCAACTTAAGGAGTGCTATCTTGTCTCTCATCTTTTTAGAGTTCTAGCCAACTCAAGGAATATCGATCCATCTCATAATATCTTTTAGGGTTCTAGCTAACTCAAGGAGCATTGTTGCATCTCTCAATCTTTTTTAAGGTTCTAGCTAGCTCAAGGAATACTATCCAGTCTCAATTATTTTTATGGTCTTAGCTAGCTTAAGGAGTGCTTCACTAGTTCACCTAGGTTAGTCAGCTCAAAGAGGTATGACTAGGTATCAATTCTTTTTAGGATCTTAACTAGCTTAAGGAATACTTCACCTGTTCATCTAAGTTAGTCAGCTTAGAAGAGCATGACTAGTGATAGGGATCACAGACCAATCATGCGCTCCCAAGCTCGAGGACCAGCCATATGGTTTACTAAGCTATCCAAAGGGAGTTGAACTCAAAAGAGCCATACATTCCCTAGTCCAACCTGCTAAGTTACTTTCCTCTCCACTTCATCCAAGAAGCTACTAAAGTGACTAAACCATGTGCCAAGTTGACCTCTTTATAATATAACTATCTAAGGCCAAGTATCGACCTATTAGATTGCCAACCTTATGCATGTCGAGGCTAAGCTGACACCTTTCCAGAGCTGACCACTCGAGGTCAACCTAACGATGGACTGTCTTCTGAACTAACCCTTTTGCTAGCCACAAACGTTCAATCTACCAAGCTGTTGAACTGCCAACCCCAACCTGACTTGTTTAGAACTTGATTTGCTTAGCCAGCATTGTCATTAGGACTACAGAATGGACAACCAACATGCCTTGTCTTTTCCTGACATCCGTACTGTCCTTTTCTACCACTAGATATTCTTTTTTGCTCATTTACAACATTACTCTTGTAAATTATTCCTTTTCCTTTACTAGTAAGAATCTTTTTTGTAATTTACACTAACCTAAGACTTACCCTAATCGGGTTCTATAAATACTTGTGTAATGTAATAGCTATAACATACAATACAGCAACATTTAGACATTTTCCTCTTACATGACCTAAGTGTA
Source organism: Lumnitzera littorea (assembly GCA_024138015.1). Lineage (NCBI taxonomy): Eukaryota > Viridiplantae > Streptophyta > Magnoliopsida > Myrtales > Combretaceae > Lumnitzera > Lumnitzera littorea. Next base: position 114,744,864 of record JAMXBB010000002.1, on the reverse strand, counting down.
TCTTGCTTACTCTTGACTACTCTTATTTAGCCCATTAAGTGTAGACTAGTAACAAGTGACCTCTAGCCACACTTGTACATCATATCAAGTGTAACCTGAGCTCGTATGAAGCATTGGTGCATCATATCCATTGTTAGTGCATAAGGACCTCTACTTAACCTTTGACTATCATTTACTCTTCGGACCGTCTCGAGGTTCAAACCCATCCCCCTTTTAGTCACATGATATCAGATGTCGTGTGTTCATTCACATCGAACTGTATCATCTTGGTATTAGAGCTTGGCTTCATTCAAGCAAGCTTCTATTACTTCGTACTCTGAGTAGTTTATTACTGCTTTCACGAGTTTTAAGAGTTCTATTGTTGTTGCGAGAGTTTACAAGGTGAGTAGTGTTGAAGAATTTTACACTATATTTTCCTCTGCTCTTGTACAACCAAAACATAATCTGAGTGTTTATCTGTTTATTGTGTATTTGTTGTACTAGCTATTGGTATAATCAGTGTCATTTTATCCTTATTGTGGTAGGAAGTTTTTGAATAGTGTTTCTATTATTAACCCCTTGAAAATAGACAACAATGTCTGATTCTAGTGTACAAGGAGCTATTGGCAACCAAAAGAGTGGTGCTCAAAATGGCCAGGGTCAATAAGGAAGTTTTACACCCCTATCTACTGATGACCAGTTGGATAGACTTACTAACCTAGTAGCTAATTTAGTGGCTACCATAAGTGCAGATAGAAGGGCTAGAAATGATCCCTCCCACGGGTGAGCCAATGAACAACACAAGAGAGGTAATAGTCGAAATGCATGAGCTAACGAATAGACTCGACTACACTGAGCTAAAAGAGTAGAAAGAGTTGTTAGATGCAGACTAGTGTTAGATGAGATTGAAGAGGAGGATAAGGAAGATGATGGAACAAAAGAGTATTATGAGCCTGAGGAGAGGAATGCCTAAGCTCATAGAGTGAAAGGGTTAAGAATGCATATTCTTAATTTTTTTTGAAGTAGTGATGCCAAGGACTACCTAGACTAGGTAGGAAAAAAATAAAAAAATAGTTCGAATGCCATGAGGTGCTAAAGAATGCAAAGTTTAGACTTGTTTTATTAAAGTTTATTGGTTACGCTTCCTTATGGTAGAAGAATATGCAAGCTACCCAAAGAAGAGAGGTAAAGAGTTAGGATGAGATGAAGAGAGTTACGAAGAGGAGATTGTTCCAAGCTACTATTTGCAGGATACCTTCAAAAGGTTACAAGAGTAGAGGTAAGGAGGAACAAGTGTTAATGCATATGTAAAGGAATTTCAAATGTTAATGATCTGATGAGAAGTTGTTGAGCCTAAAGTCCAAACTATATCAAGATTCATTGGTGGACTGAAGTACCAGATTACAGATATTTTAGAAACTAAGGATATCGAGTCACTCGATGACGCCATCCGAGCTGCCCAAAGGATCAAGTAGTGCCGAATAAGAAGATTCTAAGTTCCTGTAAGTCGACTTGCCATTGGCCGACCTATTTCAAGCAGACTTATGTGATCAGAACAAAGTAAGGTTGTTGAGGCTTGACTTGCTTAAACTACTCGAGTAGAGGAGAAGAAGATACCAAGGAGGTTTGAGAAAGGCTAAAGCTCAAGATAAAAGACGAGTGAGATCAAGTGCTTTAAATGTTAAGGATTTGGACACATAGCTACTCAGTATCCCAACAAAAGAATCATGGTGATCTGAGGCAAAGTGCTAACCATTGAGATAGACAGTACTAATGAGGAAGTAAATGACTCGAAAGAGGCCAGACAGACCAAGCTGTTTGAGGAAGAGGAAATCATTTATAGTGAGGAGGGAAACTTTATGCCTGCTACCCTGGTATTAAGAAGAATAATGAGTGTGAGTCATGTGCTCGAAGACGAATAGTGAGAGAATTTGTTCCACATTAGATCCAAGGTGAATGAGTCATTGTATGCAATGATTGTTGATAATGCGAGCTATACCAATGCATCATCTACTTTCATGGTCCAACAATTGAAGTTGTAGACCAAACCCCACCTCAAGCCTTGTAAGCTGTACTACCTCAGTGAGAAAGGAGCCCTGCAGGTGAACAAGAAAGTATCAATGCCGATCAATATTGGAAACTATTAAGATGAAGTGCTTTGCAATGTATTACCCATGAGTACATCCCATATTCTGCTTAGATGACTATAGATGTTTCATTGAAGTGTGGTCTACAATGGAAGGAAGAACACATGTTCCTTAAAGCACAAGGGTAAAAAGGTGAAGTTGAGCCCATTGATTGTTGAACAAGTAAAAAGCATGCAGACTCAACTGAGTTGACTTCTAAAGAAAGAGGCTTTAGTGATGACTCAAGCTAAGTTAAAGAGAGAGGTTGAGCTTGAAATGTTAACCTATTTGCTAGTTAGAAGGTTACTTGAGATGAGGGGATCCAACGAGAGATTGTTACCTATTGAGGTAAAGACCTTCTTAGATGAATTCGTTCACCTATTCCCAAGTAAACTACTAGAAGGTCTGCCTCTTATCCAAGGCGTTGAACATGCAATTGACTTATAACCAAGAGCTGTACTATCGAACAAGCTTGCCTATAGGTTGAACCTTGAATAGGCTACCGAGCTATAGAAGCCAATAGATGAGCTGATGAAGAAGGGGTATGTGCAAGAGTCCATTAGCCCTTATGTTGTACCAATATTATTAGTACCTAAGAAAGATGGGTCATGGAGAATATGTATAGATAGTTGAACAATTAACCAAATTACCATCAAGTACAGGTATCCCATATTAAGGCTTGATAATATGTTGGATGAATTGAATAGAGAGAGAATATTCTCCAAGATTGACCTCAAATTTGGATACCATCAAATTCAAATGCAGGATGGTGATGAGTGGAAGATTGCATTCGAAATGTGCCATGGATTGCATGAATGGCTTGTAATTCCATTTGGACTATCGAATGCACTAAGCACATTTATGCAATTGTTAAATCATATGCTTTGAGAACTAATAGGGAAATTTGTAGTGGTTTACTTCGACGACATCCTAGTATACAACCTTGATCTGGACACTCACTAAGAGCATCTCTAAATAATCTTTACAAAACTTCAAATTGAAAGGCTCTATGCCTGAAGACACCCTATTTTTTCCTCTTTTTATTTTTCAAAATTTTTAAGATAGGATAAAGGGTCCTAAATTAGGAAAAAGCACAAAAAATATAAAAAAATTAATTAATTAATTAAAATAAGAAACTTAGAAAAAACACAAAAAATAGAAAATTTAGGAAAATCCAAAAATAAGAAATTTAGAAAAAAAAGTACAAAAAATAGAAAATTTAAGAAAAGCACAAAAAAATAGGAAATTTAGAAAAAAAATGCAAAAAAAAAAATATAAAAATTAAAAAATGAGTTTTGTTTAGATAGTTTAATAGAATTGAATTTCTTTTTTTTTTTTCTCTTTTTTAATTTAGCCTTAGTTTTTTGTCCTAAAATATTAAATAAGAATTTTTCGGTTTTAGACTTAGATTTAACCCTAGCTTAACCTAGCCTAGTCCATAAATTGCATATATGGATAAGGCATAAGTCAACGGCTTGACGGAAAAGTCACTCATGAACATCCAAGAGGTCACAAGTTCAAGTTTGGTCCTAGGCACAATGCACCTTTTGTTTTTTCATTCCTAGTTAGGACACATGTTAGGCGCTGATTAGATGTGCCTAATTTTTTCCGTCTCTTTCCCTAATTTTCTCCTCCTTTCTCATGCAAAATGTACCCGCATGGCCCACTTCGTTACCTTTTTTTATCCTTTTTTCTTCGCGATTTCACCATTAGTGAAATCGCGAATTAGACTTAGGATAATTCTAATATGTACCATTTTTCAGGACCAAATTCTTTCGTTTCTGGTTTCAAATTGTCCATTAAAGATTCAAAAAAATCAAGATCCACAATTTAAGCTTTTGAGATAATCTGTCAAATCTGAACTAATCGAGTAAGTATTGAAGCATCTATAGTAAGCATTAACACTCTTAAGCTGAGTATTGACCAACAATTAACACGAATTTGTAGTCAATTTTGAGGTCAAACTTGAGCTTTAATTTTTCGAATTCATGGTGTTTTTTTAGACTTGCCTTCATCATTCAATGTTCACCTAGTATAAATAGGAGCTTCAACAAGTATTTTGGATAGAAGTGATCATTAAAAATTCATCCAAAACGTGAATTTGAATCCTTTCTCTCTCTAGGTTCGGTGTTGTCTCTCTCTAACTCAAAGCTTGGTTGTAGGGAATTGTTAAACCAAGTCAACATTGTAGTTGAGTTTCTTAGGTCCCTAGCACTCGAACCTAACCAATCCCATGCCTTATCGTAACCTCTCGCGCTAGCACCACCAAAGGCTTCACATACCCTTAACCATCGAGACCTCCACTCACAAACCAACATAAGCCACCCGCTTAAGCTTAAGCTAACCCAATGGCCAAACTCCCAGCCACCCTAAACCCTTAACCTGACACCTCTCCTGAACCTAACGACCACTATTGTAACCTTAGCTCCACCACCGTCGACTACCATAACCAAAAATCACTCTAACCACCTTAACTCCCTTCAACAACCTCTCTACCCCCTTTAATCTAATTCGAAAGCTACGAAAATCCAATTCCCCGATTGATTAGGAGCCTAAAACGCTCGGAACCACCCCTTGCAAGCCACTGCAATCTTCTTCAACTATGACTCAGATCTACACTCAAGACTTGACTCGTGCTCCAAACTTAACTTATGCTTCGACCTGTGTAGAAAATTCAAGTCTTGCCTTTTCTCTTATTTAGTTTTTATTTTTTATTTATTTATGTAAATGTAAATAGTAATGTAATCATTAAAAAAATGAAAAAAAAAAGAGAGGCTAAGTTTAATTTTTTATGTAGTAAAAAAAAAGAGAAAATAATAATAACAATAAATAGAAAATAAAATAAACTAAATAGACCAAATAATAAAAAGGATTTTGCCACTTAGAAAATTAAATTTTCCAAATAAATAAAAAGAAATAAATCATTCTTTTCAAATTTAGGACCCTGTCTTTTTAAAATTTCCAAAATGTCTTAATTAGAACCCTCTTTTTAGAAAAATTTTCTCAAGTAAATTCAAACCAGTTTAAAAATGTAAACTCGACCATATTTTTAGATTAAAAGCAACCAATACACTAAGATTTTACAAAAAAAAAAAAAAGCTACGTACATTTAATCCCAAATAGCGGGTACATAGGCACCAATGAGGTGATAGTAAAAACGAAAAAAACCCATTTTTCTAATTTAGTTTAAATTATTCAAATTTGTTAATCAATGATTAAATTCCATTTTTATAAGATAATTATTGAAAGGTGATTTTAAGAGATTAAGTTTAAAATTGGAAAGCCAATAGTACCCATAAAGGGTTTAAAAATCCTAACTCCCAGACCCATTTTTCTAATTCTTAAAACCGTTTTAAAAAAATTGATTTTATTAAAAGATCGATAGCTAAATTATAACCAATCCACCAAATTGATTATGACTTAACTTTTTTTCTCGACTCCAATCAGGTGGTAACTCCAAAAATACTTTCAAAGTTAAAAAACCAGTTTTCTTTTAACTTTAGTTAAGTGTTAGTATTAAACAGGAAGGGTTTAATACTAATTAGTTTAAAGAAGACTAATTTATAAAAACCGAAAGAAAAAAAAAATCAGGTTCGACAGTTTGGTGACTCCATTGGGGATCTTCAAGAGGGTTAGCCATTTAACTTTCCAAAATTAAAATTAATCTCTAAAAATTACCTCACTAAGTGTAATTTATTTAATTATTTGTTAATTTGTTATTATTTGTACCATAACTAACGTTTTTGCAGGTTTTGTTATTTTAACTATTTGGGGGGAGGGATTTATTTTTCCACAAATGTATGGTAGATTAGTCAAACTCAAACTGTATTAGGATGCTAAGACCGGAGGCCATTGTGTAGGCTTCGAGTGCTGTGGTGTAATCACCACTCGAGGTTAATTAAGCCATCCCTACTTAAGCTTGATGTAACCAATGAAAGTATTCTTTAACAAGTAAGGTCGCATAGGCTTAAGGACTTATAGAACCTACGCTTTATGCATTCACGATATCTAAAATTGACAAATAATTAAGTAACATGAGAATGAAAATATATAATGACTTAGAGTTTCCTTGATTTCCCTTGTAAATATGTTGTAAACATAGATTTGTTGTAAATAGGTTTTGATTGTTGTAAATAATAGTAAGTCAATCTTGTAACATATTTTTTTCTTTTGTAATTCTAATTAGAAAATGGCCTATTCATCCAACTCCGTCTACTTTAAGGAAAAGTTCGTTGCCCAAGCCCATCTTGAACCAATGGTTTCAACCCTTCAATCCAAAAGAGCAAAAGACCATCATTAGCAAGATCAGACCCATTCTATCACTTCCTAGGGTAAAAATAGAGATTAATTTAATTAGGGCCCAGACCTACTTTTAGGAACCTAAGGATGTGACTTTTTAAGTTAGGCCTCACCTGATTATTCCAACACTTGAAGAGTATACTCAATTATTTCAAGCCCCTTCCTTGGAAAATATATACACCCTAAATTTGGGAGTTGACCCAGTGAATGCCTTTTCAAGATTCCTAAGGATCAAAAAGGCTGAAGTAAACAAAGCCCTCAAAAGTTGTAATGGGAACTGCATCAAATTGGAAGACTTAAAAGCCTGGTTCGCCATTGAGTTAAATCCAATGAACGAGGCATCTTCTGTGGTAATCTCAAAGATTAGGGACAAAACAAAATAAAAGCCTTTATCCTAACTGCATTCGAAGCTCTCCTATTCCCTAATGGAAAGTTTCTCGTATCCATTTCAGGGTCGCTGAGTTAATGGGTTAGTTTCTTGAAGGCAAATCCCAGCCCTCCTCGTAGAACAAATCAGAAGCCTCAACATTTTGAAAGAAAAGAACGATAGTGCTTTAAAGACCAGCATGGCATTACTAACAGTATGGTTTATGAGCCACATGAAGTGTTATGGGCTTGATCTGATCCGAAGAGAATTTGCTCATAATATTGATCTAATCGATTCTTTTGTCGATAAGGTCCATCTCCTAAAAGGAAAGTCCACTTACTACTGGGTAGAAGTATTGTGAAATTTCTAAGTTGCTGATATTTTATGGATAGCAAGATGGAGCAGCTTCAAAAGGATAATCCTAGTCTGCAAAAATTATCAAGTAATACCCTTAATTGGGATGAAATTGTGTACAAGCTATTAACCTAACAATATGATCAGACAATTCGAAGGTATCCAAGATATAGTCTGCAGGCCTTCACTAGTTATCATAACCTTAGATTATGAGGACCTTTAGATTCCACTACCTCAAAAGATGTCCAAAACAGTTATAAGAAACAATGATTGTCAGCCCAAACATCGATTTGAGAGAGTGGCTAGGAGAAGTGGACAAGTATATGGTCACCAAAGAATACTTGTACGATCAGCTCCATAAGGAAGAGGAGATCCAGTATCGAGAACTAGAAATCATCCAACCCACACCAATTGAACTAGATTCTAAAATCAAGACTTACATTGACCAATTACAAGCTTATATAGAAGTAATCTATAAAGAGTTGGACATGTGCAAGGATCTCTTTCGAGAATCAAGACAATGTTCTCGAGCCTTGGAACATCAATTGAGGATGACCTAAAAGAGGCTTAAAGAACTCGAAGAAATGGAAAAGCCTAACCTAGAAAAGAGGAAGGAAGCACCAGTAAGACCTAAAAAGCAGAAAAAGGGAATGGTTTTTAAGCACTAGAAGAAAATTTAGAGATAGGAATATTCTTCTTGAATGTATTTTGCTTTTCAAATAATGTAAAAGGGAACTCCAAAAGCTACAAAATAATAAAAATGACCATCTTAGTGGTTATTCGTCGATTTTATTTCTCTGCATCTATGTGCCATACATTTTCGCATTCTGTTTTTCATTTGAAAAATATTCACGTGCTAACTTGTTGTGAAGTGATCTTAAACTAAGTCACCAAGATAGCTCCCAAGTATCAAACCTTCTAAAGAAGTCCTATCAAAACCCGCTCTCAAACCAGAATGACCAACTAAGGAAATGACAACACCAACACCAACAACAGCAATATCAACCCTAAAGTTGTTGATCCCACTGAGCTAAGGTTCCACTCTTTAGAACGAATAGTAGGGAAGATTGCAGACCAACTAAGCTTCCTTGCTAATAGCATTGTCGTACTTAGGTCTACAACTCTAGCAAATGAAGAAAATTCTAAAGCCTAGTATGGAAAGAATGTTGAAGCCCCACCTCTTGAAGCAGAAGAAGCATACCCCAAAGTCAACCAGACTTTTGAATCCTTTGGGACAAAAGGGGTCCATCCAAAGGTTAACTCGGCTTTTGAACCAAACACTTACTCGTTTCCAATCAATCCAAAGCCTAAAGCTGATCAGGACAAATTGAAAGAGCTTGAGAGCCGATTAACCCAACAAATCATTGAGAAAATGAAAATGCTCGAAGGGTATGATGATTTCGAGTAGGCTGGTATAACAAACTTCTCTGCCTATGACTATGGAAGCTTTCTAGAATAATTCAAAGTACTTGACTTTAAAAAGTGCAATGGAACTAGATGCCCTAAACCGCACACTTGACTGTATGTATGCAAGATGGGTAAGTATATGCAATATGACCAGCCGATAGTCCAAACTTTTCATAACAGCCTAACTAGCCCTGCTTTGACCTGATACACCTAATTGGATTTGAATCAAGTAAACACATAAGAAAAACTGGCTAAGGCATTTTATGAGCAATACAAATTCAATGTTGAAGTAGCACCAACCATGATGGACTTGGTCACCCTACGAAAAAAGCACAATGAGTCATTTAAGGAGTATACCCAGAGGTGGAGATCATTAGCCGCACTGGTATTTACCCCCATGACCAAGAAGGAGCTGACCTCAGCTTTTATTGATACTCTTGAAAGGCCCTACTTTTCACATCTGATTAGGAAAGCCTCCTCCAGTTTTACAGAGGTAATAGTTATAGGATGCCGAATTGAAAATGTTGTCGCTTCTAGTAAACTACAGGAGCCATCAAATAAAAGACCACCCTCTGTAAAGCTTACTACTAGCAAGACCAAAGAAGCAACTATCGATATGGTGAATTCAAACACTAAGCCCAATACCCAGGTCTCCTTCAGAACAAATCCTCCACCAATGCAGCAACAATTCTGAAGTCAACCACAAGTCAGTAGGTTTCCGAGACAGTTCACCAAAATATCGATTCCCCTCAGCCAGGTTCTTGAAAATTTGAGAAAAGATAATCTCATCCATTTTGAGCCTCTTAGTAAAAGATATAGACCAAAGTTTTTTTATCCTAACAATGTCAATATCTCTTGGGGTAGGTAGGCCATTCAACCGATTCATGTTAAAGATTAAGGAACAAAATTTAAGACTTAATTGACAAAGGCACAGTCTAGCTAGACTTTATAGAAGCTCCTGCTCCAAATGTCAACAACAACCCTTTGCTTAACTACGGACCTATCATCAACGTGATATTTGATGACTTAGATCCCACCATCAACATAATCGATCAAAATCGAGAACCCAAGGTCTATAAATTCTACAAATAAGAGGAAAAGTAAACTCTAAAGACGTAAAGGTACACCTTCCATGTGCTTTTAACTCCTGAAAGTTATAAAACTACCCCTTTCAACTACTATGCTAGAAAGCCCAAACAACAAATCATCTAAATGTGAAGAAGGATTGACTACCTTCACCAAAATAATTAAATTAAGCGAGTATAAAGTAATGGATCAACTTGCTAAAACTTCAGCAAAAATATCTCTTATGAGTCTGTTGATGGCATCAGAACCGCATCGGGAAGCTTTGTTCAGAACTTTAAGGGAAGTCAAAGTCCCTCATGAAATACCTATTGAAAGAATGGGGTTTGTCACCAACTCTATTCTCACCATGGATCATATTTCTTTCTCTACTGAGGAGCTGGGCAAAGAAGGTAATCAACACACTAAGCCCCTCTTCAAAATAGTGAGGGTAAACAACATTATCATGCAAGAGTCCTCATCAACAACGAATCATCTTTAAGTGTTTGCCCTCTCGCCACCTTGGACCTATTAGGCATCAATGCAACTACAGTCAAGCTAAGTTCGACAACAATTAGGGCCTTTGACAAGTCCAAAAGAAAGATTATAGGGGAGATCGACTTAATAGTTGATATTGGCGTACAGACTTTCAACATCCTATTCTAGGTTCTAGATATCCTAAGAACCTTTAACCTGTTATAGGGAATACCTTGGATACATTCAGTAGGGGCCATATGTTCAAGCTTATATCAAAAGATTAAGTTCATTGCAAATGGCCAAGTCATCACAATTTTGGGTGACCAAGATTACGAAATGTACAAGGAAACAGCCATACCTTATATTAGTACCGAGGAGTACGAGGACTTTGGGCTCTAAATATTTGAAGAGGTGTGTATGATTACTGATTGAGAGAAAGATAAGAGGTCGAAATTCAAAGAAGGCCAGGCTAGTACCTATAGGCTGGGTTATATCCCAACTCCAGTAGATGAGTTGTGATATATGCAAGCGAGAGGCAAAAAAGGTGACATATTGTATCATGCCTCTATGACCTTCCCCACATTGTCAGAAACTTTCATCTAGGCTGATGTCCAAAGTTCAGAGCCTGCAAAAGAGGACACCTCCAACAGGAATAAAATAGCTAGCCCATCCAACAAGTTCCAGCACTTGAATAACTGGTTCTTCATCCCTATAAATAGCAATAAGTCTTCTCTAAGGTAAATAATGAATCCCGGTTTAGTATTTTATAGAGTTCTATAATAATTACCTTTATCCTGCAATGTTGTACTCAAAAGAATTTCCTCTAAATAAGAATCAATCTCTTTTCTCTTCACTTCTTCCTTGCTTATACTCTTTCCTTTACATACTTTTTCCTAGATCTAATGCTTCGAATAAAGTCCATGGATACCTCGTGTAGATAAGTGATGAAAATATTGATATCACCTCTAGCCCTATTAGGTTAATCATCAAGAGTAATGTCAATAACCACAGTGATGTGCAAGAAAGCTGGCAAAGATATGAAATGAGTAGACTTTCCATTGACGAGTCAATTGAGATAGTTAATGTTGAGACTAATGATAACCCCAAAACATTAAAAATTGGAGAGAATTTGAAAGAAGAACAAAAGATAGAAATAACCGCACTACTATTTGAATACCAAGATGTATTTGCATGGTCTTATAAAGACATACTCGGGTTGAATCCCCATACGAGAGGATATTAAACCTAAAAAATAGAAGCTAAGAAGGTTCCAATCGGATGTATTGTTGAAAATTAAGGAAGAAGTTAGAAAATTACTGAAGGTCAGTTTCATCGAGGTTTTTGATTATCCTGAGTGGATAGCCAACATTGTGTCATTAATGAAGAAGAATGGAAAAGTCAGAGTATGCATAGATTTTTGAGACATCAACCAAGCAACTCCTAAAGATAATTTCCCCTTAGCCCATATTGACATCTTCATCGATAATACAGCCGAAAGCCATCTTTTCTCATTCATGGATAAGTTGTCCAGATACAATCAAATTTGAATGTTTGAAGAAGATAAAGCCAAGACAACATTTATTACAACTTGGAGCACATTTTACTATAAAGTAATGTCTTTTGGACTCAAAAATGCCGAGACAACTTATCAAAGAGCCATGGTTGCAATCTTTTATGACATAATGCATAAAGAAGTTGAAGTATATGTTGATGATATGATTGCAAAGTCCAACGAAAGGAAAAATCATGTGAATAATCTGAGGAGATTATTTGATAAGTTGAGAAAATTCTAGTTGAAGCTCAACCCAGAGAAGTGTACCTTCAGAGTGACTTCAGGGAAATTATTGGGCTTTATAATTAGCCAATTGGGCATCGAAGCGGACCCTAATAAAGTCAAAGCAATAGTTAACTTGCCTCCTCCACATTCACTTAAAGAAATCAAAGACTTGTGGGGCCGTTTAAACTACATAACTCGGTTCATATCTCAACTCACAGACGAGTGTTGTCCCTTGTTTAAGTTGTTGAAAAAGAACACCAAGATCAATTGAGATGAAGAATGTGAGCAAGCCTTTACAATGATCAAAGAGCAACTCACGAACCTTCTAATTTTGGTAGCTCTAGAACCTGAGAAGCCTTTATTTCTATACCTGAAAATATTATCGGAATTCATGGGCTATACGCTTAGCAAGAAAAATGAGGAAGCAAAAGAATAAGCTGTATATTACTTGAGCAAGAAATTTACTCAATGGGAATAGAAATATTCAGAAATTGAAATAACCTATTGTGCTTTGGTCTAAGTAATGCATCAGCTCAAATAATACATACTCTATTACCAGGTTAAATTGCTAACTTAGCACGATCTCTTGAAGTACTTAGTAGACAAACCAGCCCTAATTAGCAAAATCTCAAAGTGCCAAATGTTACTATTAGAGTTTGACATTACGTACGTGAACCAGAATTTAGTTAAGGGGCAAGCTTTAGCAATCGAAGGAAGTTTTGATACAGGAGAAGATGATAAACTACTAAAGTGGAAGATATTCTTCGATGGGACAACTAACGTATCTAGGTGTGGAATTGGGGAAATACTGATATCTTCTAAAGGTACACAGTACCTCGTAGCTATAAGGTTCGTTTTCCCATACACTAATAATATCGCTAAGTATGAAACATGCATCATGGGACTCAAAATGGCCCTAGATAAAGATATTTAAGAACTAGAAGTGTATGGGGACTTTTCACTCATTATCAGCTAAGCTTGGAGGGAGTACAAGACGAAAGATTCTAAATTGGTACCTTATTGCCAACACTTGACTAGATTGATGGAGAAATTCAAAGAAATCATTTTCAATCACGTACCGAGGACTCAAAATCAATTTGCTAATGCCTTAGCCACTCTAGCATCTATGATCCAGATATCCGGCAGAGTTGAGATTCAACCCCTCACTATTGAAATTAAAGACAAGCTTACCTTCTATCTAGCAATTGAGGGTACGAATGACAAAAAGTCATGGTGCCATGATATTAAAATATTCCTACAACAAAGGACATACCCTGAAGAGGCTGAGATAAAGGACAGAAGGATGATAAGGAGATTGGTTAATCAATTCTTAGCAGGCAAGTCCACTTTATACTGATGCTCTTTTGACAGTACACTTTTAAGGTGTATGAACGATAAGGAGGTTGAGATGTTGATGAAAGAAGTACACCAAGGAATATGTGGCCCTCACATGAATGGTTACATGATGGCTAAGAAAATTATGAGGCTAGGGTATTACTGGTTAACAATGGAAAGCGATCGCATCAAACATGTCAGGCATTATCATTTACACCAAGTTTATGCAAATAAGATAAACGCCTCACCTCAAGAATTATACATATTCTCGGTACCATGGCTTTTTTCAATGTGCGGAATAGATATCATTGGCCCGATTACTCTAAAAGCATCCAATGGCCATTGCTTTATACCGGTCGCTATTGACTACTTCAACAAATGGGTTAAGGCCTCATCCTACTCAAGGGTTACTAAGGGGGTCATAGTTAAGTTCATCAAGAAAGATATCTTGGCTCTATATGGGGCTCTAGAAACAATAATCATCGACAATGGCATTAATCTCAACAATAAGCTTATGTCAGAGTTGTTTCGATAATTCAGGATCATTCAGAACGGCGATTAAGGCAACACCTTACTCTTTGGTATATGGCACTAAAGTGGTGTTACTAGTAGAAGTCGAGATCTCGTCTCTTAGAGTACTATCAGAAACCCAATTGGACAAAGCCAATTGGGTAAATAAATGCATCGAGCAACTGAAGTTGATTGATGAGAAAAGATCGACAACCCTATGTCATAATCAATGTTACCAACAAAGAATGGCTTGGGCTTTCAACAAAGGAGTATGACCTCGGAACTTCAAAGTAGGTGATATGGTGTTAAGAAAGGCTTTACCTAATACACAAGACTCCGGAGGAAAATTTGCTCCCAATTACAGAGGCCTTTATATTGTGAAGCGAGTATTACTAAGAAGGGCCTTAATTTTGTCTTAAATGGATGGTCTAAAATTGAGAGACCTTATTAATGCTAATGCTGTAAAGTTGTACTACCTATAAGAATTCAACGGAAATTTTTATTCAAAAGACGAAAATGCCAATTGCTTTGAATGTTATTGTGGTCTAATTTTCATTCCCTACAAGCAAAGTTGGTATCCTTGGTAGTTATCAACGTTGGAATCATCACCCTCTCTTCCTACTTTACTAAAAGGTTTAACTCCCTTATCTTATTTAATTGAACCCATACATTAAAAACACGAGAGAAGTTAAAAAGTGAGATACAAAACATTGGTAATTGATAAAACTCTTTTAAATACTTTATTGCGAATTGATCCCCCTCGATGGGGAGTTTTATTGTTTATTTTCAGGTAGAGGCGAAATCTAGATAGACAATCACCTCATGGTAAAGATTTACTAGTCAAGAATTAAGGTTTCAATTTATAAAAGTTCTAAAAAGGAAACCAGTCGATTGAACCAAAAATAGCAAATGGCATTCTGTGTCAGGTTGATTTCTGTAACTTCTCTAAAAAACCAATGAAATCTCGGAGGCCCTATACCGAAATCGGTTGGAACAAGGGATCAAAAAATTGAATTCGTTTCAAGGAATGAGTTAGTTGGCTTTTTATAGGACTTTTCAAGGAAAGGTTTAACAATTTAGGTGCTATTGGTAAGACCAGGTAAATACTTCTACACAATGTTAGCACATTGATTTTTGAACTTTGCATTTCCATTTAAACTGTTTACACTTAGATAATAACCAATGTTTGTGTTTTCTAGTAAGCTTTTAGCCGTAGTCTCTAGCCAGCCCATAAGGCACTTACTTTTGATACACATCTTTTAAGGTCTTAACCAACTTAAGGAGTGCTTTGCTCATTTCATCTTCGTTAGTTAGCTCATTGGGATACGACTAAGTTTTTCAACATCTTTTAAGGTCTTAACCAACTTAAGAAGCGCTTTGCCCATCTTGGTCAGTTAACTCATTGGGGTACAACCAAGTTTTTCAACATCTTTTAAGGTCTTAGCTAGCTCTAGGAGTACTTCGCTCATTTCTTCTTAGTTAATCAACTCATAAGGGTATGACTAAGTTTTCAACATCTTTTAGGGTCTTAGCTAGCTCAAGAAGCGCTTCATCCATCTTGGTTAGTTAGCTTATTGTAGCACAACCAAATTTTTTAACATCTTTTAGGGTCTTAGTTAGCTTTAGGAGCACTTCACCCGTTTCATCTTGGTTAGTTAACTCATAGGGGCATGACTAAGTTTTTCAACATCCTTTAGGGTCTTAGCTACCTTTAGGAGTGCTTTGCCTGTTTCATCTTGGTTAGTTAGCTCATTAGGCACAACCAAGTTTTTCAACATCTTTTAGGTTCTTAGCTAGCTATAAGAACGCTTCGCCTATTTTATTTTAATTAATCAGCTCATAGGGGCATGATAAAGTTTTTCAACATCTTTTAAGTTTTTAACCAGCTCAAGGAGCACTTCACCCATCTTAGTTAGTTAGCTCATTGGGGCACGACTAAGTTTTTCAACATATTTTAGGGTCTTAACCAGCTCTAGGAGTACTTTGCTCATTTAATCTCGGTTAGTTAATTCATAGGGGCACAACCAAGTTTTTCAACATCTTTTAGGGTCCTAGCCAACTCTAAGAGCACTTCCCCCGTTTTATCTTGGTTAGTCATCTCATAAGGGTATGACTAAGTTTTCAACATCTTTTAGGATCTTAGCCAGCTCAAAGAGCGCTTCACTTGTCATGATTAGTTAGCTCATTGGGGCATGACCAAGTTTTTCAACATCTTTTAGGGTCTTAGCTAGCTTTAGGAGCGCCTCACCCATTTCTTCTTAGTTAGTCAGCTCATAAGAGCATAACTAAGTTTTCAACATCTTTTAGGGTCTTAGCCAGCTTAAGGAGCACTTCGCCCATCTTGATTAGTTAGCTCACTAGGGCACGACTAAGTTTTTCAACATTTTTTAAGGTCTTAGCTAGCTCTAGGAGCATTTCACCCATTTCATCTTAGTTAGTCAACTCATAAGGGCACGACTAAGTTTTTCAACATCCTTTAGGGTCTTAGCAAGCTCTAGGAGCACTTCGCCTGTTTCATCTTAGTTAGTTAGCTCATAGGGGACAACCAAGTTTTTCAACATCTTTTAAGGTTTTAGCTAGCTTTAGGAGCGCTTCGCCCGTTTTGTCTTGGTTAATTAGCTCATTGGAGCATAACCAAGTTTTTCAACATCTCTTGGGGTCTTAGCCAGCTCTAGGAGCACTTCACCCATTTCATCTTGTTTAGTTAACTTATAAGGGTAAAACTCAGTTTTCAACATCTTTTAGGGTCTTAACCAACTCAAGGAGTACTTTGGCCATCTTAGTTAGTTAACTTATTAGGGCACGACCAAGTTTTTCAACATCTTTTAAGGTCTTAGCCAGCTCTAGGAGCGCTTTTCTTGTTTCATCTTGGTTAGTTAGCTCATTGGAGCAAGATCAAGTTTTTTAACATCTTTTGGGGTCTTAGCTAGCTTTAGGAGCGCTTTGCCGGTTTCATCTTAGTTAATCAGCTCATAGAGGCATAACTAAGTTTTCAACATCTTTTAGGATCTTAACCAGCTCAAGAAGCACTTCGTCCATCTTAGTTAGTCAGCTCCTTGGGGCATGATCAAGTTTTTCAACATCTTTTAGGGTCTTAACCAGCTCTAGAAGCGCTTCACTTATTTCATCTTGGTTAGTCAGCTCATAAGGGCACGACTAAGTTTTCAACATCTTTTAAGGTCTTAGCCAACTTTATGAGTACTTCACTCGTTTCATCTTGATTAGTCAACTCATTAGAGTATAACCAAGTTTTCAACATCTTTTAGGGTTTTAGTCAACTCAAGAAGCGTTTCACCCGTCTTATCACCATGGTTCATCAGCTCATAAGAGCACAACTAAGCTTTAATTCCTCTTTCAATCTCTCAGAGCGCCTCATCTCTCTCTTTTCACTATTCACCAAAGTCCTTAGTAGATCGGGCTTAGGATAGCTAGCTAACTGTAACGTTTTTTAGGATAAAATTCACTTTTGGGGTAAAAATAATATCTCTTTTATCTTTGTGGTAAATTTTTGCTCAAACTTCACCACAAAGAATGGTAGCTATAGATACCTCATTTTTATCTCCTTTTATTTTTCAAAGCTTTTAAGATAAGGTAAAGGGTCCTAAATTAGAAAAAAGCACAAAAATATATATAATAATAAATTAATTAAAATAAGAAACTTAGAAAGAGCATAAAAAATAGAAAATTTAGGAAAAGCCAAAAAATAAGAAATTTAGAGAAAGGTACAAAAAATAGAAAATTTAAGAAAAGCACAAAAAATAGGAAATTTAGAAAAATACAAAAAATAGAAAAATTAAAAAATAAGTTTTGTTTAGATAATTTAATAGAATAGAGTTTCTTTCTTTTTTTCTCTTTTTTTTAATTTAGCCTTAATTTTTGGGCTTAAAATATTAAATAAGAATTTTTTGGTCCTAGGCTTAGATTTAAACTCAACCTAAGCTAGCCTAGTATATATATGCAATTTAATTGTATATATAGACAAAACACAGACCAATAGCCTAATGGAAAAGTCACCTATGAACATCCAAGAGGTCACAGGTTTGACTTTGCTCCCAAGCGCAATGTGCCTTTTGTTTTTTTATTCCCAACCAAGACAAGTGTCAAGCACTCATTGGATGTGCTTGATTTTTTTCGTCTCTTTCCCTCATTTTTTCCTCCTTTTCTCGTACAAATGCACCCACATAGCCTACTTCGTGACCTTTTTTAACCCCTTTTTCTTTGCAATTTCACCAATTTAATGGTAAAATCGTAAATTTGACTTAGGATAATTCCAATATGTGCCATTTTCAAGACCAAATTCTTTCATTTCTGGTTTCAAATTGTCCATTTAAGATTCAAACAAATCAAGATCCACAATTTAAGCTTTTGAGATAATCTGTCAAATCTGAACTATTGAAGCTTCTATGGCAAGTATTAACACTCTTAAGTTGAGTATTGACCAACAACTAACACAAATTTGTAGTCAATTTTGAGGTCAAACTCGAGCTTTAATTTTTCAAATTCAGGGCGTTTTTTTGGACTTGCCTTCATCATTCAATGTTCACCTAGCATAAATAGGAGCTTCAACAAATGTTCTGGACAGAAGTAATTGTTAAAAATTCATCCAAAACGTATACTCGAATCCTTTCTCTCTCTAGGTTTGGTGTTGTCTCTCTCTAGCTCAAAGCTTGGTTGTAGTGAATTGTTAAACCAACCCAATACTGTAGTTGAGTTTCTTAGGTCCTTAACACTTGAACCCAACCAATCTCATGCCATGCCGTAACCTCTCGTGCTAGCACTACTAAGGGGTTCACAAACCCTTAACCACCGAGACCCCCACTCACGAAGCACCATGAGCCATCACCCTAAGCTCAAGCTAACTTGACAACCAAACTCCCAGCCACCCTAAACCCTAAACCTAACACCTCTCTTGAATTCGGTAGCCACCACTATAACCATAGCTCCACCGCCGCCGACCACTACAACTGGAAACCACCTTAACTCCCTTCAACAGCTTCTCTACGCCCCCTTAATCCAATCCGAAAGCCACGAAAATCCAACTCCTTAATCGATTGGGAGCTTGGAATGCTTAGAACTACCCCTTATGAGCTGCTGCAATCTTCTTCAACTATGACCCAAATTTGTACTCCAGAATCGACCCACGCTCCAACCCGCGTGGAAGATTCAAGTTCGGCCCTTTCTCTTATTTAGTTGTTTTGATTGTTTTGTATTTTTTATTTATTTATTTACGTAAATGTAAATGGTAATTTAATTGTAAAAAAAAATGAAAAAGAGAGGCTAAGTTTAATTTTTTATGTAGTCAAAACAAAAGGAAAAATAATAATAATAATAAACAATAAATAGAAAATAAAATAAACTAATTAGACCAAATAATAAAAATGATTTTGCTACTTAGAAAATTAAAATTTCCAAATAAATAAATAAATCATCCTTTTCAAATTTAGGACACTTTCTTTTTAGGATTTCCAAAATGTCTTAATTAGAACCCTCTTTTTAGAAAAATTTTCTCAAGTAAATTCAAACCAATTTAAAAACGTAAACCTAGCCACTTTTTTAGATTAAAAGCAACCAACACATTAAGATTTTACAAAAAAAAAAAAAAAAAAGGCACCTACTGGGTGATAGTAAAAAGGAAAAAAAAAAACCCCATTTTTCCACTTTAGGTTAAATTATTCAAATTTGTTAATCAACAATTAGATTTCATTTTTCTAAGATAATTATTGAAAGGTGATTTTAGGGATTAGGTTTAAAATCGGAAAGTCAATGGTACCCATAAAAGGGTTTAAAAATCTTAACCCTTGAATCCACTTTTCTGATTCTTAAAACCTTTTTTAAAAAATTGGTTTTATAAAAAAACTAGTGGCTAAGTTATAACCAATACACCCAATTTATTATAACTTAACTCTCTTTCCCGACTACGGTCAGGTAGCAACTCCAAAAACATTTTTCAAAGTTGAAAGAATCGGTTTTTTTTAAACCCTAATCGAGGGTCAATATTAAATGGATAAAGTTCAATATTGATCAATTTAAAGAAGACCAATTTATAAAAACTGAGAGGAAAAAACTAGGCTCAACAATGCCAATATTAAGAAGTGTGACTTTTGCCAACCTAAGGTAATCTTCTTGAGGTTTGTTATAAGTGGTGGTGGAACTGGTGGAATAAGAGTTGGTGATGAGAAGGTAAAGGTGATCACCGAATGGCTTATACCAACCACTTTGGCCAACGTGAGAAGCTTCCATGGCCTAGCATAATTCTATCATAGATTTATAAGAAATTTTGGTACGATCGTAGCCCCACTTACCGAACTATTAAAGAAGAATGTTAAGTTCAAATTAGGAGAGAAAGAGTAAAGGGGTTTTAAAGAGGTGATGAAGAAGCTGACTATAGTGCCTGTCTTAGCTTTGCCTAGCTTTGACAAAGCATTTGAAGTAAAATGTGATACGTTCGAACTTGGTATAGGTACCATGCTAATACAAGAAGGCCGACCTATCACTTATTTCAGTGAAAAGTTTAGAGGAGTTGCACTCTATTATTTTGTCTATAATAAGGAATTTTACTCCTTCATTCGAGGCCTGACTGTATGGCAGCACTATCTACTTCCTAAAGAGTTTGTAATCTACACTGATCATGAATCTTTGAAATATATGAAGAGCCAACCCAAGTTATCTTGAAGATAAGCTAAATGAGTTGAGTTCATGGAGGGATTTTCATATGTCTTGAAGTACAAGAATGGAAATAACAATGTAGTGGCTGATGTCCTATTAAGATGACATTCCCTCTTGATTGACCTGTAGACTAGGATGCTTAGATTTTCAATGATCAAAGATTTATATGTTGAGGATCCACATTTTGGTGCTATCTATACTAGGTGTAAGGAAGGCCAAACACTAAATCACTATTACAAGGAGGACAGATACTTGTTTAAAAAGAGGAAACCGTATATCCCGACCTATTCCATAAGAGAATTATTAGTGCTCGAGGCACACGAAGGAGGATTATTTGAACACTTTGGCTAACACTAAACTCATGAGATACTATTCTCGAGATTTTTTTGGCCAAAAATGAAGAGAGATGTCCGAATTGTGTTAGAAAGGTGTATTACTTGCAAAAAAGCGAAGAGCCAAGTTGAGCCGAACAAAGACATTATTTACCATTGCCTATCCCGACCTAACCTGTTCAGAACTTGATCTACTTGACCAACATTGTCATTAGGACTACAAAATGGACGACCAATATGTCTTGTCTTTTCTTGACATCCATATTGTCCTTTTCTACTACTAGATATTCTTTTTTGCTTGTTTACAACATTATCCTTGTAAATTATTCCTTTTCCTTTACTAGTAGAAATCTTTTTTGTAATTTACACTAACCTAGGACTTATCTTAATTGGATCATATAAATACTTGTATAATGTAATAGCTACAACAAACAATACAATATTATTCAGACATTTTCATCTTGCATGAGCTAAGTCTAACTTGCTTACTCTCAACTAGTCCTATCTAGCCCATTGAGCGTAGATTAGTAGCGAGTGACCTCTAGCTATACTTGTGCGTTATATTAAGTATGTCTTGAGCTTGTATCAAGCATTGGTGCATCATAGCCATCGTCGATGCATGAGGACCCTTGCTTAACCTTTGACTATCATTTACTCTTCGGACTGTCTCGAGGTTCAGACTCATCCCCCTTTTGGTTTGCGTAATATCGAACGTCGTATGTTTATCCATGTCAGATAGTATCAACTAAGTCCTTATTTTAGGTTTTTAACTAGCTTAAGGAGTGCTTTATCTATTTACTTAGGTTAGTCAACTCAGAAGAGCACCACCAAGTCCTCATCTTAGGATCTTAGCTAACTCAAGGAGCGTTTTGCTCATTCAACTAAGTTAGTCAGCTCAAAGGAGTATAACCAGGTTTTCGTTTAAGGTTTTAGACAACATAATGAGTGCTTTATCCATTTGGCTAGGTTAGTCAACTTAAAGGAGTACGATTGGGTTCTCATTTAGGGTCTTAGCTAGCTCAAGGGGCGTTTTACCCATTTGCTTAGGTTAGCCAACTCAAAGAAGTACGACCAGGTTCTTATTTAGGATTTTAGCTAGCTTAAGGAGCACTTCACCTGTTTACCTAGGTTAGTCAACTCAAATGAGCACGACTAAGTTCTCATTTAGGGTTTTAGCTAGCTCAAGGAGTACTTTACTCATTTTGCCTAGGTTAGTCAACTTAAAGGAGCACGACTAGGTTCTTATTTAGAGTCTTAGCTAACTTAATGAGTGCTTTACCCATTTGTTTATGTTAGTTAGCTCAAAGAAGCATGACCAGGTTTTCATTTAAGGTCTTCGTTAACTCAATGGGCACTTTACCCGTTTGCCTATGTTAGTTAGCTTAAAGAAGTATGACCAGGTTCTTATTTAGGGTCTTCGTAAGCTCAAGGAGCACTTCGCTCATTCAGTTAGGTTAGTCAGCTTAAAAAAGCACAACTAAGTTCTTATTTAAGGTTTTAGCCGACTTAAGGAGCACTTTACCCATTTTACCTAGGTTAGTTACCTTAGAGGAGCATGACCAGATTCTCATTTAAGGTGTTAGCTAGGTCAAGGAGTGCTTTAACTATTTGCCTAGGTCAATCAACTTAGAGGAGCACAAGCAAGTTCTTATTTAGGGTTTTAGCCAGCTTAAAGAGTGCTTTACCCTTTCACCTAGATTAGTTAGCTCAAAGGAGCACTTCCAAGTGCTCATTTAAGGTCTTAGCTAGCTTGAGGAGTGCTTTGCTCATTTACATAGGTCAATCAACTTAGATGAGCATAACCAGGCTCTCCTTAAGGTTCTAATGAGCTCAATGAGTGCTGTCCTATCTCACATTTCTCTTTAGGGTTCTTGTTAGCTCATAAGGTCATTATCCTCCTCTTAGTATCTTTTAGGGGTTTAGCTAGCTCCTAGGGCTCTAAACCTTTCTAAAAGTCACTCTAATGTCTCAATCAGCTCCTAAATCACCTTCTTACTTCTTTCAACAAATCTCTAGTAGATTGGACCTAGGTAAGCTAGCTAGCTAATTGTAACGCTGATTAGGACAAATTCATCTTCAGGGTAAAAATGGTGTCTCTTTTTGTCTTTATGGTAAAGTATTATTCAAACTTCACTATAAAGAGAAGTAATTGTAAACTCTCCATTTTTGCCCTATTTAATTTTAGATTTTTTTTTTAAGAATAGGAGAAAAAGGGTCCTCATTTAGAAAAAAGTACAAAAAAATAGAAAATTTATAAAATAAAATAAAATAAAAATAAAAAGAAGTAGATAATTTAAAATAAAATAGGATAATTTGAAATAACTTTAGTAATTTAAATATTATCTGGGTTGGGCCTTAAATAAAGAAAAATTAACAAAGGGAATATTGGCCTGAGTTTAAATTTAAATCTAACCTAGGCCTTGTCTTAGTCCATATATGCAATTTGATTGCATATATGGACAAGGCATGGGCCAACAACCTAATAGAAAGATAACATGCACACATTCAATAGGTTTAGGGTTCAATTCTCGGCTCATGCGCTTACATGCCTTTTGTTCTTTTTAGGCCTGCGAGGACACGTATCTACCTTTAATTGGCTAACGTGTCTAGTTTCCTTATCTTTCACGTACTTTCCTATGCTTTCTTACGGAAAACTTGCCTGGGGTCCTCAATTCAAGACTCTTTTTTACTCAATTTTATTCATCATTTCACCAAATTAATGGTAAAATGATAAACACAACATGGAGTACTTCAAATTGATACCAAGAACCTATTCGAATTCATATTCTTAAAGGTCAAAGTGAAGTTTAAAAATCAGGAAAACTCACAAGCTTGAATTTTCCTTATCTCTTAAATCTCTATGATTCAAGTTATGCAAGGATTTTTTAAGCTTCAAATCTTCCATTTAGGCAAGAATGAGTCTTATGGACATAAATTTGACCTCCTAATTCATTCAAATCACAGTTAATCTGGATCGAATCTGCTCAAAACCCATTTACTTAATATCTTCGTATTCAATCCAATTTTCAACCTTCCATGCTTAACTAAGTTGGTTTTAGTATAAAAGGGAATAGAACCAACACTCAAAATATTCCATTAAAGCTTCAATCGAAGCTTTCTCTCTCTATCAAACCCATTCTTAACTACAGCCACCCTCTCTCTCTATAAAATTCGAGCCACCATAACCACTTCTAGAGTTCGAGACCACCACTACAAGCTCCCCAATTTCCTCACCTCTTTAACCCAACCAACCTCATCATTAGTTATGCCCCCTTTTTTAAGAACCAAGAACCACCTACCTAAACCGTAACTATCGTCGGCCCTAGCTCGAAACACTACTATTACCCTTCTCTTCACGAATCCAATACTACGACTGACTTTACCACCTTTAATAACCCCAAGCCCAATCGCCCGTTCATCCCAAGTAAACACTACTGCGCATATTCACCACCATCGTCGTTGGCCTAGCATCGAATCACCACAAAACGACCATCCCTAGTCGTGGTACTTGGCCTATACTCACCAGGTCCAATCCAAAACACATGAAAAGCTCCTCCCCTACTCATTTTGGTGTCAAAATCTGCCTAAAGCTTCCTCCACCATTGTCTTCTCCTCCCTTTCCTTGCTTGCACATGTGTAGTACATGTTGAACTGACCTAGATCTGGAGATTTAACTCGAGACTCACGTATGACCCAATCATCCGACCTATGAATTATCCTTAGTCTAGCTCTTTCATTCTTTGTCTATTTGGAATTATATTGTATTTCTTTCTATTGTAATGGAAACTTGTAATTAAAAAAAAAAACAAACAAAGAAAAGAAAAGAAAAAAAAAAGAAGAAAATGAAGAAGGAAAAAAAGAAAGAAGAAAGAGGAAGAAAAGTTTTGCTATTTTTATTTTTTTATGTTTTGGTCAAAATAAAAAGAAAAATAATAAAATAATAATAAAAATTTAAAAAAATATTTACATCGCTTAGAAAAATTTTATTTCCAAATAAATAAACCTTTTTAAAAAAAATGATTAAGGCTTCTTTATAACTTTTTAGAAAATAAAATAATAAAAATTTATAATCCTTTCAGAAACTTTTCTCAAACAAAACTAAATGGATAACAAATGTAAAGACAACCGATTTTCAAAAATTAAAAGAAATTCACAAACTAAAGTTTTCGAGAATGAACTATAGAAAGACTGATCTCTACTAAAAGATATACAAACACTTATGAGATAACTTAACATAGTAAAATTTTTTATTTTCCCCTCTTTGTAAATAAATTCGATTTGTTATTTTTGTTCTTTATGAAAATATGATTTTTTTTTTTTGTAAATTTAGAATTATTCATTCGAGCTAAAAGGATATTTTAGAATATAAACTTAATTTCAGAAAGATTAAAGATGGTACCCATTTAGGATTTAATAAATTAGCTCCTGAACTTAAATTATTTGATTTTAAAAAGTCATTTTTCAAAAGTGATTTTATCGCGACTTAGTTGTTAAGTTATAACTGATTCATCAATTAGTTATAATTTAACTTTTTTTTTCCGACCCCGATTGAATGACAACTCCATTTTTTCTTTTCAAAATAAAAAGAAAATCAAATTTTTCTTAATCACTACTCGATGGCTAATATTAAACAGATAGGATTTAATATTAAACGAATTAAGGTTCAAGCTCAATAAACCTTATAGAGAAGGTGAAACTCCTATGGGGTCTGCTTTGCCACATCCACATGCAGAACATCAGTATTCCAGAGCAAAAGGATACCTCTACTCTGTCCATCAGCTTCCACAGCGATACCATCTAAGGGTTGTCTATGAGAAAAGGTATGAGCATTAAGAGAGTCAAGGTGGGTTTCTATCGAGACAATTAGGTTTGGCATGTACTCGTCCATTACTTCCTTACTGACATCCCTCTTCCTCTGAGAATTCATACCTCTTACATTCCAAGCCATTATTCTAGTGTTCCTAATAGACATAGGCAACCTATCCTCCTCCATCATTTAAGTCATCATCCTGTTCCATACAATGTTTAGGCCTACCCTTTCCGTTCCCTTCACTTCAACTAAGAACTTACTAGGATTTTCCTCTAGGTCTATGATTGCCATGGTTTCCTCCCTGTTCATAAATGTCAGGGGGAGACTCTCTCTTTTTCGGAAGCATTACCATTGGCGTTGGCTAATTTGGAATGTCCATATCCTGCATGTTCAATACCTGATCCAGTAGGACTTTGAGTGTCCTTTCCCATTAGACCATGTGTTGGGCTTTGGTGACATTGTTGTTAGGAATGGCAGTGTGAATCTTAGATTGAATATTCCTTCCCAGACGCTTTGGTCAAGCCCATATTGGGTCATGTAGGTCTCCCCCTCTGGTAACAGTACTACTTCCATTACTCGTGGGACCATGTGAGGGATGGTTACTTGATCAGGCAGCTTCCTGTCTTCCACAAGTTCTATCTAGAATCTCTCCATTTAATTGCCCCAGTCTAAATTCAATAGACGGTTGGTCTCTTCCCTCCATGGGTGATCGGAGTCAGGTCTTAGACTTTTGATCAAGAATGTGAGTATCACTTTGTGTTCCATGATCAGAGAGGTTTTGCTTTGCTAGGGAGCTTTTAGGAGCAGAAGCATGTTTCTTTTTTTGGCTAGAAATGGGTACCGTAGTTGCTATGGGTTATGCCTTAAAAGCAAAATTTCCATTAGGGGAGTCATTGTTATTTATGGCTTTTAAATCCAAATTTAATTCCCTAGGTTCATTATTGTCTAACACCGCCATTTCAGCAGTTACGTCAACTAACACTTCATTTGATTTGACGAAAATGGCTCAATTGAAGTTTCCATTTGAGTGTCTATTGCATTTCGCATTACACCGAACCCTGATGGATTATTGCCTGCTAAATGAATCATTACATGTAGATTTCCTTCTTCTAATCTTACTTCCTTATCATCGATTACTTCCTAACCCTTCCCTTTTGCTCTGGAAATAGAGGAATTAGAGGGATTTTTTAACTGAAAAATGTTCCCTTAGCCCTTTTAATAACTAGAGTTTTTTTTTTTTTGTCAAAGGCTTTTGATTCTGCTATTTCCTTTTTAACTTCTTTCTAATGGTAACTAGGACCTACTCGCCATAAGAGTCCTTCCTAATTGGCTCTTCTCCTATGGGGTTTTAGGTTTGACTTGGTTCAGTATGCAGCTCATTCTCTTGTGGTGAGGTAGATGGGTCAACATTTTGACTTTGCTTTTGGAAGTCTTGTTCCATGGGAATTGAGTTAACCTCTTGGGTTGGAGAATTTTTGGTTGAAGTCAGACAATTCTTATCTGTATGGCCTATGCATCCATACCTATAATAGAGCATCTTTATACCTTCATATTGTAATTGATAAGGAATGTTCTCTATTGCAATTGTGTGAACAAGCGGCTGACTAAAATTTAGTTACACACATAACCTAGCAAATTTACCCCTTTCAACCTACACAGTGAAAGTGTCTACTGTTAACATTGGTCCTATCACCAACCCTAAATTCCTTAGAAAGTCTATATCATAGTACTCTAGTGGTAAGTGAGACACACTTACCCAAACTACTACAGACGAGAAAAAAGTTTAGGAAGCCGTAAAATTTGGCTCCTATCGTCTAAGAGCTAAGAAATGTCCGTTAATGAACTACAGTCCATCACAGATAACAATTGTTATATCCTCTAGATTCCTAAAGGTAATTACATGGAAACATGATCCTATACTAATCATTGAGAAATCCAAAACAAAACTCCAAATCTACTTCAATTTCGGTAATAAGAACATAAAGCCTAAGGAACCACTGTGTAATTTAATAATGAGGGAATTTTTCCACCTAGCCCTAATTCTTTTTCTCTCTTCATAGGATAGAGAAATTTTTTTCATAATTGGTTTCGAAGTGTCTTCTAAAACCCAATTTGAGGTACCACCTTGATTATCCTAGCATTCTTCCATTTCGTCATTTTGATTTAATGAAAAAGTGATAGCATGGACATCAGTAATTGGCCCCACAACCATATCCCTATAAGACTTCTTATTCGAATCCATTTCCCGCATAGGAGAAGACGCAAAGGAGTTAGAAACATGGATAGATGGATCAATTTCTAAATCTTCGATTAGTTTGAGGTGTTTTTTTCTTAAAGTTTAAAGAAATGGGACTAAGTTCAGGGTTAGATGAAGGACTTTTGGAGGGAGGAGAAGAATAGTGATTGAGCATTTCTTAATCATATAATAATTCAGTATTTTCATATTAAATGCAAGTAGATCATTAGAATAAATACTTAATTTTGATGATTGTAACAGATTCTTAACCATAAATATTGTAGAAATTAATGAATTTAATTTTCTATTTGTTTTTTAGTTTCTTAATACTTTGACTACTTATTTATAATGTAATTTCTCATTAATATTGAAGTGTAAAATTCTTATATAATAGTTTCTTCCTTTTTTATTTCTATAATATTTAAACTAATTTAAGAATTTTGAATAAATTTAAGTAAAACTTCAAGCATCAGTTTCCCCATATTGATGTGTTATACTTGTGAAAAACATCGGAAGTTTGAAAAAAAAATAAAAAACATAAGCTAAATAAGAAGTCAAACCCATCTAAAGGTACACAAGCAGTGTATGCATGAACAAATGGCCTCTATGTAAGAGGAAATAGCACATAGATATATGTTGGGCTCTAATATACAAAAATACAAGCACATGAGTGATGAAACTATGTTAGCCTCTCCTACTACCATGTCGACCTTTAAGCTAATGACAAGAGGAAAACTCCAAGGCTTACAAGGACGAACCAAGCGTATACTACTTCAATAACCCGTAATGATAAGTCTCAACTCCTATTCAAACTCCCATTGATGCGAACCGAAGCCAAGAACAAACAAGGCCGATTACGGGGTGAGTCCAAGTTTGTCAAAAGTTTGAAGAAGGTGATGGGATTATATAAATACAGAAAAGGTAAAATTAAGCAAACCTACAAACAGTTTCGAGGATATGACACATTAAGGAACTTCCAAGAACTTACAACACAACTTGGTATAATGTATGAGATGATCCAATGAGGTTACTCACTACCTAACATCACTTAAAGGTTAAGATAAGAGTGAAAGGAGTAAATAAGAGTAAATAAGCTAACGAAAGAAATGTTCACAAAGGGTTATATATAGTATATTGATGATAAGATGATGATCATTATTGCGGCTACATGTATAGTAGGTATTTATACTCGAGAAACTAGGGCAGCCTGCCTAAAACAGAAAAAACTAAAAGGGCAATTTCTAATAGAAGTAATGTACAAGAATAATAAAGGATACAAAGGATAATTCAAGTAAATTAATGATTAACACTGCAGATTCCTTCATGTGGGTCTAGGATACATGGCCACAGCATATTGGGGATACTTTTAATAGAAACAGATAAAATAGTATGGTCATAATGGAAGCCTAAGTAAGGGTACCGAGTAGAGTTGTTGGGTAGACTTAGGCTTATTTGAGGAGTAGCTACGGATATGTGTTGGAGTTCTCAGCTTCTCAGCACCAATGTTACCGATCTTGAGGTCGGCTTGGTTATAGCCAAGCAAGTGTGTAAAGGGCTAAACTGTTAGCAGAGCATTCGATTAGTTGGCATACAACTTTCGAGAGATTTATGGTTACTCGACTTCCATAAGAGTCGGCTAAAGTAGGAGAATTTATCTTGTTAGCCCTTCTAGGCCTTAGGCTCAGCTACAGCTTAAAGGTCTAGTAATCTGATTCCTATCATTCCTTCTTGGTAGATTTGGATTTAGGATCAAATTTGGCTAGTCTTTGTTTAATTCTCCTTCAAGGTGATAGGGACTAAGGTCAATAATGTTGAAAGCATCAAAGACTCCATAATCTTCAAGTAGTTCCAATTTGTAAGGATTGTCGTTGATCTTCTGGAGGATTTTGAAAGGGTTTTCAGCTCAAGCGAATAACTTATTCTTTCTCTTTAGACTGAAACTATAAAAATTTCCTTCCCTTGGCTTTTTCTCGCATTTTCTTAGCAGCAGCTTAATCAATCTGCCAAGTAACCTTCTCGTAGATGTATTGTAAGGACTGTACTCGGACTCTTGCATTAAGGTCTTCTTACTCAGACATAAGTACAAGTGTGTGATCAAGGGGCAACTTAAGATTGAAACCATAGACGACTTCGAAAGAGGTTTGCTTGGAGATGTCATACATTGTATGGTTATAAGCAAATTCTACTACAGGTAAACAGACATCCCAATCTTACGTTAAGGTCTTCTTGCTCAGACATAGGTACAGGTGTGTGATTAAGGGGCTGCTTAAGATTGAAATTGTAAGTCCCGCAATTGGCTACTCGAGGTTTAATTCGTAAAATTTAAGGCAATTGAACAAATTGTCTGATCCATCCTAAATTTTACAACGAAGTTAGAATTATTAGTAAAAGTAATTTTAGGAGTCCGAATTTAGGAAAATAAGTAATAAAATAATTAATTATTATAATATTAAAATATATGTAAATTTTTCGTTATTTATCGGAAATGCGTAAAACAAGTTTCAATAATTAACGAATCGATAGAGATAAATTATATACACATTAAAAATCATAAAATAACTTAAATAATATTTAGGAGTATTTATTTGTACTATATATGAATTTACATGTAGGTAGAAATATGTGTAATTACTTAAAATAGACAAAATAAGCTAAAATAATATTAATTAATTAAATAAAATGCATGAATAATTAAAGAAAAATCAAGAAAATTATGGAAAAATATGGAAATGTCTAGAATGTGGTTTTGGCAGTTGGGGAAAGAAAGAAAAAGTTTAGCTAATTAAATTAACACAATAAAAAAGGTAATTTGGAAGTAGATAGGCCCTTACCAATTCTAATTAATGCACCAAAATTTCTTTAGAGTTCTATAAATAGCCAAATTTTTACAAAAGCTCATTTGGTCTGTTTGGAGTTATAGAAAATTAGAGAGAATTGAAAATTTGAGAGAATTCGAGTTTTACAAAAAATTTCAAAAAATCTGTGCAATTGAAGCCTTAGAAGGAAACCACCACTCGATGGCAACTTGGGAGTAGACGATCATCACCACTCAACGGTGGTGATAGTGCCCAAGCTGGCCGATAAGGCCTTAGTGGCCGGTAGTGGCCAGAGAAACTAACATTGGTAAGTTCCAATTTCTTCTCGATTTTGCTTAAATTGTTAAAAATATTAAAATTATTTGGAAAATTATGAATTTTGTTATTCTGAGATATTTTAGTATGTATGTTTAAGGAAATTTTTTATTTTGATAAATTTATGTCTAGAATTATATTGTCTATAAGAAATCATGGAAAACGAACATGTTTTGAATTAGAAATAAATAGGCTTAGAAGTGTAGTTTTAAATTCAAAATTTATGTGCAGACTACTTAAGTGATATAGAACAATACCATGAAACCCTTTTTAAAAAATTTAAGATAATTTTTAGGCTTTAAAATAATGCATAAATGGGTAATTTGGGGCTAATTAAGTAATTAAAAAGATAATTACTAATTTAGGGCATAATTATATGTTTTAGGATGTTGAAATCTAATGAAGTATAATATTTGTAACATTTAAGATGTTAGATGTAATTATTAGAGTATACTGTAATAAATATGTAATAGATAAAAATGGTAAATTTTAAATTAATTATCTAATTTGGGATAATTAGGAATAAATTCAGATTTGGGATGAATTTAGGTATTTTAAGTTGTTGATTGAAATTGAGAGATAATATTTGAAGTGATGAGGATACTAGATGTGTATATTATGTATATAATAGGTAATAATACATAATATGTGAAATAGGAAATATAATAAATGGAAAATATTAGAATAAAAATTGATAATATAATAATAATAAAAGTATGTAATAAATCTGGTAGGAAACTTAAATTTAGGAGTTTATATAAAAAATGTAAAATTTTCTCACATTGGGAGTAAATTCAGTAATTAAATTAGGATTAGGATGTACCATATGGATTAAAACATTGGTTAGAGACCAAAAATGATATTTAGGATATTCGAAAATAATGTGATTAACTTCACATTATGGGTCAGAATCATTTCTTAGGGTTTATGTATAAAATCCTTAATCGAAAACTGAGTTAAAAACCTAATTTAGAAACTGACTTTAAAAACTGAATTAGAACTCAACCTAAATTAAGAATAATTGTAAAAAACTTAAAAACCTGGATAATTAGGTATATTAAACCCTAAACTAAAGATAACATAATAGTGCTACAGAATAGAGTTTATATAAGATAGTTATATATGTACTGAAACAACATTTGCATTATAGGGTTTAATGGTGATGATCTGTGCAAGTCGCATCCTGAGTGAGCAAGCGAGAAGTCTAAGTAAGTTATGATTAATACATTACCGTATTTTGAAGGCTTAAAATTATGCTTTGTTTCTTAGTTGATGCTATGTTTTTTATTTGCTGCTCTAAATTGTATTTGTATAAATTATTGCAATAATTAAACACCTTAAACTAGATCTAATTAAATATATGACTTAAAATTCTAAATCAGACATATATAGCAACCCATTAAGGGAACATTAGGATTTTTTAGCCAAAAACCAACCCATTTGAAAGGAATAGCATAGAAGAAGCGGTGTCTTCATTGCACAAGCTTGGATTTAGTCATGAGTTGTTACATTAATGGAAACTCTTCAACTCGGATTAAAGCAGGTGCAATTTCCCTAATCTTATGATGAGCTGGATAACGTCATGCGATGGCATTTGTTTGAACATGCATTGCATCTAATTAATTTGGTTGATAACCTTATTTGTATTTGTTGTATAGTTTTAAGTCTCCGTCCCAACTTACTAAACTGTAGTTGCTCACGTCCTTATAGACCTTATTGCAGGTGCTAGCTATGAAGCGGCCTACATTTACCATGAAGCTAGCAACTATTGAATCTTGAAAAGGAAATACATTTGAAGAATAAATATATTGTTAAGGTTTTGGCTTTTGTTTCAAGAAACTTCTATTTTCAAATAATGTATTACTTAGGAAATATAGTAAGATGAATCTTTTCAAACATTAATTGTAATATTTAAATTCTAGTGTATATACATATTTTCATAATTTCTTAGGTAAATAATTTATTTAATTTATAAACTGTTTACTTTAAAGTGAATTAGTCATGGAAGCCTTGTGTAAATCAAGTCTAAAATGGCAATTGTATGGTCAGCTTCTATCTTAGAATGGTTTATATGACGAGACTGTTACAACTCTATCGCTTCGAGGCGTGACAGAAACCATAGACAACTTTGAAGGGGGTCTACTTGGTAGTGTCATGCATTGTATAGTTATAAGCAAATTCTACTATTGGTAAATAAACATCCCAATCTACTAAGTTCTTCCTTATTGCAGCTTGGAGCGGTGATCCCAAAGTACGGTTGACTACTTTTGTTTGGCCATCAATTGCAGGATGATAAAAAGTGCTGAATAGCAATTTAGTCCTCATTTGTTACCACAAAGTCTTCTGAAAAATGGCTTAGGAACTTTAGATCTCGGTCTAAGAGTACACTTCTTGACATGCCATACAGCCATACAACTAAACAATTTCCTACAAAAAGAGAGAAGTAATAGTCAAAACATCATTAGTCTTAGAGTAAGGCATAAAGTATGCCATCATACTGAATCTATCCATGATGACCATTATAGAATCTTTGCCTCGAACAGTTCTTGATAATCCAAAGATAAAGTTTATGCTCAATTTAGTTCAAGGTCTGGTCGGGATAGGCAAAGGCATTGCTTTCCCTTACTCAGCTCAGCATGTAGCCCTCTTATAAGTATCATAGCCCTTAACAATTAGATGCACATCTTGTCTCATTCTTGGCCAAAAGAATCGTCCATTCAACAACTCGTATGTTCTTTTCTCTCCAAAATGTCTAGAGAATCCTCCACTGTGGGTTTCTCTCATTAGTAACTCTCTAATTAAACGGGACATCACACATAACTTTCCACCTCGAAACAAATAGTCATCCTACACATGATACTCGTCCACTTTTCTTCTATCGATACATTGCTCAAATATAGGACCCGATAGGAATCAGCCCGTAACGACCACATTGCCAAGGCGGAATTGTCAAAATCCAAGATCGACCAACTAGAAGCCAAAGCTGACCTGTCCTAACCTGAGGGTTACTTACTCTTGCTAAAGCTGAATTGATGACCAAAGGCCAAAGGGAGGAAAAGGAACCATCTGGCATCAAGCTTGTTGTCTACCGAGATGACAAGAAACTAAACGACTAAAGCCCCTAAGCCAAAGAACAACTTGGCATAGTTCGGTAAAGCCAATGCCAAGCAATGCATGAGTGCAACAATTGTAGGCCGACCTCACTAGGAGCTCGAGCAAGTACGATAAGACTTCCAAACATCCCACCCTTGCTTTGGAATCCGACTGCCAATCGACCCTTACTTGGGTCCGACCCTACAAACAACTTAGATGATTGCATTTTGACCACTCAGTTAAATGAACAATTTTGTATGCTTTGTAAATGTTTTTCTTATTTCAATTGTAAGCCATTCTTTAAAGTTTAAGGCCTTATATATTATTTACAGTGTTGCTACTAGAGTTTTAGGACTTATTATAAATAACAACAATTGTAATTATAGATAGACAGTGAAGAATATTCATACAGTGAATTTACACTTAAACGTCCCTGCTGGAAGTAAGGACATTCTTGATCCCTTTGAGCTGGCATTTCGGATTATTAAATGTGTTGTAGTCTTTAATCTCTTGTGTTTTTATCAATCTTGCCTTTAAGATTGTGGTGAACCCTTCATTTAAGAGAGTTAGTAAGTTATCTCTAACCTCTCATTTGAAACTTAAGTGACATTTAGTGTTGGTGAGTTGAATCGAACCCTATTTCAAGCTCAACCCATGATTGTATTTGTGCCTTGGTGTGTGATATCCGTACACATTCGCAATCAAAACCCCATTCTCACTTTCCGTTCCTCGTTCCCATTTGAACCCCATTGAAGTCCAAGATAGCTGCGTGGATTACGCATCAGGACCAAAGTAGGGGTCTCTAGAATACTGCTCTTTGATGTTCGCAAACGCCAACAATCTGGTCTGTAACTCGGTAAGGAGAATATGTCTTCTCGATAGAGCATCGGCAACAACGTTATTCTTACCTTGTTTGTACTTTATCATAAAGTTGAATCCTTTTAGGAATTCAACCCACCTCACTTGTCGCTTCAACAACTTGGTCTAACTTCTAAGGTACCTTAAAGACTCATGATCGATATAGATGACAAACTCCCACGATAGTAGATAGTACTACCATACTTGAAGCGCACAGATAAGGGCTAAGAGTTCTTTGTTATATATGGAATAGTTCAGTTAAGGCCGTCTAAGTTGCTCACTGTGGTGGGCAATTGGTCAACCTTCTTGTATTAAGACAATGCCTATACCAATACTTAACGCATTACACTCCACCTAAAAAAACTTCTTGAAGTCAAGTAAGGCTAATAAGGGTGCAGAAGTCAACCTTGCATTTACTTCAACAAAACTTCTTTCCTCTCTTTCTCTCCACTTAAATTCAATGTTCTTCTTCGTCAACTCGGTAAGGAGTGCAGCAATGGTGCTAAAATTTCTAATGAATCTTTGATAAAAGGATGCTAGTCAATGGAAACTTCTTACCTCAACACAAGTAATTGGACTGGGCTACTTGACAATGGCTCGAATCTTCTCACCATTCACTTGCAAGCTATCTCCACTAATTACATAACCTAGAAATACCACTTTCTCTTAGCAAAAATTGCACTTCTTTTAGTTGCTAAATAACCTCTCAACTTAGAGCACATCTAGCATGGCACAGAGATGATCACGGTAACTTAGCTTATCGGCGTTGTATACAAAGATGTTGTCAAGTACACCATGACACACTCTCTGATCAAATTTCTCAATACATAGTTCATTAATCGCATAAAAATGCTCGAAGCATTTGACAAGCCAAAAGGCATAACCATCCACTCGTCGAGTCCATGCCGAGTTTTGAAAGCAATTTTCCATTTATCTCCTTATCTCATTTAGATTTGGTGGTACCCAGACTTCAGATCTTTCTTACTAAATCTTCTCATATCATTTAGCTCATCCAACATATCATCTAGCCTTGGATAGGGTACCGATACTTGATCGTAATTTTGTTGACAACTCTACTATCCATACACATATGCCAAGTTCTATCCTTCTTTGGCATAAGCAATGTAGGTCTAGCACAGGGGCTTAAACTTTCCTTTGCATATCCTTTCTCCAGTAATTCATTGACTTGTCTTTGAAGTTTAAGAACTTGTTCAAGGTTTATCCGATAAGTTGGCTTGTTCAGTAAGGTAGTGCCAAATATCAAGTCAATGTAATGTTTAATGCCTCAGAGAAGGGGCAATCCATTTGGCAACTACTCAAGAAATAGGTCGACATATTCATTTAGAAACTCCTTAACTTCTAAGGGTAGTTCACCCCGTTCCTTCAATTACAGCAGTTGCCTAATTAACAGGTAAGTTGGCACATGGGCTTAATGGCTTCTCAAAGCTCAGCTCTACTCAACACTAAGGTCTTCTTCTTGACTTGTAGTTTCCTCACTTAATTCAGGCTTAAGGGGTTCAACGTGATTCATTTACCATCCTTCTCAAACATATAGATATTCCTGAATCCATCATGAATAACCTTTTGGTCGAAAAGCTAAGGTCAACCTAACAACACATGTAAGGCACACATGGGTAGTACATCATAAAGAATTTCATCGAAATAGTTTCCAATTGAGATTGGCGACAAGGCTTGCTAATGTAGTGCTCCTTTCTCATTCAACCAGTGCAACTTATATAAGCTTTGGATGTAAGATAGTTAGCAGCTTCAATTTCTTAATCATGTCGGCAGATGCTATGTTAGTGTAATTCCCATTATCCACTACGAGTGCGCATAATTAATCATTCACTTTACAAGTGATGTGGTATAAGTTCTCTCTCTACTCGTCCTTGATGGAGGGTTCCAAACTCATTGCACATCGAACAACCAAAGTCAACTTATCTAAGTCCTTAGCAAACACATCCTCTTTAATCTAATAGGCATTACTTCAATCTTTGGGGCATCTCCCTTGACAATCATGGTCCTTCGGTTCGAGCACTGAGCGACCATGTACCCAAACCTTTGGTACTTGATCTAGCTTGTCTTCCTTCCAGATCCTTGCCCCTTCTTTTATGTTTGACTTGGTACGTCACCATCAAGTCAACCCTTTTGTTTAATCCTAACATTTGTTCATTTGGTCGGCTTAGTACTTGGTTAAGCTCGGTAGCTTCCTTGAACAAGTTGACTCATCGAGGGTTAAGTCGGCATTCTTCTCCTTCTCTATGTTTCCACTCATTAGGCTATTCATATAGCCTCATCCAATATAGTGAACTACTAAAGTTCTACAATATCTCTGATGTCGCTTCTCAATCCAGTAAGGAATCTAAACACTACTCGGGTTGATGACTCTTTTACTTTATAGCAAATCATGAGTATTTGGAACTCTTGAACATACTCGTCAATAGTTCGACCTCCTTATCTCAACTCTTAAAACCAAGCAAAAATGTCTTGCAAATAAGTATCCGGTATAAACCTGTTTCTAAGTATCCTCTTCATCTCAAGCCAAGTATTAACCTCTTTATACCTTTCTTACCTTCTCATGATCTAAAAGTTATTCCACCACATGGTGGCATATCCTTAAAACTCAACAACAGCAGTCTTCACCTTCTTTCAGTCCCCATACTAGTAATAATAAAAAACACATTCAACTTTTCCTCCTAATCTAGCTAATCATCCGCACTCCCAAAACCACTGAAGATTGGAAATTTAAGCTTCACTTGGTTGATGGCTCAAGGTTATCTAACTCGCTCTTCTTCATTAAACTCTTCTTCTTCATTATCATCCATATGTCCCAAGTCAATCCTTCGTCGTGCTCGTCCTTCGTCTCCTACTCCTCTACCTTGAACTTGTTGGACTAGGTTTTATCCTCTAGCAAGTCAAGCAACTTATGGGGTGTTTTACACGATCTCGGCAAGTCAATAAGCCATTGCATGAATAGCACTAGTTAGATCAATTAAAAGGTTAACCACTTTATCAAATAGTTCATCCGTACTCTTAGGGGTGCTCTAGGGTTCTCATCCATAGTAGATAAGATCACTATCATCGTCTCTAATATTGGCATTAACATTGGGATCTATCATCTTCTTGACAAAACATAGTAAATAAACTCCAAATGCATCATACAATAGTCACTAGTCCAACACGCACAACTGTCCAACAAATTCACAATTACAACTACACCAATGAACAACAAACTCAACAGAAACTTACTCTATTTCCATATGCTTGAAACAGGGCATCTAACCACAGCAAACTACCACTCCTTATACTTACTCAAACTCTCATAGCTAACTTTTACACAACTACAATACATTACCACAACAATCATTACTACTTAAGGAAGTTTAAATATAGCTTACCCAAACAAAAACCTCTGCTCTAATACTAAGATAATGCAGACCAAGGCCGAGAACAAATAAGGCCAGTCGCAAAGTGAGTCCAAGTTTACTAAAAGCTAGAAGAAGGTGATAAGATTGTGGAAAAATAGTAAAGGTAAAATTAAGCAAAACTACAAACAATTCCAAGGATATGATGCACCAAGGAACTTCCAAGAACTTACGACATAACTTAATATAATGTACGAGATAATTCGGTAAGGTTACTCATCATCTAACCTTACTTGAAGGTTAAGATAAGAGTAAAAAAGTAAACAAGCTAACGAGAGTAATGTTCACAAAGGAAGCATATTAGGTATATTGATAATATGGTCATGATCATTATTGCAGTAACATGTATAGTGAGTATTTATACCCAAGAAATTAGGCTACCTAAAATGGAAAAAAACTAAAAGGCCAATGTCTAAAAGAAGCAACGTACAAGAATAATAAGGGGTACAAATGATAATTCAAGTAAATTAATGATTAGAGTTGTAGATTCCTTCACGTGGGTTTAAGATATGTAGCAACAACATATTGGGGATGCTTCTGGTAGAAATAGATAAAATAGTACAGTCATGACGAAGAGCGAAGCAAGGGTGCCAAGCAAAGGTGCTGGGCAAACCTAGGCTCATCTAAGGAGTGACTGCGGATATGTGCTGGAACTCTTAACTTCTCAACACCAATGTTACCAATCTTGAGGTCGACTCGATCATGGCCGAACAAGTATATAAAGAGCCAAATTGTCAACAGAGTATTCAACTAGTCAGCACGTGACTTCTGAGAGGTTTGTGGTGACTCAACTTGGTATAAAAAGTTGGTCTACGACAAAGATCAACTCAACTTCAGTAAGAGTTAACTAGAGCATGAGAATTTGCCTTGGTAACCCTTTTAAGCCTCGAACTCGGTTGCTGGTTAAAGGTCCAATAATCTGATTTCTATCACCTATGGTGCTCCTTCCCAATGCAACCCAAACTCTTCAAATCATCCTAACTTCTCAAACCTTACCTCCGAACTATTATGTTCATTCACCCAGCTTGGCAAGACATGAAGACAGCCTAGCCTCTATGCCATACTTGTTTCCTAGCCTACAATTGGAGTTCCTGAACTCTTGCTGACTTGATCTACCTAATACCAACCTACCACAGCTCAGCTATACTTGAGTGTCCTTACCTACGTATCGAATCTATACTAGAGTACTATGTTAACCCTACTGTGACTCGTGCCCCTCCTTCTTTTGCAAGTACTATTATTCCTTTTTTATCTTTCCTTTGTTACCCCTTTTAGAATGCTTAAGGCAGTAGACATATTTTACCCTTATATAATTTCCCTTCCTTTTCTAATTACCTTAGGAGCTTTAAAGGCTCCATATTGATATAAGCCGCACAATCATTTTAGAGATTATAAAATAATATTCCCTATTTCTTGAGAGAATACGCCCTCTAAGTTACCTTCCTTTATACTCTTATCTAATTTCATTAGCAACTAGGAATTAGTGACGAGTAGACCTTGGTTTCTTGGTTTGGGAGTCATATCAAGGAAAAATCAAGTTGTGTTAGGCTCTCTGAAGGGTAATATCTGAAGAGTGGCTTCATGTAGCTACTATTCAAACCCATTTCCATTATCTTTCTCTTCGCTATTTCAAAGAGACCCACCAAGTCATGGCAAGACCTAATGGTAACTTAGTTCTTCGATACACCAATAAGCCATATAAAGGCATAAATAAATTCAGCAACCCTAAGTTCTTTTGGCCTCTCCCAAGTACAAGCAGAAGAAACAAGTAATT
The DNA here is from genome assembly GCA_024138015.1 of Lumnitzera littorea. Lineage (NCBI taxonomy): Eukaryota > Viridiplantae > Streptophyta > Magnoliopsida > Myrtales > Combretaceae > Lumnitzera > Lumnitzera littorea. The sequence continues at coordinate 114,704,846 of JAMXBB010000002.1, read as the reverse complement.
AAGTTTCACTTTTTGTTAAATTCATCATTTAGTTAAGCATATCTTACATGAAACAACAAACAAATGGTTATCTACTTATCTTCTAAGTAGTTTCTAACAATAATTTAAACAAATCGAAACATTATACGATAAATATAAATATTCTCATCACATATCAATACTTTATAAAACTAAAATTATAACCTAAATCTATGGTTTTGATTAAATTCTTGGTGTTGTAGACTCAAAGGAAACTTTTAAGTAATAACTCAAACTAACCTATAACTATTTTAGATTTTCGTTTTTTTTTTTCCCTTGAAAGCTAGCAACTTAACTAAAAAGTGGTTATTAACTATCAATAAACCCCCTCATGTTCTTTTATATATTAAATTGCCTCCTAAGGTCAGTTAACTAACTTACTTGAGTTAGTTGATCGCCACTCACAAGCCAATTGATCGGCGTAATTAGATAGGTCGGTTGGGCGCTCATCCCTATAACTAGTTTATTACTTTAAAATTTTTTTTTTCCTTTTTTTCTTTTAATTTTTGAGAAATCCCCATTTAAGTATTCTATTTTCTAGAAATACTTTTTCATTGCAGATTTCTATATCATTCGAATCAAAATGATGCTAAATAATATTGTTCGTTAGACCATCTATAACACGCGTTGCTTGCACGTATCCCTAAGTAGTTGTAACGTTGCTGCCCATTGGCGTGAATTGCTTAGCAAAGCTACATTACTCTGCGTAGCAACTCGGAAAAGTAAATTCTTTTTTTTTTTTTTTAAGTTTTAATTAGTTGGATAAATTTATCAGTACTCATAAAAATTTAAAAATTTATTAAGCAATTTTTGTAAAGAAACTTATCGAGAAAATTATAAACTATTTAAAGAGAAGAGTTTTTCAAGATATTAATACGCGTCTAAAAGTACAAAATAAGTTAGTACACAACTTATAACTAATTATAAGCTAAATATTTTTGAACAAGTCATTCAAGAGTAACTCCGATCACATCACGCGTAAAGATAAAAGAGAAGAAAGAAAGAAAATTAAGAGACAATGTATTATGGTTGGGCGGGACAACATAATGCTATTCTTAATCCACAAGGAGTACCCACTGAGCTTTTCTGATTAGTTGAGAATCATCGACAAATTTATGACAAAAGCAAAGAAATACTTTAAGGATTACATAATGAATGTACTAAAAATGGACATAAGAAAATTTAAAAATTATCAATGATCCCTTGGATCTTTTAATTGAACGCCTGTACCTCTCTGATGTAATATTATTATACCCCACATAAATCTTCAAAATATATGGATTCCTCTGGATAAGTTTCACAATTGCATAGGCACATCCTAAAACTTTTATAAGGGAGGACTTGTACGTGTTAGAAGTTATAAATGCACAATTAAATAAACTGAGAGTGTATCGATATAATTTTAAATTTATAGGATGGTACCTTATATTAAATATGCACCATGATAAAAAATTGATCCTAAGAGTAGTTTAACTACTAGGTAAGGCTTTTAAGTCGACATGTCTTATCCATCCATTCCACTAGCTACAACAAAGTGTGTCATGACATCACAAGCAAAATGATCGACTCCAATATGATCCGATCTTTCACGTAAATTAATCCGGTAAGATACATGTACTACAACTAGAAGATAGCCAAGCCTTCGCATTGATTGGACAACATTCCGTGGCAACAGCATAACAAGGTAGACGACTTCTGACGTGCAGTTGATTGCATATAGATTTTTTTTTTTTTTCCTCAACTGCTGTTACAACCGTTGCAGAGGGAGAATCCAATCTGATATTGAGAGATCAAGTGTCATGCTGCTATGCTACAGGATCACGATTGGTTAAAAAGATTGATAGTTTTTATTGGCAAGACTCACTATACGGTTACCAAACTCAGGAAACATTAACATGTTAACTATGTTGTTGTTTTTGTTGTTTTGCCAATTGCCCGACTATATAAATTGCATGTGTGATCTTTGAACATTAGTGTAATAAATCACATATAATTCTACCAACTGAACTAGATTACACAACTTAACCAAATTTGTTTTCAATATGAAAATCTGTGAAATCAATCATACATTCCGATGAATTAATCGATTTCATAGTTTTATGTAATTATGGAATTATACGGACAAGTTGTTTCTTGTTTATTTACTTTTTTTTTCCCCTTTTGTGAATTGTTGTTATTTTTAATCAAGTTGTGCCATATACTACATTGTATTCACCTTCTTTTCTTCCACTTCTGCTACTTGTATGGTAGAAAATGAGCAAACGCTTGAGCCAAAATAATTATGTAGCCTTTACCCAAACAAAATAATTTTATGTCTACATACCGTGTGATTAAGATAACTGAAAAGATGTGAAAAATTATAAAAAATAAATAAATTATTTAAAATATATTAATAAATAATAAAAATAATAATATAGTCCAAGATTGGAGAATGTTGAAACATGTTTTATTAATGGTATGAGATATATAGCAATCATGTTATCTTTATTATGCAAGCATATATAGTTTATTATATGTAACATATATATAATCTTGATTTTAGTTATGGCATAAGATATAGTAATTTCATAAATTGATAACCACGATAAGGTTTTCTAACCTAAGAAACAAAGTTATCTTAACCAGAACAAATTGTCCTCATAACTACTTTTTCTTGATATGGAAATAAATTATCACAATTCTTTCGCTATCAGGAGTTCTTTATTTGCATAAGGTAGAGTTCATTGATAGCAGTAGGGTTAGGGTTAGTCACATATTGATTCATTTTCTTCTTTCCATTTAAACGTGCCGTCGTTGTCTTACCTAAATTAAAATCATTTCACTCCGTACCCTAAAATGTCTGTCTGTCTTTGTCACCCCTCAAGACTTACATTCTAAAACAGTAAATTACATCTTTACTTAGGGTCTTGTTGCGAAGACCACTGTGGTTCGATCACATGGTGGGTGGGTGTGGACAAGGTGTGGTCTAGGCTATTGTAGACTTGCAGTATTCTAATGTTGCTTTCAAAGAGTAGACAACTATCATGGAAGAGGGGAAAAGAAAGCCGGTGAAATGTATCTTATTGGAATGGTACTAATGTGGGCTTGTGTGTGTTTCACAAGCTTAAACGGTTGCCTTTTTATGTGCACTATGGAAGGGATTTTTTCGTGCATAAAGTTAGTGGGTTTGATTGTCAAATCCGAGTTCATCTGCTTGGTTCAATTTGTCTCAATCTAATCCTACTTAATTCAATAAGATCATTCTTTTTTTTTTTTTACTTTTATGGATAATAACTTAAAAGTCCGTTCAATCCGATCAATTTAACTCAATTTCTATAAAATCTAATTGGTTTTTTTAAATTGAAATGTAATATTTTATTTTATTAGAAAATACATCAATTTACTAAAGATAAATATAGATCAAAAAACAAAAAGTAAAACAACATTTAAATCTTAAAAAATGGAGAATTTTAATAATTTATAAATAAATATGAATTATAATTTAATATGTCTTGATCCTAATTCGATTCCATTACGGCCTTTTCGATCTTTAACCATTTCTGTGTTCTGGATTAGCTCTCTGTGCTGGTGTGACAATAGTGGTATTAATAGATACTGGTGCCTGTAACCATAATTATCTCGTATGTATCTGTACCACCTATTTATTGATGTGTCGCTTATACACTTCGAACGAGCCAAAGTGATAATAGAGTTTACGATTTTTTTTTTTTATTTATTCTATTTGGTGATAATTGAGAAAGTCCACATTTGATGTTTCTGTACTGAAATAGACAAAAATTCAGGCTATTGTCACAAATGGTGGATGAATTTCGTCCGGATTATTCTTAACTGCATACAAGCTTCTTAATGTTTTTACAAATGTAGTGTAGCTACTTCTTGTTAAGATAGTTGCAGTCTAATAGTAGCCTTTTTCAATAAGATCAATCAATCAAATTGTAATATAGTTAAGAGAAAAAAAAAAAAGAAAAAAGAAACTTTCTGCTAACATGGTCAAGTATTGATTTTGCGTGCAACTATGGATTTTTGAGATGGCAATTCCATTAGGGACTAGGTACCCTTTCTTTCAAGGAAACAAACAGTTAGCATAGAAATTTTTTTCCGATAATCTGTTTTATATTTTAAACTGAAAATGATATATTTTCTTACAGGAGAAAAAAGAAACTGATATTTTTCATGTGTTTATTTATTTTTTAATAAAACTATGTTGAAAAACTTTCTGATGTTTGTTTTACCTATATTATGTAGCATGTAATCTTATGCTAAAAATTATTATTAACATATTACTATAAACACATATGTCAAACATTTTATTTGTAAGTAAAAGCTTAAGATGTAAATAATTTATTAATTTTTATTTATAACATTTTTAGTTTATTTTTATAATTTTTTAACGAGTCTTTTACTTTTTTATCATTTAAATTATTTTGATGTTAAAAATATAATCAATTACAATAAAAATCAAATATATACCATTTTACTAGCGTTGGAACACTTGTGACGACTGATTCAAAACATGTCCATTTTCAAAAAGTAAGTCGACTTACTTGAAATAGTTAGGGTTTTCTTTTTAGTAGAAAAAAATATTTTCCGGTACGAAAGAAAATGTTTTCTATTCAGCGAGCTTTTTTTGGCTTAAACAGAAACATGTCTACCAACTTTAAAAGAAAAAAGAATTACATAATTATAAATTATATAAAATAATTACCAAAATATTGTTTTTATGTTATATTTTAAAAATATAGCATTACTATTTGTACTAATATTACATTTTCAAGATACAATATTAACATTTACGTACCATAACTATATCGTATTTTAAAAGTATTCTACTAATACCATATTATAAAGATACAATATTAATACAAATAGTTATGTTATATTTTCAAAATATTACATAACAATGGTAATTTGGTAATTTTTCTATTTAATGTTTATTTTTCTAATATTTATTAATTTTATTGATAAATATATGGAAATTCCTCCAAAAAAAAAAGGGTCTAAGTAATCATATAAAATGTGATGATATATTACTCAATTTCTACCATTGAAGTATAAAGTATGACAGCGCCTAGATATAAAATTAAAAATAATAGTAGAGAATTGATGTGAAATTGAAAGTAAAAATAATGAAAATGACATTATTTAAAAAAAAAAAGAGGAGCAATCGGGATTATCGATAGCAACGATTTATTCTAACAATTGCTGTACTTTACTTTATATGGTAATGGCAGCAACATCATTTATATGTACCATGGCCATCTTGTCATAAAATGTACTTTATTACTACAATATACTTAGCACATTGAATCCGCTGGCCAGTGGCAAGGAGTAACGGTTTAAAAGCACAGGGCGACAACAGCAATAGTAAAATTCTTTTCGTGGTCGTTTTTATGTGCTGCTAATTTCGAAATAATATCCTTAGTATACATGCTATAACTATAATAAGAAAAAATATTTATAAAATTATTACTAATTTGGCAACTGCAAAATTGCTCAAAAATCACTTGCTAATTTATTCTGCTGCTTAACTTTCTTAAAGTGAGAAAGAAGTCAGATAATGGATTTAGAAACTTAAAAAAAAATCAAGAAATAATTATAAATACACCCAAAACTCAATATCCATTTTATTGTTCCTGAGATCGACAAATCATTACCAAAACTACCATAAATAATAATGGTTTTAAGGTTTTAACCAAAATTTGGGAATATATATGAAACAGAAAAAGTCAATGCACGCTTTAAAATATTAGGGGCTAATTGCAACTTCTTAAAATTTGGGAGTTGTAAGTATAATTTGCCCAAAACTCGGGAAAAGAAAAACTATAATTTAATGATGTAGTCTTTGTAAGTCTCGGATGTAGCTTTTTACGTGCTTTCATGTCTCTATGTCTCGGCCTCGACCTTCGCTTGTACTATGTCGATATATGCCTGTAGCGTGGGCAAAGGCCATATTTGTGGTTGAAAACAAAAAGAGGGTCTGTGTTTCTACTTTTGCTTTGTGGACTTTCTTGCATGCACGGTGCACTCCTTGGTGTGCATTTTGGATTCAACAGGTTAGGGGATGAATCTAGTGAATGAATTGTTTTCCAGAGAAGGTAAAATCCTTGTCTCAACTTGTAAGGCTTACCTACTGCGCAGTGCCTATATATAGTTTCTGTGCTTTCCGTCATTGTCAAACTGCATATGTGCACTCTCATTCTTATCCATATTGCAACTTTTCCTAGATTATGCTGCGTGTATCTCGTGGTTTATCTGATAAGTTATGTTTTGAATGGTTGTTAGAATCAATATTGTGAGACTCGGTCTAAAGGTTGGCTCGGACTTATAAGAGGGTCAAGGATTACAAGTTCAATAGAAGTCGACTTGAGGTAAAAATAAAATAAAATTATAGGTCGTATTTTAATTATAAATGATACATATATATATATATATATGTGAAATTACACTATTAAATCCATAATTAGATGATTTCCATCTTCTAACTACTAAATCGACATAGAATGTGTACCCTAAGTGGTATAAAGACCACATAACCGATAATCCATATATAAATAAGTCCAAAGTAATTTAAAGAAAAGTATTAGAATCGAAACCATACTTTTTATATTTAAAACTCAAACCCGCAAATTTAGATAGCTCTAATTTATATCATTACAATACTCATTTGACTCAATAATTTGCATAACATTGATTTGTTCTCCAATTGATTCTAAATTCACATCTTCTTCAATCTCTTTATGATCTGAAAAGAAGAAAAAAATAATCAATATTAGGAAATTTTATATTTCATAATCATTAGGAAAGTAAAGATATGAATCACTATCTTGAGTAAGACCACCAATTATTATAAGAGTGGCATTGTCATCATAATATATTGCTTGTTCAATACTGTCATCAAAATCAAGTTCAGGATGAAGCAATTCTTCTTCTTCTGTTATCCATACATCTGTTTTGTCAATACAATCATAATCAATTAGATCATAACTTTTTTTCTTGTGTTGATGCCCAAAACACAAGGGAAAAAAACAAAAAAATAACTTATTTGCAATCTAATACAAAAAGTACATGACTTAGTACTTCAATACATACCTATTTTTCAAACACAAATTGATAAACAAGATCATTTAACCTTCAATGCTCTAATTTATTTCTTTTTTGGTGTGAATATGCTCAAAGAAACTCCAATTGCATTCACATCCCAAAGAAAAAGCAAACTGACTTAAGATCTGAACAGTAATCTTTTGTAAAAGAGGTGTACTATGCCTAAATAGCCCCCACCAATCATCTATAATTTAATGAACTAAAATAACAAAAAAATGGAGAAAAAGAACTTAATCTAAGAAAGTAATTGTAATACTCATTAATAACTCACCTGTTGTTTTGATAGATTTAACAACCATATCTCGACTAAAGCCTTCTTGCCTTTCGCAATACAATTTGATGTCTTTTATGATTTGTGAAGTATCGGTACATATACTTTCCTCTTCTAGTATATCAAAAAGGTTTGCATGACTTCTGGATTTTCTTCAAAAGCTTCATCATATACGAAAGTTGGATTCAAGAAATAAGGTGCGGTATGTATACTACGACAAAAATGATTATCCTACCTCTCATTGACAATTTTTATATCAAGATCATATAATCTTTGCTTATTTCTAAAAATAGATATAATCCCCTTATAAATCTTAGAAAGGCTATCATAAAATAGCGAAGAGAAGGCTTTTCATTAGCATCGACAATACATAGGAGTCTCACAATGGAAGTTGTAACTTTCACCATAAGCAAACAATCCTCCTAGAATTTGTTATCCAACACAATGGTAGTAAAAGCTTTTCTAACAACACATTTGGATAGCTTATGACCCGTGTAATGCCTATTTGTCGCTAAAGCTTGCAGGTCATACTTATACTCATAAATACTTTTTAAAGTAATGAAAACAGTAGTAGAATGAGTGGCTTCTGGACGAACTATTTCTTTCCAACCATCTCTTTTTCTCAACCAAGAAAAAAGGTAAATATGGTTATAAACAAATATGGTTGCCTTAGATGTACAGTTTACGAGCTCATTTGCATGATTCATCTTACTAATGTCTTTTAGCATCAAGTTTAGGTAATGTGCTACATAATGAGACCAATATATGTGAGTATCCTTTTCTTGTAATAACCTTCCAACTACAACATAGTTACTTGCATTATCAGTAACTAAATGCACTATATTAGAAGCCCTAACTCATTCGACTATCTTTGAGAACAAATTACATAAATTCTTAACTTCTTTAACAATATCATATGCATGAATTGACTTCACAAATATCACTCTAGTAGGACAATAAACTAAAAAATTAATCAAAGTCCTCTACCTCTGATCATTCCAACCATCACCCATTATTGTACACCTAGATTTAGCCTAATTGCTTTTGTAAGAATCAACAAGCGCTTGGCACTCTTTCTTCCAATCTTGTAACGACTCAATACACCTAGAATGATAAGATGAGCCCTTATATCCATTACCAATAGCAGTAATAGCATCTAATGTTGGTTGAAAATAAGGTGACTTTAGAGCATTGAAAGGTATACATGCATAAAAAAACCTTCTTATAAATGCCATGTGTATGTTTTGAATAGCTTGCTTACTAGCTAATGAGCTTTTAATACCTAGTTAGGAAGATGAAGTAGTATTGGATATAAAGTTTTGAATACCAGCCTTCCTTTTCTATTTTGGTCTTGACGGAATATTCAACTCTTCTATTTCATTTTTATTAATTCCAATATCTAGAGTTTCATTAGGTTCTTGGCATTTTGTTTAGAAGATTTAAGATATGTTTCCATTTGCTCCCGAACCTCACTTAAAACCTTTTTTCAAGAGGTTATGCTATTACGAATTTCGACTAAACAATACTTCGTCCTATTGATTCCACCACCATGATAACTAGATTCACAATAAAGACATATCAACACCTTCTTTCCTTTTTCATTGGTAGATAAATTTAAATGTTCCCAAGTAGGATTAGTCTTTGAACAAACAGCATTAGAAGATTGGTTACCTTCCATTTCCTAAGAATAATTGCAAAAAATTAATTATTAATATATATTGTATGTATGCAAAATAAAAAAATATAAAAAGCATTATACTCAATTGTGTCAAATGAGAAGATATAAAGGTTATGTATATAACAAAAATCATAATTAATTAATTACTTTATACAACAAGGAGATAATTTTTTTGTATACATCTACCCTAAGGTCATATTGGCCTTAGACCACTCTATATATGGAACTAAGCTTGGGAAACCAATCTAAATAATGAAGGTATAGATCGAGTACATTGTCTTTAATTTTTTAATATCGATTTTTCAAGATAGATTATAGAATACTCTCTTTAACTTTTCATGTTAATGCTATATTACATTATTATATACCCGTCTAAGTAGCTTTTCTAGTGTAGTGTTCCATCTTAATTTGAAAAAATGAAAAAGAAAACTAAAAATCGATAGTTTTGTCGACAACTTTCATGAGTTAACCAAATACCATCTATCAACTATTTTGTATTTCTATCAACATCCATTAACCCCTAAAACCAATTAGTCAACATTCAACGCAATAGCAAACCAATAACCAATATAAAATTGTTGGCAAACTAGGCTTCAAAGATTCCCGTATTTAGAACCTTTTGAATTATCCAATGTAAAATTAAATTTCATATTTTCCAGGATGACCTCTTTTTTGGACTAATAGTATACCATGAATTTATAACAATTCCTACAGTTTAGTTATGCCATGAAATCTTGATTTCATTGACTATTTGTCCACCTCTTTTATCAACTATCTTGTCCCTTTCTGCATTGTATTAGTAACCAATGGCAAAGCAATAATCATTAAGGCATCAATAATTAATTAATAACATACATTGTAAATGCTTTTAGCCTGTAAGTCCGTGACAACATCATAAAAAAAAAAAAAAAAAAAAAAAAAACTAAACGCGGATCCTAAATCGTATTGTAACTGGCAATGGGGATTTAATTTTTTTCACGGATAAAAATAAAAAATGGTTTTTGGAACTTGCCAACAACACAAAAGTCACAAAAATTAAATTATAGGATTATATTATAAGAGTCTAATGGTCCATTTACTTCATGGAATAGAATAAAAAGGAATGAAATTAGAATTTCATAAGGAATTGAATAAAAATATAATATATATTATTTTGTTTAGTTGGATTTATAAGTAATTTAAAAATGGTCACGTAATATAACTTTAATAACTAAATTATACTTGGTTCGTTATTTTTCTCAACTATTCCTAAAATAATAGGCGACGACGACGGCGACGATAATAATAATAGCGATGATAACGATGGTGTTTGATGGCAATAGCAACGGTAGCAATAGCGCTAGCGCTAGCGGTAGCTATAATAATTAGTGGTAGTAATGGTAATTATGGTTGGTGGTGACTGTAAAAGTAACGTAGCACAGCGGTGATGGCGGCAACGACGATGATGGCGATGGTGACAGCAATGATAGTGACAGCAATGATAGTGTCAACAACTACAGTAATTGGTAGTGATGGTAGTAGCAGTAGTGATGGTGGTGGTGACTACAATGGTCAGCAATGGCGTTGGTGGCGGCGGTGGCAATGGTAGTGATGAGAGCGGCAACAATAGTGGCGGTGGTGATGATGACAACGATAACCGACAGCGATGGCAGTAGCAATAACAGTAGTGGCCATAATGGTAGCGGTGGTAGTAGTAAAATATCTCTATTATTTGATTTTAAATAATATGAATTTCTACGGAATCTATGAAATTATGATTCCGTAACAAAAAAACTAAGTGAATATCGTAATAAGGAATAAGAAAGAAATAGAATTTTAATTCTATAAAGTAAACGTACCGTAAAATATACAAAATCACATATTTTGTCAAAAACTCAAAAGTCAAAAATCAAAATAGTCTTAATACTTTACCACTTAGAATAAAAGAAAATAGATGAAAAATAAAATTGATAAGGAGAAAGTGAATCAAGAAAAATTACTTATTAAAAAAGTTAGAACTTTGAGAGTTTGAGAGGGATGATGATTAGAACTTCAAAATTGAGAATTTTTCCTTATCACAATTAGGGTTTTGAGTTTCAAGAGAAAGTGTTTTCTTTTTCTTAACTTATTAGTTAACCTTTTGCTTTTCAAGTTTGACTCTTTAGGTTAATTTTTATTTTATTTTACTTTATCGTTTAGTTATTTGTACAAGCAATATTGGATTTGGATATTTGAATTTCCCCTCATGGTTTGTTTCTGCAATCCTCTTTTAGTTTAGGGTTTAGATTTTTTTTTTTTCCAATTGAGGAAAGCTCGAAAGAAGTAATCTTGGATTCTTGGATATTTCCTTTCCTAGTCGTTTTTCGATTACGTCTTTTAGTTTAGGCTTGACCTTTTCTTTTTCTTTTCACTGATTCATTTATAATAAAACGACCCGGGTTAACGGGTTGACCTATTCGGGTCAAGAGGTTCAAGGTCTTTTTCGAAACGATTTAAAACAGTAGACCAGCCCGTTCTCTTAGCCAGTTCCGATTGAATCGACTTGGCCGGTCTGGATTCGACAACCACGCTTAAAATCAAAGAATGAAATAGAGAGGAAAAATGAGAAATAGGAAATCCCAACGAGGACTTGACTGCATCTGTACGTTGAAGCTTTTTCAACCAACCCATACAACGAGTCTCTTCATTGTAATAACCCTTCTGCAATGAATTTCTGTAGCGAATTCTTAGATTATTACGGCCATTGCCCTTTTTTGCCATGATATGTTAAAAGTTTTATAATGGTGTATCTTTTTGCATTTTGAAAAACTCACAATAAACACATTCAGAGTAGAGATAATTCTAATAAACACATTTCAAGTAGAGGTAATTGTAATAAGGGGATGTGTCACTTTTCCTTGTTTTGAAGGATTATGTTAAAGTGCTTATTATTAAGAAAGATTATGGAAACAAGAATAAAGAGAAGTAGAACTTGTTTTAAAGGATTCAAAGATTATCGTGATTATATCTAAAAGCTTAAAATTAGACCTTGTTAGCTTTAGTATATGTCGACAATAGATTTTCAAGCCCAACCTAGTAAAAGACCTACAGTAAGCGAGAAGCGCTTGGACAAAAACTAAACACTATAGTGAGAAATAGAAACATATAAATGGATTTTAGCCCATAAGTTAACATGTTTAACTCATTTAAAAAATAGGTTAAAGTCTAATTTTCCTTACTTAATTAAAAAATGAATCAAATAAACTCAATCCATTTAATTCAAAAGTCAAAATAGGTTAAACTATTTAACTTACTTTACACTTTTAGACCATGAATTCGTTCATTTAGCTCATTTCAAAGGTAGGCTAAAATTGAGTTTTTTTTATTTATTTAAAAATTACATCAAATAAACTTAACTTATTTAACCCGTGAGCCAAAATTAATCGGATTAAATTGATTCGTTTAACTTACTTAGACGCTTGTAGTAGAGAAAGTAGGCATCATCTTGTTGGTATGAACCTGGTGTACCTTAAGAAAAAAAGATTTGTATAGCACCCCTAAACCATTAAGTAGGAAAAGATAGGCTTAAGGCTCTATGACCACTTCTACACTTTAGAGCTTATTAGGAAGTCTCGTCGTCAGGGGGCATCACAGCTAAGACAATGGACTTTGTGCCTCTCACTTGTTGGCCATCTGTCTATAAAAGTCACAACTCTTTCCTATATGGCAATGCTCTTTCGACCTTAAAAATCCGGTCCCATCTCCAACCAAAACATTCTTTCATTTTATTTTCGAGCTCAATCGTTACTTATGAATTAACTTAGGTAACGCTGTAGAAGTGGGATTTGGCTCGTAGGTTGCCCGTTTAATCTACTTTTTAAATAGATTTGAATTAAGGTTTTTTTATCCGTTTAAAAAATAGGTAAAATAAGTTCGATTCGTTTAACCTACGAGCTAAAGTGAGCCAGTTTAGGTCAATTTGTTTAACACATTTACACTTTTGACCCCAGACCAACTTGTTTAACTTATTTTTCAAATTGGTTAAAGCAAAATATTTTTTACTCATTTAAAAAGCAAACTAAATGAACTCAACCTATTTAACCCAAAAACCAAAATAATTAGATCGAATTAATGTATTTAACTACATCAGACCAACTTCCACTACCCACTTAATCGTGAGTTCTTTATGCAGATCTATAACGGTGAACCACAAGTCAATCAGCCCATTATTTAATCTAGACACATTTAAAGACTCTACTGACAAAAATCTAAGAACACCGGTATTACTATAGCATTTTAAATAATTTCACTATGCTATTGGTTCCTTTAAAAGTGATTAGTTTTTATATTTTTCCATCATCTTACTGTCTCTTAATAATCTGTTGCTAAACATATTCTTTATACGATATAGTCAGGGTAAGGCAACGGGTCTCAATCTGACCTGCTAAGAATTAGCGGGTTACACCGTGGTCGAGGAATCAAGACTGGCACTTTCCTAGCCAACTTAACGCGTCCTAAAACCCAATAAATGGGCCTAAATTTTTAATTTTATATATAATTTTAAAATTTAAAAGCTTTGAGTCATAAAATACATAGTTCTAGCTCTCTCTCTCTTTTTTTATGAAATTGAAAAAGGATTTGCTTCTTTTTATTTATATAAAACTAGACACAACCTATATTTTCAAACTAGCAATGTGGAATAAAAATATAACAAGAAAACGAGAAGTCCCACATTGTTAAGAAAAGAAAACTTTTTTAGTGAAGGCTTATATATTCTAAACCAGATCAACTCTATGAGCATGTGTAATTTTGTGTTGTTATTAGCATCTTCAAAATTTTCTTCATGAAATCAAATGGAGTTAGGTTCTATTCAAGGTAATAATGGAAAGTTTAAAAGTATAAAACTTTTGGACAATTTTGAAAAGGAAAAATTAATAAGGAAAGGGTCAAAAAAGAGTTTTGAGAAAAGGAACTACATTACCTCGATCCCTTAAAACAAGTACATAGGGGATTCGAAATTAGGGCAAAAAAAAAAAACGTTTTTCTCCCTCAAGCAAATAAAAATGTCTTTTCTTTAAAGAAAAAAAGTATGAATATTCTTCATTTCTAAATTTTTTTTCCCTAAAATTTAGACATAAGCCCTTTTATTATTAAAACTTTATTTGCTAGCTTTTAGCTTTAAAAATTAATACCAACTTCTAGATTCTAATCAAACCAACATCTTAGTTAAAGTTGATTTACCAATCAATCTTAACCTTTTCATTTTTGTAACTTAAGTCATCGGTGACTCCAAGCAATTTCTTAGAAGTTCTTTAAATTTTTTTTCTCTTTAATTTAGGTTAAGCAATTTATAGTAGATAGGTTGGGCCTAATATAAACAAAAGTTAAAGGGGAAAAGTGAAATTTTGGACTCATATTTAAGTGAATTATTATTATTTATAATACATATATGCAATTGTTGTCCACATATTAAAATATTTGACTTAAAATGTAATACCCAAAGAAAATAAAGGAAATAATTATAATGTCATAAACTAAAAGGAGGATTAATTATAAGCAGGGACATTAATTAAGGTAATTAACAAGAGTTTATGAGGGGCATATTTGGGAATGCACAAAAATCTAGGTTAACTAGTGTATGAAAACCTTCGTACTATTCTTAAACCTAACATAGACCCTTTTTGTATTACACCCTCAAGGTAAGATCAAAGTTTTACCAAGATCGTAACGATTTTCTTAGTATATTATTATGTAATTGGATTGTATTTCTTTTTGGTAGTACAAGAAAGAGATCGATTGTAAAGCGTAGAACCTAAGGCTTGGCAACCCTAAAAGGATTTCATAGGTAAGAGTTAAAATAATTATGGCCCGTTTACTTCGTTGAATGAAAAAAGGGAGGAATTGAATTGCAATTACATTGGAATTAAATAAAGGTGTAATAAAAGAGAATATATATATTACAATATTTACTTAAATGTAATGGAATTGCAATTGCTTTGTTTACTTTATAGAATTAAATATGAAATTAGTAATGAATAAAAACTAAAATACCAAAAATATGCCTACTTATATTACAGAACAAAAATAGAAATCTGCATTTGAAACCCTACTAGCCCCAATTAGAAATCTATGTTGGAAACCCTAATCTAAGCGAAGAGAAATTAAGCCACCACTCCAATAGAATCAATTCGCTACATTCAAGCATTACATCTAAGTCTTCTTTCATTCAT
The DNA here is from genome assembly GCA_024138015.1 of Lumnitzera littorea. Taxonomy (NCBI): domain Eukaryota; kingdom Viridiplantae; phylum Streptophyta; class Magnoliopsida; order Myrtales; family Combretaceae; genus Lumnitzera; species Lumnitzera littorea. Next base: position 114,689,590 of record JAMXBB010000002.1, on the reverse strand, counting down.
CACAACTTTGATCTGATAGGATAAAGAGACCTTCGTTCTTGAAGTGGTGACCACCGAATGTAATGGCAAGATGATGACTTGGGCTGAGAGGACAAAATAAATTCATCCTAACTTTTTTCTTCAACTCGTGAGAAGCTTGCAGACATTATTCATTATTCGAACTTGGTAGCAAGATCTTAAAGTGGTGACCTTTGTTTACTGTTGTTCGGTTGGTGGTTAGTGCATGTGACCTTCATTTACCATCAGTTCCAATTGCAAGAGAGAAGGAGAGGATAAGGAGATGATGCAAAGATTAGGGTTTTTTCCTGGTCTCAATCAATTATGTGTTGATTAATGAGAGAGATAGACTAGAAGAGAGGTTCATAGCAAAGATTAGGGATTCTCTTTCTCTCTATCAATAGATATTAGATAGGTACGTATTAATTTTAGAAAGGTATAATATCAAATTATATAAGGTTATTTTGGGGAGGAAAGAAATAATAAAGTAGGGGAATCGTGATTCATAGCTCTAGACAAAGAATCCTCATTCAGCATTTTTCAGAATCACAGTTTCATGAAGAATCACTGTTACCGAACGAAAATACAAGTGAATGCAGTAATAGCAGGTTCATAAGTAATAAAGGTGGAAAGGAATTGCGAATACTGCAAAGTGATCACACCTTTATGGAGCTGGAGTTTTTCTCTTGAATCTAGGTATTCTACATTGATCTTTCAAGGTTAAACATTAAGCGATTAAGAAAATACAAAGTATCACACTAGGGTTTCATCAAGTATTAAGTTAACATATCTTTTCAATTTCAATCTGTTATCTTTGCATAAGAATTGGGGATTTGAGTGTATTTAGAGATGAGAGATCCAATGTGTAAACTGTTAAACAATGTGAAGATTGTAGTGCATTAGAGTTTAGTTTTTCAAGATTGAGAATTGTTGGTAATAGTAGTGATTTATTATGAAAGGAAGTGTTGTGGTTGTGAAAATCCTTGGTTTTCTAGGTTAGTAATGTTTTCTAAATTTTTGCAAGTGGTGCATATGATTACTTAAAGACCATACTGATTTGTTCATCTAAGTTGTGTTAAGCAGCATAGCCCTTTAAGCCCGACTACAAGCAAGACCATACACTCCAGCGTAGCCAGTTTGTCCCATCTAGCAATTTCTTCCTCTTTCGATTCTTTTTTGTTTCCCTAAGCTATTTATCCCTTTTAGTCAGTTAAGTCCCTAAAATTATTGATTCATAAAGGGTGTTAGGAGAAGTCGTTGTCCTAAGTAGAAAGATGTTTTGTTATTGCAATAGGAACTCTTAATTGCAGTGCACAAAGCATTCCAAATATGTGACATTGGTTTGCTTCATGTAATTGTCAGGTTAGTTTATCTCAAATGGACTGATGAATATTCAACTTAAAATAAATGTTTACTACTTATGCTTAACTCATTCTAAGGGCCCAGAGTGGCAAATTTCTAGAGGATAACCCCAATGATCCATATGATACATTATCCTTAATAGAGTTTTGCATGGAAATGATTTAAGGTAGATCAAGGTTATTTCAAGAAGATCGAAAGAGGCATGCTCAATGCTAGGATTTGTTTTGAATTGTGATATGAAAGGGATCATGAGAACCTTCATTGTGTGTTGTCTGGTTGGCTAAAAAATGAAGATAATAAACTAGTTGTATGATTTATTTGCTTTATATTTATTACATGTTATTTGACATTACTTGTTCATGGACGTGTTAATGTGTTATGTATAGAGTTTCGACTTACTTTTTTTTTTTCTTTTGCGATTGTGAGTCAATTCGATAATTACAAAAAGCAATATAATAATTATTAGGATGGGGTAAGTGACATTATTATTTTGTTACAAGAATAATCAATAGGAGTAATTGATATTATCTAGTTGGACTTTAATTGATTAATCACATGTTGTAGGAGCTAAAAGTTCTAGATTGTTAGCAATTAAATATATTGGTTGAAAGCTGTTTAGTATATATTAAATTGTAGAGACTTGTAAATATTGGTGGATTCACATATATATGTTTTGGAAATTTTAGTGGCCTGCATACACCTATCGTGTTATTAGATATTATAGATACGTAGCTTTCTATGGTGTTTGCAGTTCTAAGGCATTACATGAAATATTGCACTGAATTATGAATGTAAAAATTAAAGTAATATCTAGATATGTATCGAGATATATGAATAGTAAAATCTGATTAGAACAAACAATACGCTTGAAAATACCAAGTCATTAAAATCACTTCTATTCACTTATGATCTGTTTATTATTTTTTTTAAATGGAATAGATAGGAAATAGAAAACTTATACTTTAGGAATGACTATTACTAGGAATAGGTATGAAATTTCAATTATTTTGTGTTTATTTCATGTAAGTTTGTATTACAAGGAATATTATTCCAATGCTTAGCGGTTTACAGCAAATGTTAGCTGCCACGAAAGTTGAAAATAACATGCAAACATGAAGACAACAATCACCTGATAAACTTCCTCTATGTCCAAAGGAATTGCATAAGGCAAACCGGTCCTCCATTCCGTGCTCCAAAATTCCATAAAGATGCAGAGGAAAAATGCATAAAGTAGGGTAATTATCGAGAACAGACGTGTAATGCAGAATTTAGAACCGTCACTGCAACCGAAATGCAGATTCACGCTCGGCTAGTATCATCAAGGTAAAATCTACACGACATGATCATTGAAAAAGATTCAAACTTAGAAAAATATTTAGCCTTCTATAATCATAATTTGACATATATATCGTTTCCAAGTCCCAGTAGCGACACATTATTGCAAATACAATCCTATAATCACATGTCCCAACTATTAATTTGATGATTCAACTAATACCAGCGATCTCATAAACTTTATAAATTGATCAATTTGCATCCCTAATAACCTCATAAATAGCGAGATAGGATAATTACCCTTATGAGTTCCCTAACCAAGTATGAACTCCACTGTCTTTAATTTGCCATATACCGTTATCTACCTCTTCCCCAGTCCAACAACCTAAAAAATGTTGAAAGGATAAAAGTTTAAGCCCTATGCTTCAGTATCAATTTCACCTATGTTGCTAGTGTTCTTCTACTTTTGAAACCTTTTAGTATCACTACCACCATCCATTCAACCAAGTCATTCATAATACCTCTATTTTAGTTCTATCTCCATATATGTGCTATATTATTGCTTCTGAAATAAGCTCCTCTAAAACAATGAACTCCCCTTGGACAATGACACTAGATCGATATGAAATACTTAATACTGTATAAACTATCGGAATCGTGTCTTAATGACTCAACAAAAGAAATTACTACGAAAAACAATGAAAGATATCATGGAAAAAATGGTTAGCTACAAGAACCCTATGAGAAAATTCAGGCAGCAGACAAATTCATAGCAAGTATTTTGTAGGAAAGCCTAGATGTTTAAAAGTTGCGCAAGGAAATCCTGCTGCATCTAAGGGCGAGGAAACGAGGAGTTCCATATAAGAACATGACTTCTTGTGGCGAGCGCTTAGAGCTCTTTGAGCTCTTTTCAGATGCTTCTGAAACTAATCCACAACCCAAAGTAACAGGATACAAGGAACGAGCATACTGAGAAAGTGCTACAGAAAAAGTAGATTTGATACATCAAAAACGGAGCGAACCACATACAAATTACGTTGAAGAGAAAATTAAATTTCTCAATCAATTTATAAACTGGGGATGCTATAGCAATTCTCTGCATAATCTATTCACTTATAATATTTGTAACTCAACAGAGCGTCTTTTAAGGAAAACCCTATTTATACAGTCATATATGGTGTTCGGTAGGTTTTCGTTTGGTCCAGTTGAAAATTGTTTTGTTGATGCTATGACCTTCCTTTCTAGTCAAAAATTCTCAACCTCAAATGAGTATGAAGATAATGTTTTAGTGGATCCGCTCAACCGTCAACTCATTTTTTCCACAAAAAGTTTTAGTGATGATCGCTTCTACCACAGAATGAGAACGACAAGGAAAAAGAGCACATTCTGATGTTCTTTTTATATGAATACTGTGAATAAGAATTTCAAAACTAGTGGTAGTAAGATGGCTTTGAACACGTGATGCGTGCATCGCATGAACAATCCATTTACTTCGCCGCGAAAGAAATTCTATCATAACCTTATTTCTTCGATGATGCTCAATCCTAGTAATTCATTTTATCTCATCAAAACTTACATCAATATTTTAAAAAACTTTCAATCTCATTAAACTCGTTACTTTATCCCTAAATTTTTTTATAAAAAATGCTTGACATTTTTCTAATATATTTATCAGTCCCAAATAATACGTTCTAACCGATCAAAATTCAAAACTAAGAAAAAAAAAAAGGAAGAAGAAGAAAACAGAGTTTGCTTGTCAGCGACTTTACTTGCTATGTAACTCCCCACAATGTACAAGCAATAATATGTTGGTTGCTTAAGCGTGAAAATTCAGGAGAAGTAACTCCCCTTGAGGATGATCGTATGGAAGAATTATTATAAGCGTTTAGTTGCATTTCGAACCCACTATGGTAATTCCATATAAAATCCTATTACAAAATATATGGAATAACTATTTATAATTCAAACTTATGAATAATACGGAAATACTGGAGTTGCCTTTTCTCCTCAAAAATACCCTATCTCAAATAAAAATCAACAAATCAGGATCTTGCTATAGCTAGCTATATTTCATATGGATATTGTATTATAGTCTTATTCCAATAAGTGAAATAATAAATAGATCATAATAATCTTTTTGTGTGCTTGTTTCCTGGGAAAGCGTTAAGGCATAAGAAAGGAGAATGCGATTATTAAAATAAACATTTTATCAGTTTTTCTTAATATATTTTTTTAAAATATTATCATGTGTAATTTATTATTAAAATTATTAAAAACTAGATAAGGTAAAAATGATAAGATTATTCAAATCTCTGTACAATCTTAATTCTGATCTGTAAATTGACGAAAGTTAGAAGGCCAAAAAAAAAAAAAATTGAAATGATGTATTTCCTATAACAAAACAAACCCTACTGCCCACCATTAAAATATCTATACTTCCTTTACCAATCATATAGCATAAAGTGTGGAGTCTAATCATCCGGATTTGAAAAGCATTTGAAAAAACCTTAAATACATTACTTCAATCCGAATTCCATACGCACAGAGACTTTCTCCACAAAATCATATGATACAATTCTGAAATTTATATGAACACATTCTTTTTTTTTTTTTTTTTTTGTAAATTAGATGAAAATAAGAAGAAGAAAAAAAGGAAAACACACTTAATCTTTCCTGAGAGTTGCTTCTTCTGCTGACAATTTATTGAAAGTCTCAAGGAAATTATTCATGCCCGTATTATGATATTAGCACAGAAATTGGCTGGGGCAGCCCTCCCACGATTTGCTAAACGATGGAAACTCATTGAAATAATCATGTCGCTGCAAAAATTAAGTTAAATATGAATAGTTAATTTGTCGGTTGTTCTAGTAAGATATCATCTCAAAGAAATTAATTAAAATTTACACTGTTTCCACAGAAAAAAATAGAATATTTAGTACTAAATGTTTTTTTTCTCAAAATTATTTTTTTTCCTGATTATACAAAAATATGATCTTATAATTATGAATTGCCTATTTAAAACTGACTTTGTTATTATCACTATAATTATTATTATTATTTTGTATCAATACCTATGTTGACAACAATCCCTATATTGACATTCTTTTCTTTTTTTTCAAAATTAATTCTGATTATACATAAATAAACTGTGATCCTATAAATATGGATTGACCCTAGGGCTTCTTTTTTTTGCTTCTTTCATAAATAATGCATATTAAATATAAACACAATTTAATTTGGATTTAAAAAGTTAAATTACCTCTGAAGAAAAAATATTAATTCCAGTGCTTTGCTGATCGCAGTTGAAGCTGGAAGAAGCTGGACATGGACTCCACTTTCCTAGAGATCCAGAATCATGACTCCCATCCATTTCCTGGTTTGCCCCAATTAACCGATCTTCATAATACATTTTTTCAACTACCAAATGACGATCCAGAGAATTAGGGTTCCTCGTCTTATTATTACTATTTTGCCCTGATTGTGTGCCAGATTCTTCACAGTTTTCAGTGTGTGAATCCGTATTAGATCTTGGCATTATCACCATCTTCATCCAAGATTTCTCTCTTGTTCTCTGCTTTGCCCTTTCTCTTGCTTTTTCCCTTGACTCTTTTGCAATTATGGAATGAGAGGATGAAGAATGACTCCTACACTTTCTGGTACTAGTTCCAGTCCCTTTTTCTTTCTTCTGTTTCATCTTATTGCCTGAAACCACTTCACACTCAGATGTAGTAGAAGATGCAGTTGTACTCCTCATCATCACACTGCTATTGCTGATGTTGGTGTTGTCATCGTCGTCATCATCATCTTTGTTGTTTTTGTTGCTGCTGTCGTCATTGCAGTTGTTGTTATCCCTCTTTAAAACTAGGTGGCCTCGAGTGGCTTCGATTTCTTCAATGGCGGACCTTGATTGTATGAGTAACCACTCAACTGTTTTACTAGCCTTATCAAATTTAAGCATATCTTGCAGACCGAAGAATTTCCGGGCAACCTCAAGGGACAACCGCATTCTTCGATCTCTCGGACCTTGAGCAGTGTCAATCTTGCTATGCCTATCTTTCTTACAAGATCTCTTGTTTCTTTGATTACCAATAACAAGCCCAGCTTTGCTATTTTCGCTCTTCTCCACCATATTGTTCACAAGAACATGATCTTTAGCAGCTAAAACAACATCTTCTTCAAGGGTTACATGGTGTTCTCGTTGATGTTCTAGGAATTCTTGAAGAAAAGAAGATGGGTCATAGTTTTCTTCATAGGTTTGAAGATTGATAAAGGATGGTGATGGGGAGGAAACATTAATGTCACTGAAAAAGGGTATTTTTTGGAGAAGTGCTTGATCAAGTGATGTTAAAGAGTCATGACCAAAAGTAAACATTATTTTAACTTATAACCCTAGGTTGCCTGGGCTCCAGTGAGGCTATCCTCAGTTGTACCTTTCATTGAAAGAGAGAAGCTCGTGTTTCACTATTCCTGTGGATGGGTTCAAATTGCTTTCTGTGCAAAAGAAACAGAAATCCTGTGTTCATATTGAGAAAAAGACTGAGAGTTGTGTTTCAGTTTGGTAATTTGTAATTAAAGAGGATATTTATTGGGGTGGTTGCTTTTGTTTTGTCTAAATAAGATGAAGTAATACTTTTTTTAATGTAGAACTAGGAAATAATCAATGGGCTTTCTAAGCTTTAAGCTACTAAAATTAGGACCGTCGCAGAGAAAGCTAGCTTAGGCTGTCAATTTACAGTAAGCAAAGACTAGTACTTACTTTATAGGGACTGAGATGGACACATGCAAGGTTAGAGAACATCTGTTCACAGGGGACAGAGAGAGAGAGAGAGAGAGAGAGAGAGTTGATAGTGTGAGGTGCAGGGGAGAGTTTAGGAGATAGGAATCCTGTAGGAGAGGGTACCGATTGCAGACAAAAAAAGAGAGACATCTTTTCAAATTTGGTCTTTTTCCTCGGAGAGAATAACGAGGTTATTGTGCTATATGAAGAAATAAAAGGTACAGAGAATCATGCGATTCCATTAGGTAGTGGAGATAATAACATCTTCCACTATTTACAATATGTTTGGTACGAGGGAAAGGAATTAAATGGAAAGAAAGTGGACGGAAAAAAAATGAAAAAAAAAGAAAAATAAAAAAAAATTATTGTTTGGATAAAAAGAGAATAGGAATGAATGATTGTAGATGAAAAAGTTGATAAAATGTATTTTTTAAACTAATGAAATTATTAAAATATTTTTTAATTTCTAAAATATATTTTTTATATAAGGACATTTAAGTAAAATCATAAGTTTTTTTTCCTAATTCTCTCCAAATGGGAGGGAATGAATTTTTGTAAGACTTATGAAAAAATTTTCTTTCTTCTTGCTTTTCCAAACAACAAAAAGGAATTGATAAAAAATTATTTCCTCCCTAATTCTTTTCCCACCTTTTTTTCTCCTTAATGCAAACATAGTATTAGGAGAGTGCCTTCGGAAAAATTCTAATTTTTCGTGGACTTACTAACTAAGCATTAAATTCGTCACCATGAAATTCAATCTATTGCATCCTATTGACTGGATAGTATTCAAACTTATAAGTTAAAATTTAGAAAAAAAAAAACCCTATACGTTAAAAAAATCTTCATAGTGCATTGGCCTCCATATATATATATATATATTGAGTAACCATATTTATGAAACGCTTCTATAGATTTAAAATGTATCTACCTATATTTAAAACTGTATAATTAAATATACTAGATAGATACACCTATACTTAGAACTGTATAATTAAATATACTAGATAGAGTTATAAATTTTTCGTTAAGCATATATATATATATATATTTTTTTTTTTGGGGCCAAGTCATTGAATGCATGATAAATCAAGGTATCTTATGCAAATTCAATTAGTTGAGACCTTGAGTAAGGCTGATAATTTTCCAACATAAAAGATAACACAAATATAAATCTAACATAATTAGGAAAACCGCTATCTAGAAAAAACATGGAAAATGATATGATGAACAGTACTGAAAACGATTGTGACATGAATAAATAAAATTTTACTGAAACTAACTTTTTTTTTTTTAGAAAATATCTTTTTTCTGTTTTTTAATACGAATTTGACATAAAGTAAGCGACAAATCTGACCTACCAGCCACCTCTAATGGTGAAACGGTATTTTCCAGCCTCGATATTTCTTATTCATTTAGCATTAAAGTATCCTTTACACCATTAGATGCTTAATTGCATTTGTAATATCTTATATGCACAAAACCCCATATAAATTATGTGACCGACTTAGTAGTCAGCATTAAGGCAAAAGTAAAAAGTATCAAGTTAATACTAGTTAAAAACTTTTAAATTAAATAGTTAAAAAAAAAATAAGCACCCACAAGTCATGTGCTATTCATTATCATTTGGTTAGGTCATCACAAATAGTATCATGGTCTAAGTTGGTCTATAGAATAGTAGTAACCATAATAAATCAAATCACACACTTGAGAAAAGAAACATCAATAATTTAGGGAAAGCAATGATGGTAAGACTCAGTGAGTAAAACCCACAATAGATTGTGGGGAGGGAGATAGTAGTGAATTATAAGATTAAAGTAGTGGATAATAAATAAATTAATACTAATTTGAAACATTTATACCTAATTGTTAAAAAGGTCCATGAATCACCTATTGCCTTGCTTATTCAATATAGTTTATTGAATCTTTAAAATATTTATATTATTCTTTTGATTGGCATTTCAATACAATGAATTTAGAAAATAAAGGTTTTATTGAAAAATGTTATCTAGTTAAATGAATTGATTGTAAAAGTTGGTAATTATCATGTGTATTTATACCATATCACCTAGCAATTTAAGCATAATATTTTCTTATATACTTGGCCATAACTGTAGAAATATCATAAGTAACATTTTTTTTAGCTATCTATATTATAACTTAGAGAAAAAGGGATTCAAACTTTGTTCATCCAATTGGAAAGTTAGTGTTGATGTCACTAAACTATAATAGTCTTAATAATATAATAAGTAACATTAAACGAAGAAAATACAAAATTTTGTAATAAAAACACAAAATAAACATTGGAATGGTTACAAATGTAAACTTAAACTTTTTCTTAGATGATCATACTCTCTAAAATTCCTAAAATGTGACTTTACTCACCTATGACTTTTGTAAACATACACTTACCTCTAAACCATCATTGTAACACCTAAACCACCACTTTATATGGGAATTTGTAGCAATGGTTATGGGAGTTTTAACCAGTGTTGTTAAATCCAAGTTGATCCTATTAATCTAAGCCGATTTAACCTAAGCTAGCCATAAAATCAGTATTAGTTACCTCTTTGGTCCTTATTGATAATGATTCCAATTCAATTTGGTTAACCTACCTATCCAACTCAGTTCTTATAGGATTGGACCATGTTTTCTAAGCCATAATGCATTAGTTTCTTTTATTTTTTTTAAATGCACCAATTTATTAAGAAAATAAATCTGGATCTAAGAAAACTAAAAGTAAATTGTAAAAAGTTTTTAACTTACAAATCTCAAGAATATGGATAATTTTATTCCTTTACAAATATCCATGAATTATATTTAAATATTTTTATTAAGCCTAATTAAACTACGATTTGATCCTCTCATTCCTTGTCTCCTTTTCGTGCCTAGATCTACCACTCAATTCCTGTTAAGTTAAATGAAACTCTTATACATATTCAATTTATGTGGAACATATATTAGAGCAAGGTATCAATACCTTATACATAATACATATACTTAAGATTCAACTAGATATTTCATTTTTATTAATAAAGTGAAACATAGTAGAACAAATTTCTTGAGATCTCTATTGCATATTCAATACTTTCATATGTCAATACATATGTATTAAATAATTGCTCTTATGAATCCATATCATGGTTGTAACATCTTTTATCTCAAATGATACATCCCAAAAATATGTTCTGATGCAAGTACGTTTTTTAGGGGAGTTGAACATTTCATGACATTATATAATTCAATTCATCGATATTATTTTAGGAGAAAAAGGAGCTTATTTATACTCCATATTCCTTATATATACTTAAATAATGGAATAATAGTATCAAGACCATTTTCCTAATTATAAGAAATATTCATTATTGAGTGAGTTTCATTAAAAATGAGTTTTAAATTGTACAAGTACTTGCCTATGGGGAAAAAAGTAGGTAGTGCGAAGATTCAATGAAAGAAATGATTCGAGCAGATTTCATGCATCCATCATTCCTTTTATGGCTGATCCAACATTAGAGTAGCCTATCAATTTATGCTAGCGGAATCTATCCAAAATATAAAAAGTTAATTGATTAATCACCGAACTAATTAAATGAAAGATGAAAAGTTTTCTAAATAAAAGAAAATATTTACATTTTGTGTATCTTTTGAAGTTTTCACTTAAAGACATCTACATCATATGGATCATTCAGCAATCTTAGATGAGGATAAAAAGTTGAAGTGGGATAGTTTTACCATCTAAATTACAATTTGAAGGGAAGAGAGGTTTGAATCTATTATATCTTATTGAAAAATCACTATTAGATCTATTAGATTACAACTATCTTAATAAATAGTTTTAAATTTAAAATTGTTGTTGTTGTACCCCTTTTCAAAAGATTTAGTATATAGAGAAAAGAAAAATTAAAGGATTGTTTTAAAATTTAAAAATTAGGAAGATATCACAATACTAAAGATACAAAAGTTTCGAATGGTTTTAATAATATTGGCATGGAATAGGAATTAAAGAATAAAGAATGCACTATAGCCACTTCAGATGATACATGGGGTGAGTGACATTGGTACATATACTTAACTGTCAACTCTTTGTACAAGAAATTGCATGGATTCCACAAACTTTATAATTGGAGCATCCATACGGGTGATTATGAGAGGGCACAAACAGAACAAAAGCATAGACAATAGACATACACAGGAGGAAGATAAAAGGTTGTTTGTGGTCATCTGGATGTAATGACACCTTCTTGGAAGATTCATATAATGCAATCACATTTTAGCTTACGCGTGGCTTGGAGGCAAACCCTAGAAAAGGACACTCTTTTGACTACAGATCAGAGAGAGAGAGAGAGAGAGAAGAAAGAGTTAGTATCGATGTCACTTTCGTCAAAAAGAAGAAAACCCTAATCTCTCTCTCATTGTTTATGTCTGTCAGTGTCTACTATAGCCTATGATGTCCATTTGTTATATGGGATTATGGTTGGGTGCCTTGTGATCATGCGTGCTTTTTTTTGGTTTGGCGTTTCCATTATGATTAGGGCTGATAGAGATAGATATGTATTTCATGTCACTATTCAGCTATTTTGTTGTTGTTGTTGTTGTTGGGTTTTCTTTTTTATTTTTTTTGTTTTTTCCTTTTTTTCCCCTCAATAACGACTACATAATATAAATTGACAAATATAAGCAACAAAATGAGCAGATCAACTGCCAAAAGACCCCCCCATGGAAACCTCAAGCTAGATATTCTGTTTAGCGGGAATTGTTTTTTCCTCATACAACCCAAAATTACACAAATCATTTTTTTTAAATAATTAACAATAATATTTCTGTGGAACAGGAAAATAAAAGATCCTTTTCTTCTTTCTTCTGCATCTGCCCCGCAAGCCTATCTGTCACTGCTTTTGTTTCCCTCGGTACAGCCTCAATTTTGTGCCCTAACAGCTGGGACAATAGTTTTACTTGCTGCTTTTGTTGCTATAAATCGATCAACCAAGATGAGCAGCGCTGCGAAATTTCCGCACATTCCAATAAAGTGGTTCGGTTAATTGGTTCCGGAAAGTTGGAAAAACATATATATATATATATTGCTTTTTTGGTTTCCTACTCAATAGATTATATACATACATATATATAATATACGGTAACGCTAAGTAACTTAAATTATTAATTTAGTAATAGCTATCTTGTTATCCGGATAATTAGCCAATAGTTTTTATAAATAAGAAATACTAACATTTTATAATAGGTTATTTTAACGAGTATTATGTTAATGCTATATTACTAGTGTTACAACAAAAAAATCTTATATATATATATTTTTTCCTTTTCCTCAAATAATTATTGTCTATATTTTTTTTATAAATAACATTACAAAATTGTAACTTAGAAAAGGAGAATTCAAATCTAAGTTAATCCCACTAAGATATCAATATTCGTGTTATTAAATTACAATAGTCTTAGAAACATGAGATATATTTTTGCATTCTAAGATTAGGGGATTTAATATTACTAGTAATCTCTCGTCAAGATAGGCCAAGTTCGAATTATACATTCTCTTTAGATGAGTTAAAAAAAAAAAAAAAAGGAAGGAGAAGGAAAAAAAAGGTTTAGGGGACTTCGGTATTAAAGGTTATAGCCTGTACTGTACACGAGGCTAAAGTTCTTAAAATTTTAGGCAAATGATACGAAATCCTCGGTAAAAATTCCAAACAAGAAGATAACGAAGAAAGTAATTTTATTTATCAATGATGAAAGCGATACAAGAGGACTTCTAGTTTAACTAATTCTCCTTTTAGATTTTGTAGTACAAAAATAATTTAATCCGATGATCATGAAACAATGCCATTCTTTAGTATTGATCGTTTATAAATAAGTTTAACTTTCTAGAAGAAAGATAATTACATCCAAGAGGTCATAGTTTGTTTTAAGTGCAAATAAAGAATGTATGTTTGCTAGTGGTATAAAATAAGGGTAAATTTTAATTATGACGTGTGGTGCACTCTAACAATTTTGTTGAATGTTTATAAATTATAAATTCAAATGTCTTATCATTATTATCAGTATTATCAAATTTGGATTTATTCATAGCATTCAATCGGTTTCTACTTGATTATACTATGAAATTGGTTTGAGTAACCACCCTTTTTTATCCTTATTGACAGTCAAGTTAACCTTTTGATCTTCATTAACGGTGATTCTAATTTGATTTATTTGATCTTACTAATTTATTTTACTTCCTATAAGAATCTATCAAGGTTTTCGATGATATAATATATTATTTTCTTTTGTACTTTTTTAGTAGATATACCAATTTGTTTAAAAAATGGATTTAAATAAAAAAAAAAAAAACAAAAAGTAAGTTGTGAAAATTTTCAAGAATGTAGGTAATTTTTATTATTTCATAAATAAATTTAAATCATATTATAATATTTTTATTAATTCCAATTTGAGTTTAACGACATTGATTATTACGAATACATTCATGTCTCGTTCACTTGAAGGGAATTGAAAATTCCTTCCTTATTCTTTATTGTAACGTTCACTTAGTTTTTTATCTTCGAATTGTGATTCATTAAGAATTCCTATTACGTAAATTCAAGTAATAGAGATTCTTTAACTCAATTAAAGAATCACAACTTCTTACAAAATTTCATATTTTTTCAAAAAATAATTTTATATGATAACCACTATCACTACTATTACCATCGCTACTACCCGCCACTACTCCCGCCATTACTCGCTACCACCACCATCATTACTACAAACATCATTACCATTATACTGCTGCCACTACCATCACTCTATTACCATTACTACATCGTCGCTACCGCCGTTGCTACCACCGCCACCGCCACCGCAACACACCCCATCCCCCCCAAAGCCACTACCCCAACCACCATTACCACCATCAACCACTGCCATCACCATCGCCATCATCACCACTTGTAATCGCCATCGATCATTACCACCACCTTCGCCTCCACCTCCGCAATCTATTTCCACCACTATCACTTATTATTTTAGAATTACTTGAGAAAAATCAAAGTTATTTTAATTATTAAAGTTTTATTACATATCTATTCTTGAGTTATTTATTAATTTAACTAAACAAAGTAGTAAGTATTACGTTCCTATTATATTCTTTAAGAATTCCAATTATATTCCTTCTTCATTCTATTCAATAAAGTAAACAAACTGTTATTATTTATACTCATAGATGAAGATATATTCTTTCTAAGTACTTGCATAGTAATGTGCCATATATAGTTTCTAAGTGCAAGTAAAGGATATATGTTTATTAGTGGTATAAATTAAGAGTAAATTTTAATTGTAGCGTATGATGCATTTAAACAAATATTGTTGATTCCCTATAAGATTGTGTCATCATTATTATGAATACACTCTTTGTTTATACCTATAGATGAAAATATGTCCTTCACGAATGCCTATATTGTAATGTGTATCCTTCTTTAGAAAATATTTCCGGTTTACAATCCTTATTATGTATACCCTCCATTTATATACTTGAGCAAATATATATATATCCATCTCTATTCTAATTTCCCATTATAGAAGATTAGATATCTAAAGTCACTTTACTGAGTTTCTACATCCATCCACCTTAGTTGTAAAAGACTCATCCTAAAGGATTTCTCATAGAGAGAGATCATTCAGCAAATGTACTAGGACAACTCGGCAACACTAGCTTTCCTACTCTTTAACTATTATAAGTACCAGTACAGAACTTTTCCTTATAAAGGTGATTCATTATTAAGCCGCCTTCTCAAATAATAATAATAATACTAATAAAGAAATTTTATCGATCTTCTTAGACCATCCTCGACACAGGGAGCTTCTTACGTTTCCCAATATTAGGCGCAGTATTTGCCCATTGTATATCGTTGTTTAACCAAGCGGCATTACTTGTCAAAGTAACGAAATCAACAGCAATTTATTTTATTTTATTGTTTTATAGTATTAATTGGTTAGAAGTATTTCATCAAGACCCACAAAAAATTTATAAAAAATATTAAAAAACTTTTATGAAGAAATTTAGGAATAAAGCAGCAAGTTTTTTTTTTTTTAATATGAGTTTCTTAATATGTTTACGTAGCACGTAAGGATTAGAAATTAATTACTAAAGAATAGGGATTGTCTTATAATTGGCGTTTGACCTTTCAAGCTTCCAGCATACCTCCAATCATATAGCTTCTATCCTTTTCAGCAAAGTGTTTAGCAACTATACGATATAGGTATTGTTTTGGCAATGGTGGCATGAGGTCTAAGATGTGTTGAGCATCCCTATGATAAAAAAACCTTTGAAGAAGACTCTTAAGAGACTAGCAACAAGTTTAGTTCACCACATGCAATAGACATGTAATGGAATTTGTAATGTCCCAGGAGCCTATTTGAGCATTACAACTCACCATGTATTCCCACTAACTAGAAATATGTTAAGACATCTAAATCCACAAATAATCAACTTTGATATTAACCATTATAATCATCTCATATTATGAAAACGCATCAAGATTATGACCCATCAAATTCATGATCCAAATCCACAAGTAACATAAGTAAATATAGGAGTCTCCAATCTCCTCAAGGTAACTCAAGACCACAAAAAATATGAGAAAGGAGTTTACCTCCTCCAAGACATCACGTCTCTTTTAAAAGTAACATAACTCTAACAATAAATAAGTAATCTCGATCTTAGTCATCATAAAAATATAATTATTAGATGCCCTCCTCCTCTTATATGTTATCCATAAAAGGCTCTTCATAGATAAGGTAATCATCTATCTTTGTGCCTAAAAAGGAATTGAAGAATGAGCCAAAGCCTAATATGGATGCACAAGCACACACAAATGTCAAGCCAAATTACCACATACAAAGAATGCAAATTATGTAAGGAATAAAGCAAACAATGGATTGACTATCTTTAATTTAAACCAACATCCAACAAAAGGGTACTCATGACCCTGCTACACATTATCTTTATCTACATACATATATGAATATAAATATAGGTTTTCCTTTAAGTCCTTTATATCTGAGTTTAGAAATCCTAAAATTCTAACTGTGTTGTCTCATATAAAAGTCCACTAAAAAAACCTTACATATGATCAGCAATTACTTTTCTAAAGATCTATCACTACTAGCCTCTAAAGTGAGCGGGTCAAGCATAACTAGCAATCAAACTAATTATATTAAATATAAATCAGTCTTATTTCCTCATTAAGTCCTAACAAGCATAATCAAACAACCAAGTACCACATACTTGAGTCCTTAACAAGTAAATAGTTCGACAAGGGATTGTGAAGAAGAAAATCTGAGTACCTAGCCCTAAATGCATCATACTCAACTTAGTTCCTATGTTCCAATACAAGTAGACATTTTAAAATTCTAAACCAATCATCATTTAACTTATCTCCATCTTCATCTCTATGGAGCTCCGAGATTCAAAATTAGATTACTCAATTTACACCAACTTAAAACTTCAATCTCAAGGTAAAAATCAAATATTTTGGAAGTAAAAAGGCCAAGCAAGAGTTTGTTTGGGTTTGAAACAATTGAAAACACGTTTAAGAAATAATAGAGAGTATAGTAGGACATGGCATCTGGATGTTGCTATAGTGAATAGCAAATAGCATCTAGATACTAAGCTTTTGCTACTCATAATGGCCTAGCATCCATATACCTTACTTTTGTTCTATAATTTTGTAAAACAAAACATAGCAAACCAAACATTGCTCTCATTACTTCTTTGCCTAAACCTATACTTCTTCAAATTCCAACTTAAGGCATGTTAATTCAATAATCCATTATACTAAAACTTAGCTCAATCCTTAATTTTCCACTTTAAATTACAGATTCTCAACACAAGAATCAGAACTAGGAGTTGTAGTTCAATAACTTACTTGACAAAACATCGAACACTTGATGAAGTCAATAGAGTGAGGCCCTAAATCACCAATAATCTGCAAATGGTTCCCAACTTAGATTCATAACTCATCTTAACCTAAGTATAGCTCTTTTAGTATCAAGTTTCAACTATGAAACCAAATAAACTTAAGAAATTTTCCATGGAAACTCACCTTAAAGGCTTGGAAGAGCTGTTAAGCTCAAGAACAATATAATTCCTCTTAAAAATTCTCAAGAGTAAGTTGGAAACAACAAGAAACAAGGAGATTTTGTGTGCTATGACCTTAACACAAATTTGTTGAGCTAAATCTTTAAGAATCTTACCTTAATCACCTTTATTTTTCTCTTGGGGTAAGGTTTTAGGAGAGATTTTAGTTGGCTACCATAAGAAGAGAGTATTAAACCAAATATGGTAAAAACTAAGGTTTTTGGTAAATGGTGGCAGATTTAAAAGAGTAAGGTTTAGGATGTTTTTGAGATGTTCATAATATCCTTAGTTTTACAAAACATTTTCTTGGCATATTACAAAATTGGAATTCAATGGTAAATGAGTTCCTAAGTGCAACGTTTAAAAAGATAAAAAGGAAATTAAGAATGTGCTCGTAATATAATTTGAAAGGATAAATTTACCTTATTATCTCTCTCTCTCTCTCAATTGCCCTCTATACTGTTTTGTTTCAGTACCAAATCTTACTAAAAATGTAGCATTTTCCTTTCATCAAGAAATTTAACTTCAATCACATAGATTTTCCTAGGAAACAAACCCTTCTTAAATGGATTTTCCTTAAAAAACAGCACGCCATCTACCAAAATAAATTGAAATTAAAAAGGAAAAATCTCTCCAATGAGTGGATGGTATCCTATTTTCAATAACAACACATATACCTTCACTTTCTCTTTCTTTGTTCTCTCTCTCAATAAAGCATCGGTTGAGTAAGTGATGTAGTGGTGGTGATGAGGTGGATAGTGTTAATTTAGTAGGTCGATTTCTCTTTCTCTCTCTTTAATCTCAATGTCTTCTTTTGATCACTTCTCTCTCAACATAGTGAGAGTGGGTGGTGTTATATGTAGTGGTAATGTATGGTAGCGAACAGGTAGTTTGGTAGTAGTGGGGGACAATGGTGGCAATGGCAACAATGGTAGGTGTTGATTTCTCTCTCTCTCTCTCAATTTAAGGTCAATTCAGGGGAAAAAATTGATCATTGCAAGGAATCAACATTCTTAAGTAAGGCTAAGTAATTGCTATTACATGTTGTCAAGTAATAGCCATTCCATGGAATGATAATTACATGAGTCTAAAAGACAAGTAAACAAGATAATAAAAAATAAGGAGGGGATGGCAACTCCCTTCCCCTTAACTAAACATAGCATAATTCACCCTACTAGACTATTGCCAAAATTTAATCTTATAAATTAGTAAATTGCAAAGATATTATACATTCTTTGGTAAAGTGCAACAAATAGCTTATGCTTCCTATTTGGAGCTCTTTGATATATAATCTCGAAAGGAGTCACCTCAATATTTAACATATTTCTCATGCCCCGATCCTAAAGGACTTATTAGTTCACCCATACACATGCCATATTCTAAGCATGTAAGAGTTGCTCCTATACTTGTGACTATTTGAATCTAACTTTTAGTTCCTCTATTTTTTTTTTTCCTCTTTAGTCGATCATATTACAACATGTGAAGAGGAGATTTGAATTGAATCTATCATTTTGAGAGACTAGCGTTTATACCATTGGACTATAATAACCTAACTTTTAATTACTTGGAAAATAAACATTTCATATTGAGTTAAGCTAAAACTGCAATAAGAGTCCATATTGTAATAGAAGCACTTGTATTCATTGAACTAAATTCATAAACAAGCCTAAACACTAAATACAACGACTACTATTATTTATCATATTTAAAATATAATAATTAGTATATTTGGTGTTCTAAGTTTTTAAGTATTTCAAACTCAATACCGCCTACATAATCCCATTAGTAAACATTGTCTAACAACCACTTGAGCTCAACAATAAGATGACACCTAGTTTTTTAGAGTAGTCTTGCATAATTAGATTTTTTGTGCACAAAATACAATAATGTAATGTAATAAGTAACTGCAACAATAAAACTGAAACATTAAAAAAGTTCCCCCCACCCACCACCCCCTCCCCCCCCGACTAAAATAATTAAAAACAATAAATTATTATTATATTGTTAAAAACTATTCATTACTCAAATCAATTGAAAGAAAGAAATTCTTCTTTTATTATTGAAAAAATTGAGAACCCTAAAAGTAAAAACACAAGAAACCCTAAAAAAAAAAAAAAAAACCTAAGTTTGCAAACCCTAAGAGCCCTAAAAACATGAAATTTGCAATTTCAAGAGATAATAAGGTAAATCAGTTGATCTTCTTGTTTTTGAACAAGGTATTACATTACCTTTCTCTTGCTTCAATTTTGTATCTGTAGAAGCAGCTAATGCAACTTTCAAATTGACTAAGATCATTAATGTATGTCAAGCTTTGATTAAGATCTTTAAAAGATTGTATTTATTGGTTTAGATTTTGGAGCTCGTATTCTACTTGCTTTAATTCTTTCTCCCAAGTCCCAACTCAAGTTATCTAACTATCTAGCCTTCTCTAAACCCATCCTTTGCTTATCTACCTCTAATTTTGTAGCTTTACTACTATAGAGATTCGTTTATAGAAATCAATTATATTATTAGTACTTCTACCTACTTCTTAATTTCTTTGGATGCAACCAAAACTTGCTGAGCTTCATACCATCTTTGCCTTTGTCAATCACCAATGAAGCATAATATGTACAAAGTGATTCTAGCTCTTTATTTGTGGATTTGAATTCTAAAACTACAGCTACATGCTTAGCCTTTTTAACCTTAGTTGAGCCTTTACATTAACACTAGCCTCATCGGCAATCCCTTACACTACCTCTTCCACCTTAAGTTTAGTAAGTTTAGAGTCTTGTCTTGCATGGTGCTCTTCTGTCAATGCTTGCAAAGGATTAGCTTTAAATCTTTTATGAGTCTTCTTATATTGTTAAGCTCCTACAGTACATGCAATTTTTCTTCTTCATCAATCTCAAATCTTTTCCTATATTGAGGAATTTAGCCTAGAAACCTTAAAAATTAAGAATCTTGAGTTTGTTTGATTTGACAAAATGATAGGTTTTTATATCTTATGAGTTTTTTTTTTAATAATTTTAAGTGGGGAATAAAATTTTCAATTTTGTTGTTGTACGTACCAATTATGCCACTTGAATGCATGAGTTGGATAAAGGTATTTGATTATGCAAGATTATTTAAAAAAAAAAATGAACCAAGTATGGCTATAGTGGTGACTAAGATAGCATTTGTTAATGGAATCATAACAGATAGTAACTTTAGTAAGTAAAGTTTCAAATATATGTATAATTTGACAAGTTGAAAGTTTAGTTATAAAATTATAAAAAGTAGCAAAATTTAGAAGTTAAGGATAACATTGTCCTAATGTCACGTTTAATATAAAGGAATGGAATATGGTGAAATGGAATGGAATAAAATTAAAAACAGAATCATAATGCATTTCTATGCTTGAAACATTATGGAATGGAATGGAATGTGCATATAATAGTATTTGTCAAAAGTACTTCTAGTTATTAGATATCATAATTAGATTATAAGTCAAATAAGTAATTTTAATTAATAATAGTTAATTAGGAGGGAATGGGATTGCAATTTTGTATTCTCAAAAGGGGAGTTGAATTCCTCATTAAAGTTGAAATTACAATTCTGTCTTCTTAATACACTTCCAAACATGGGGAATGAAAATGGACTTTGGAATCCTAATTCTAACATAAGTATTTTCTTCTTGAAGAACCTTAAGTGATGGAAGATTTGGAAGATGTATTATCATTTTCGCAAGTTGTATAGAATATACCTGCTCTTTTGGGTTTAAACAACTTGCAATCTCAATCACTCCAATATTTGCACTTGAGCATTTTAGATTTACTAGAGAAAATTAAGACAATTGCATTAGCTTTTTTATCATTGTCAGCATTACAAACCATCAATCAGGATATTTCTTGCTCTTATGGACTAACATTGCAAAAGCAAATGAAGTAAAGTTAGCTTGACTACAAGCTCCATTTTGTATTACACCACGTATACATACAAATAGTAGGTAAGTACTTGTAAAATTTTGGTATATGTTAGTGATAATGGGATATATTTAAAAAAAAATTACTATCTATGTTTTATACACACTATCATATGCTAAAATGCTGTTAACATAACTTTCTTTTCAAGGGGAACCAACCCAAATTATATTATAATTACAAAGAAATACATGATCAAGGGGACATGAACCTTACCTCATTACAATAAAATTAAACACTAAATTAAAGGCATTACTATAATCCAAATGGTGTAGAAAAATTATAAGGAAAACATTGATACTACTTTAGATAGGTGAATAGAGGAGGCTTTATTTGTTTCGTTTTTCCTTAGCGTGTGCTTGAGTCTACTTGACATATTTTTCCACACCTCTTCCATTTCTTCTAAATATTCTATAAAGAAACAACACAAAGATGAGAAGGCCAAGAAGTCATCATCGTCCTCATCTTCAGCCGCATCATTCAAAACCTTACGATCTACATTGAAATTCTAGCAACAAAGAAACCATGAGTTTCTTTCATGTTAATCGGACATAAGAAAATGAACCGACCAAGGCATATTTGAGAGCAAAGCATAAATTTTCAATCTCATCTTCGAATAAAAATATAGCAAGCCCACCCGTAAGAGATGGATTTAGAATTCGAACAAGATGAGCCTAAAAGAGATGCAAACGATTTTGAACCAAGAAATGATGCCTAAAGAGCTTTGGGAAAGAAACGAAAACAAAATCAAAACTCCAATTTTTTAAGAACAAGAGATTGAATTAATTAGCTTAATAAAAACCTAAAAAGGGGCGATCATCGCCTCCAAGAGGCTCCCCGAAAGGGGAAAAAACAATAGGAAATAAAGTTATAAAAAAAGAGAAGAGTTTTTCTTTTTAGATTTTCGAAAAAAGAAGGAAATATACTTACTTACTATCTATATATTATTCATCGAATATTTTTACTAAACTATTGCTTCTTGAATATATGAGCTTAGAGTTTCAAAAAAATTTAGAAGGTAAGCAGAGAATTCTGGGGTGCTCCAAAGAGCAAGATAATGACGAAATTGACACAAGTGACTTTCATGTATACTAATTCTCCTAGAATCCAACGGCCAAGATATAACACCAGCTTTTAATATTAATCTTGCCTACAAAAATTTGGATAGATGTGGCCATCAAAATTTACTGAACTGATAATCAAAATCCAGACAAACATCAATAATCCGCTAATTACATTAATTGCATGTACGAAATCTAAAGACATACTTATTTTACATTAATCACACATAATACCAACCGAAACAAACTGGGTTTTCCACGTGGAAATCCTATAAACTATATTTGTTTTACATTGATAAACACGATAAATTGATAGTTGTTTAATCCAATAAAAAAAAAAAAAAGAAACTGAAGAGTTATTTTTCGGTGGAAATAAATAGCCTAACAACTACTTTTCTCTATATGGAAATAAATTATCACATTTCTTTCACCGTCAGGAGCTCTCTATTCGCATAAGTTCGAGTACAAATATGTACATCGACAGCACAGCACTGGTCACAGATTGATATTCATTTTCTTCTTTTCATTTAAACGTGCCGTCCGTTCTTATCTAAAAATCATTTCACTCCGTACCCTAAAATGTCTGTCTATCTGTCCTTGTCACTCCTCAATACTATCTCTCTGGACAGTGCATGTATCTTTAATTAGGGCATAGGCGTTGCAAGGACCACTGTCGTTGGAGCACATGGTGTGGGTGGACTAGGCTGTTGCAGACTTGTAGTGCCCTAAGTTGCTTTCAATGGGTAGATAACTATAAGAAAGAAAATAATAATAATGAAAAAGGAGCGATGAAATATTTCTTAGCAGGGCCAGTAATTAACAAAATATACAGTACAGATCATAATACACAATAAAAAAACACGGTTGAAACAGGAAATAAATACGATTATATGATAATTTAATTATTTATAATTTCTATTAAATTTTAAATTTAACATTAACACAATTCAATATAATACGATCTACTAATACAAATAACCATCCCTAATCTTATGGAAATAGTGGTAAAATGGGTACGCCCTTGACCCATGAATCTAAATAGGTGCAGATACGAAGCCTTTGTATTAGCGCCCTTTCGTATATGAACTCGGTGTGCTTCGTACCAGCAGACCCTCATCTACGTGTATATGTTCATATATATATTTTCCATTTCGTATCTGTGCTGTCCATTCATTATACTGTGATGACCGGGTAAGTGCCTTAAACGAGCGTAGTTATTAGTTACCAATAAATTTTGCAATTTTTTTTTCATTTATTTGGCAATTTTCTTTTTGGCTGAGTACGTCGGATTTTAATGACGTATAATAAAATGAACATAGATACGGGTTAATTTCAGAAATGGCGTACGAATTTCGTCCGGGGATATTTTTCAACTGCACAACTAAATTTATTAATTATTCTCTTCACTCCCTTAATCTTAAATTTATAATTGCTGCTATTATCCAACCATGTAAAGTATTGATTTCGCAATAATATATTTGAAAGACGACAGTTCTACTAAGTTATGATATGAAAAGTGATGAAAAGTTTTTAAGGATAATGGATGACAACATCAATAATCTTTATTAAGTATAAAATATGCCGTAACAATGATATAAAATTGAAATAACGAAGGTAAAAGTGATGAAAAATAGGTCAGATAATGAAATTTTTATAGGCCAAGTAGATTGGGAAAAAAAAAACTTTAAGGCATAACTGCAATTACTACGTTTCTTTCAATCCTTATAATTTTAATGATGTGTACTACATCTCTCAAACTGTTACTAAGATCCAAAATGACCTTTAAAAATAACCATAAACCGTAACAATTAATTTTGATACCTATGATACTCTGGAGGATATGTACATCGAGAGATGGAAGCACGCTTAGAAAATTTATTAGCCTTTTTCTTATCTTAACAATATATATATTTTTTTTGACGAAAATCTTACCAATAATTTAGAAGATGTATTTATCCAGAACTGAAGTGAAGATAAAGTATAATTTAATAATTTGAAGTTATAGTCTTTGAAGTCTCTCGGATAGCTTTATAGGTGCTTTCTTTTCCATATGGCCCGATATCTCGGCCTATGATCGTACCGTGTCTATATGCCCCTGCAGCACAGCAAAGACCACATTTGTGGTTGAAAACAAAAAGAGGGTCTGAACTTCTACTTTTGCTTTGTGGACTTTCTTGCATATGCATCCCTTGGGTGTGCATTTTGGATTCATCAAGGGGATGCATCAATTTCCAGAGAAGGCAAAAGCATCTTCATAACTTATACGGCTTACCCTCTTGCGCAGTGCCTATATATGGTTTCTTTGCTTTCCGCCATTATCAAATTGCACATGTGGTCATTCTTGTTCTTATCTTTATTGCAACTTTTCTTGGACTATGAACAACACATTGATTAATTGAGCATAAATATGATGAATTGGAATTTTGTGTTAGCTTTGTCTCTAACTTTATAATCTTCGCATTCACTATAAAATTTGATTCTAATGTCTGGAATAAAATGTTAAACTTTAGTTATAAATGCTAAATAAAACATTTAGAATGGTTATCAATAAACATGATTAAGAGGATAGAAAAACATGGAAGATAGGTATATTTGGAGGGATGAGAGATCATAATGAAAATTATGAATTGTACTTTATGCCTTTCAATCTTCCCAAAATGAGTTGTGTTTTCCTGTTTTTTTTTTTTTTTTCATTTTTATCATATTTCTCAATGAGAGGCAATTGAAAAGCTATATTTAACATTTGGAGTCAATCAAAACCTTAGCATTAGTTAATTGTAGTCGTTTATTAAATTGCACAATAAGAGTCAAATTAACCGAGACGATGCAATATAATTACCCTTTCCCCTTGCAAGGGAGCAAATCGATGGGTATAGAGAAAGTAAGACATATACTAACATCCGGGTGGTCATATTGCAAACCTTTGACCCTATTCACACTGATCCTTAATCACATAAAGGAGGAATGTAAGCCTTATTAAAGATGTGAAAATGTCAAATACATATGCATCAAACATGTCACCTTCCTTAGTTTAGTTTGAGACAACTTCTAGGCTTGAAGAGTCATGATTATCATGTTTACTGCAAAGGCTTCTAACTATAGTCCTCCATGGATTTCCAAAAAATGAAATTTATGAAGTGATATACAAGATATTATGCTTCTTCAAAGACTTAAAAGAACAAAGGGTTGATGTATTGAAGTCCATAGTAAAGTATATAATCATCACCTTTTAAAGGCCACTTGAAGTACATTAGTCAAAATTGAGCACCAAGTTAATAAATAGAGACGTCTATGTGATTTCTTCAATACGAATCTAAACCATAATGTAAGTATCAATTAAATCCTATATGTACAATCTATTGTACCTAATAAATACAGTGTCATGCTTTTTTGAAACAATTTCGTGCTTTTCGATCACAACAGCAACATGTGTTGAACTTCAAGAAAGAGCAAAATTGGAGTATAATTATATAGCTAGATTACGCTCATTCTCATACTATAAGTTGAAAGAGGTTTGTTTTTTTTTTTTTGTCTTTCCATTCAAGTGTATGTATTTCAACACAATCCTATTAATTTCAATTCCTTTTTATTTTTCGTTAGAATTTGACGAGCATTCAAACTTGGGCATTTATGCATTGCCTGAAGAGAGGACATAATGCAAGTGTATGGATTGATGCAATGGTAGAACAAGAATACATAAGTTTGTTAGACACTTTTAACTCATTTTAGTTAAAGACTTATCCATCCTACGTAAGAGAATATGCCTTAGAAACAAGCGAAGGATGAGACTCAAGGACAGGAAAGTAGGGGTTATTGCAAGTCAGATGCAATCATCATGGAAAAGGTCTTACGACATAGGTTAGGAATACCATAATGTTCTGTTTAGTATGTTAGAATGGACCGAAATAGAGTCATGATTCTAGATTTTATTTCATTTTTCCATGTTTGGAAGTACATTTAGAAACTAGAATTGCAATTCTATAGAATTGGCGATTAGTTTCAAGGAGAAATTTGATTCTATTTTCTCAAAGGTCGACTCGACGATTCTATTTCTCCCATAGTTATTATTATTAATTAAATTATTTATTTGACCTTTAATTTAATTATAGTATTTAATAATTAAGGGTATTTTTTACGATTATTATTATATACATATTTAATTTCACTCTAGTTCATTCCTTTCCATGGACATTTTCAAACACAAAAGGATTTAACATTTTGCTTCTCATTTCATTCCATCTAATTACAATCTACTATATTCTATCACATTCCAAACCATTCCTACGTATCAAATGTAACATAAGAGGATTAGGATATGGAGGGTCAATTTTACCTACTACACAACCACTATTCTATAAGTAGGTAGGTTCTTCCTTACAAACTTCTAATGAGGGCATCAATTTAAAAGTGGCCAATAAAGAGCTAGCTAACCTAACATAGAATTATGAGAAGCTCTAACACCAAACACTTACCCAGTCTTAGCATCATTTGCCTTCTTATCCTCACCCACTTATCCTTAGCCAACTTCCATCTCATTCCCAATGACTAATTGAGCGGCCGATCGTAGGAATCACCTTTCTAAGAAACTTATCCATGGCCTCTCCCATCAACATATCCTCCTAATGGTTGTAATCTCAATAGTTTACTCTATATTCATACGAGCCCTAATAGGATCCTTATCACCATTCATCTCTAAAATTTGGTATAAAGCCTACATGGAAATTGTTGGTAATGGTGTGTCAACATCTCCTCTGTGGTGGAGGTCAGGATAGACTATGTCATAATCGAACATGACACTTAGGTTGCTAGATGATTGAATCAATTTGAGTTACATGTCACCATCGACTATAGCTTATGGTGTAATGATAAAGCATTCAATCCTACAATTGGTATCGGAGATAAAGTCATGGGTTCTATTCCCAATAGGTGTAATGTTGGGGGGAAGATTGTTGGCAATAATATGTCAACATCTCAATCGTAGCGAAGGTCTAGATGAGTGAAGTCACAATTGAACATGGCGCTTGGGATACTAAATGATTGAAAATGATTTGAGTTATACGTTACCATCGGCCATAACTTTTGGTAAAAAAGTAAAGCACTCAATCCTATAGCAACTAATGTGATATTGAGGTAGAGATTAGGGAAAATCTTCTATAGTAGATTTAGATCTTATTTTCAAGCCATTCAAATAGATTTTACTTTTACAGTTATGTTTATTTTCTTAACTTATATAGTTGGTGTAATTCTGTACTTGGTGAGTAATATTTCTCATTGGATTGCATGTTTGTACTAACATCCACTATGTCTTATAATATATTTTTCTATTTTTTAGTTAAAAATGTTATTGGTATTAATTTCTATATTGCATTAAATATTTTATATCTCTAGCATCATAAATTATTATATATTGCTCAATAGCATTGATATAAATAAACAAAATGATATTTAGATGAGTTTAATAAATGATGTATTGATATTAATAATGAAAAAATTATACTGGAGGGTATTAACATTTGAGAGCAAATGTCTTAAAAGTTCAAATAAGTAGTGAACATTACACTTGATGCTTATAATAAGGGATTCCATTGGAGAATTGCTATAATGTTGTTAAATATATATGGTGTGACTATTAAGTGTCACATGGTGTTTATGTGTTGCTCGTGGAGCATACATGTCCATTTTTTTCAAACAAAATAAAGAAAAAAAGAAAAAGTTATATGAAAAATTATAAAATATGGAAAATTTTTTAAAAATTCTAGAAAGCACAACTTAAATAAATATTATTTTTTATATAATTAGTATAATCAATTAAAAAATTCAAAAAGGAGAAAAGTTTAAAAAAAAAAGGTGACCACCCACCTAATGCTAAAGGGAAGTTAGCAGCGACTTAGCAGAGTCGGTTTTTCTTCCTTTTTTTTTTATTAAAAAAAAAAAGCCTTAAGGTGTAGTCCATCACCTTGGGGGATTGCTAGTGATACTCTCATGCAAATTTAACAGTAATGCTTGCATAATAACAAAGCTACATCGATAATAGTCACTGATTATGTTGTAGTTGTAGCCCAACATTAGCAAGAAATAGATTTGTGTAAAGATTGATTTTAAATTGTAAATCGATAAGTCTAAATTGGTAGTTGAATCATTAAGCCTTAATGGCCTAGGTGGTTTAACAGGGCAAACTTATCCATTAGGCAGGCTTTTGGATAGATGGGTTAAACCGTAAGTTGAACCAACAGTTGACCTACTAGTTAGGCACTTTAAAAAAAATATTGAATGACATCATATTATTCAACCATTCTTATTTAATTTTGTAATTTATAATTTTTGTCATATTGGCCATTCTTATTTAATTTTATAATATAAAATCCCTCAAACCAAACCAATTCTTTCGGGATTTAAAAAATTATTTGAAAAATAAAATTTTCAGTTTATAAGCAATGGAAGAGGGAAGCAAACGTAAGTGGACTAAGAAAAGTCTACAAAACATTGAAGGAAAAAAGAAAAAAGAAATTTTCAAAAAAAAAAAAAAAAAACAAAAATCAATGGCGTGTACAATCTGAATCAACCTTTAACCACCTGTTCAAGTGAATCGATTCGGGATTGTACTCGTTAAGGGTCCATCCTGATTTACCCTCACGTCGGCCGATTGATGGTTCAGAAGTCGCACACGTCCAGGAAAAGAAGAATGCCAATCTACTCTACCAACTGTACTTTGTCAAAGTAGAAATTGATTTTTAAACTGGTAGCGCATCTGAAGATATATATGTTTACCTATAAATGCAAATAAATGATATACATACATATATACATATGACAAAGTTAACGTAATATTATAATTCAAAATTAGTAATATTCTTTGTATGAACCACATTTCGTAACTTTTATCATTAGTTTCCATCATTTAAATTATAAATATACGGACACGACCATCTTAACACTTGAAGACATATCCATATGTCTCTTCATTATAATTTTCCAATCTTGCAAAGGATGAGTAAAGTCGTGTGATGGGAAATAAAGCTAATAGAACTTCATCATTTCTTCATAGTTGCTTTTGATTGAAGAAGAAATTAACAACTATAATGTTATCGAATCGATGTAGAAATTAGAGGAAAATTTACGCCCGCGCTTAATTAATTTTCTATTCACCTCCATTTTGGACTTCTATAATATTTATAAAAGAAAAAAGAACGACTATAAATTTAATTATTATCCAATACAATCAAAATAAGAGAGTTTCTAGTTTTATTCTCTATTTTAATAAGATTGATCTAATTTTTCATTTTATTATTAATTTATATTTCTTTAAATTCTCACAATTGAATTCACAATAAATTTAATAGATTAAATTTACAAGAATACAAATTAAAAATGGAATGGAGAACCAAACCAATTTAAAAAAAAAATAGGGTTATATAAGATAACAAAAATATTTGGAGTTTACATTTTAGAGGATGACTAGACAAGTCGGCAACATACACCAGCAAGTCTTTATGCGGAAATTTGCTGTAAATATTTTCAATAGCATCAAATTCAAATTTTTTAAAAAAATTTTCTTTAGAGCTCTAGATAATGAGTTTGGGGGACTCTTATTCAAATGCTTGTGGCTCTAATTAGAACACATGCCCTAGTATGGAGAGAGAATTATTTGGCGTAGTTGATGATGACACGGGGCCTGGATAATGGGGGTGATTGTTCTGTTGTTTGGATAAGAAGTCGTACCCTCTATTCTTTCATTTTAATAGATAAAATTTCTTTTTATATGATCATATACTTATCAATAATCATAATATCCAAACTACAGGAGCAACGTTTCTTAATGGTAATTAATTATAGCGAATAAAAAAAGAAAAACAAAAAATCGCAAAACAACAATAAAATAAACCATAGCTGACACCGCTCTATGGGTTGGGACTCATACTGAAATCCTACTCTTGGTGATGGAGCTTATTACTACGTTCAGGCTGAAAGAATATATTGGAATTATAAGATAAATCATCTGAATGCTAAGCTCATGAATTTCGTACTGCATTTGACTCTCTAATGGATGGGAAGAAATTCAAGAAAAAGACTCCCCACGAGTATGCGTCAAAACCCTAAAATGGGTAGTTTTGCAGGTTAGGTCGATAATGCTGTGGTTCTTTAAATTTTATATTATTGTCAAATCAAAATACTTTTATTAACAGTATATTACTAGGGAGGTATAACAGTACACTGCATGTAGTATATATTAAAATGCAATTGGAACTTGAGACTTAAAATGTACTATTTATTTAAGGATTTATAAATAGTTTGAAATTAACCTACCATTTGCGACGTTACATTTAAAAACTCATTCAGAAGGGGAAACAGCCAATACTACAAAATTATACGGGTTTTAAAGCCCAGCATGATTTCATACTTATCTCTTAACAATGACGTACATCCTTGTTTAGTTCGAAAAACCCGTGATTAACATATATAACATCGTTTTCTATTTGGGGAAGACCCCATCATGAACCAATGTTATATGTTCAGACTAATGATACCAAATATTGCAAAGCTCACAAATTATTTTGATGCAAGATATATTAATGAGATTTGCAAAATTCCTTTACCAGAAATTATTGTGGATGATAAAGTGGTGTGGCCTCATTCAACAAACGGCCAAAATGAGGTAAAATCAAGTTATAACCAGTTGGTACCATGTCATTTTGATGCTGATAGGGATAGCACTTGTTCATCACACCAACTTTTGAAGGAATTATGGAAGATAGTTTGGAATATGGAGTGCTATCCCAAAATTAAACACTTGTTATGGCAAAGTTGCGATAACTTTTTGAGGACTTATTTAAATTTAACAAGAAGAAAATGAAAATATGATGTATCATACTTGTTTTGTGGAAATAATGAGACAGTGGAGCATATGTTTCTACGATGCCCTTGGATAAAATGTGTGTGGTTTAAACTGCTTGGATGGAGATATGGTTTTAATAGAATCTCTAGTTTTGATAATTGGATAATGGAGGCTTGGGTTGTTTTACGGAATGGTAATGAGAATCCTAGAAATATTTTCACTACCATTGCTTTTATAGTTTGGTATATATGGAAACACAAGGTCGAATGTGTATTCAATGGTAAGCAACTAGATCCTAAAGAAGTCTTCAAAAGAGTCAGAGCTTCTGTTATGGAGTTTCTTAATGTTACTGCAAATAGGGAAGTCTCTCTTCAACCGCAGCAACAAAGACATTGCACTGGTGCTTAGTGTCCTCTAAAGGCAGGTTTTGTTAAAATCAATTGTGATGGATCTTGGTCTAAAAGACGATTTTGCAGCTGGTGTTGGAACTTGTTGCCAAAGAAGAAGAGGGGAATTTTTTAACGGGCTATGCACGAAGGATGGAAGAAGATAGAAGTGGAAACAGATAGTTCAATTAGGGACCTCCTCAGTGTGTGGGTGTGGCGCATTCATCCTATTGTGAAAGGCGATGCTGTCATAAAAAATTGTTTTGATGATTGCTTTTTCTTCTCTTAGAAGTAGGAAAGCTAATGTTCGTGAGGATTGGCGGCCTATGATCCCAGGTGGAAGGGGTTTGTGCATGAGCTTTTGGGATTTAAATCCTCCGACTTCTCTTGTTGCTCTTTCATTTGTTGTTCATCTGATTAGGCCTCCTGAGTTTTTATGACGTTGCTGTTAGGTTTGTAAGACCTCTTATGAATGAAAGTCGGTTAACAATACCAAAATAAAACGTGAAGGACGAAATATTAACAAAACAACTCAACGCCTCAAATACTCTACTGAAATGATAGCCCCCATATCTTTTGAAGTAATAAATTTATCTAAAAAATGATCACAGTTAACCTATAAATAATGTATATTTTTAAATTGTTTCAAATTAACATAATTATTATTGTCATTCGATTTTGGGCCAACTGTTATCATCTAATCAAAACTATTGACTTCTATCTGATCATTAATGGTCTTTTAAATTTGTATATGAAACGCTAGGTTCATTTAGAGAGCTATAATTGTTTAGAGATATGTAAAATTTGTTGTTTTACATCAACCTATGTAACCATTCTTTACATAAAAAGGACATATCTTTTGAATACACAAACAAAAAAGTGTTAAAAATTTAAAATTATAAATAGTCAAAAGCTATTGTAACAAACATTAATGAAGAGGTATAAATATTAAGAGTTTTCAAAATTATACGTTATAGATTATATATTTTCCCTCCATGTGTTCACTTTTTGTACTCTTGAAGTCGTTATCACTAAATTAAAATTACCACTATGTAGCGAAAATTGTGTGGTGGACATCCAAATCACTATCTGAACTGTGAGTATCATTGTCATTAAACGTCACACATTCAATTGAATTTTTTGGTATAACTTATTTGTACTTTTTGACAATTTCATCTCTTTGTAAAGATCCCGAATGTAGTAAATTTTAATGTAAATGCACACTAAATACGGAATTTAATAACATTAATTATCATATATCAAATTTATCTTCTCTTTCTGAGAACATGTGATATCTTGATATAATTATGTCCCCATAAGATCTCTTGGTGTATAATTTGGTTCGTTCTTACTACTTATATAGTTTATCGTAAAAATATTGTCAAGAGTTACATTTTAATAACATTGGTTCTAATACCATTTATAATACTTTATATAAAAAATAGTAAATAACTAAACTAATAAATACAAATAGATCATTTTCAACCATTTAATCCTTGAGTTTCTAATTAGTATTGATAAGTAATTTACCATTGTGGTTTTATAAACCAATACTAACTCTCTCTGACAATCTATATATAATTTTACTTAATTTAGGGTTTCACAGAAAATATAATTAAGTATTATATAATAATTTCAAATTTTAGATGTAGATTAAAAATATAGAAATTATAGGTGATTTTTGCAATATCTAGTTAATATTATTCATAGATGAAAAAGAAAATACACGCTGCAGGAAATTAGTTTTATCTGTATATGATTTGATTCCATTGATCTAGAAAAGTTTTTTACGTGACTTTGTATCCACATCTTTCAAAACTAACGTTGTTGAAACCGGCATGCTTGCTCTTGATACTTTTTCTTTCTTTCATCTTTTTTGCTTCTTTAGCTAATACACACAATATGCTTTGATTTGATGCATAACCCTTGGACTGTGTCAAAAGCTACATGTATAGACGAGTCCGACCAAAGAAGATAATAAAAGAGCATCCGAAGTTGTCCCCGGAAAACGCAAAGAGGAAACATCTGAATTGATAACATGGGATGGTTATGTCTCCGTTCAATGTTTTGTCATTTTGGCGCTTTCCTTAAATCTTAAGTTGAACAAAATTGGGTCCCAAATATGGGAAGATTGTCGCCTAGATGCAAAATTGAATTTAGCTCTTTAATCCACGTACGAAGCTCCGTAAAAGCTTCATCCCATATTATACGTCACGTATATATAAAAATAGTAGATAAATACTAATGAAGTTCAAACCGATGATAATGATAATTAATAGTTTTTAAGAAAACTGACTTATATAGCATCTCATGTCTAAATTAAGTAATGCCTAAATTGTATTGATATTTTTCACACTACCTATATATACTTGTGGTGGATAATACCAATTCTTTTTTCAAACATGAGATGTTCCTTTTGCATAACTAAATGTCAAAAATGACGGATACAAGGTTGACAGTTATGACAATAATCTGTAAATGCTTATCGAATGGAATTTACTGTAACGGATCATCTTAATAAAAAGGTGTCCGAGAGCACTTGTTATGTTTACGTAATTGGAAAATTGCAAAATTTTTTAAGCTGGAGCACAAGTTTTTAAAAGAAAAATGGAATCGGAAGATATCATTATCTTTAAAAGTGTCATCGGGTGATTCGCTATTTTCTTCGTGTTATTATTTTTGTTGGAATATTGTTACATAAGTATTAATTAATTAAAATTTGTCCTGGGCTCTCATCATCAAAGTCTTTATCATATTTAACTACAACTTTATACTTTTGGGGTATTGTATTTTGTTCGATCCAAGGAAATTTTTACCAAAATCAGAGTGGAAATTCCTAGGTTCAACTTCTTATTCATAGTTTGATGAGTTAAACTATAATAGTTGATTTTTACAATGCTAGGTTGGTAGGTTGTGTATGTATGTATTCTTATTTTAAGTCAAATTCGTATCAATAGTAAAAGTACGTAAAATTGAATAAAAATCATAAATAATTAAGTTATAATTATAGTTGTATTATAATCATGTCATAATTGTGTCTTCTTATCATATATGATATTTTATTTCTTAGCCATATTCGTAATTTATTCATAATTGTGTCGTACCATGTTTTATATTATTATATCGAATTGTATCTCGTATTACCGTGATTATGTTAACAATTTCCAATCCTAATATGGCTAAGGACTTTCGAAATAAGATGTCAAACTACTGGGACACATAATGATATGAATCATAATGCAAAGGGCAAAGGATGGCTCGAAAGTATTTCCAATGGGGGTAGAGTATATTTGAGCACTGGTTTGGTCCGACCCAAAACCGATCTTGAACAATCGATTCTGAACCACCAATTCACAGGCCAAGTTCTCGTGAGCTTATGATTTAGGGTTAGTTCATGTGACTTGCCGATTTAAGGATCGGTTCACATTAATTTTTTTACTTCTCACCTTATCGATTTTTTAACCATTTTTTTTCTTTAAACCATCCATCAAATATACATTAAAAACGGAAAGAAAATAAAATTAAAAAAAAATTCTCTTATAATATGAATACATAATGTCTCAATCTGATTGAATAGAATAAAGTAGTTAAAGGGAAAATATTTTTTTATAATATTTTATGGTCGATCATAAGGTACTTACGTATTCGTTAATCGAAATCAAACTGCTGTAGTTCGGTTTGAATTTTTAGAAAACCTTTAGTTTGTTGATCAATTTTACATTTTCAAAAATGTATCAAAGTATACATAATTATCCAAGTTAAATTTTTTGAATGAAAATAATTTCAATTGGTCATAATTTAGAAAAACTTAATGCTATATCAACACCTTTGGGAAAACTATACCGTTTAGTTTTTTCTTTTTTTGGATAATTAGAAGAGAAGATTTTTCTAGATGATAAAACTTTTTCGTAAAGGATGGAAAGAAAATTCATTATGTATTATCTTGAGGTAACTATTCATGTTTGTGAGTAGGAGTGGAACCCGCGAGTGAGCTTGGGCTTCCATCAGATTAGTTCTAGTCATTGAAGTAATCATCCTCCTCGCTTGATGTCCCGCATGATTCTTATCGTCTACAGCTCGCCCTATACCAATCTTTTGTACAAGCATTTGCCTCAACACTAACAACAGATAAGGAGGCTTAGCGTTCATCGACGATTAAGCCTATTATACTAAATCCTTGCTCAATAACAACCGTTGAAGCCGGAGCAGCAAGTACTTCATGGGCGATGCGAGATAGTTGTAGATAGTCCCTTCTATACCTTTGCCACCACTCTAAAATATTGAAGTACATGATAAAGATATTTTCCAAAAACTCAAAATTTGTATTGGTGTAGTACTGCATCTTAAACATTGGATTACCAAACCATTGCCTCTTCAATTTTTGCGCCAGTAACTACTCACCCATAAAAGAGTAATGCTGCTCCTTGGTGGGTGGTAAAGGAGAGACTAATAACTGGCCACCGTATTGACTTTGATAGCAATTGAGTATCTCCTCTATGTTAGCCATCGCTGCCAATACTTCTTACTGTACTTTCAAGCTGTACATGTCTTGAGAATCCGTTAGATCTTGAATGTAACCATAATAAATTTTCAAATATATTAGTAATAATTCTATTTAACAATGGGGATCTGAAATAGTTGCTACGAGATAAATACGAGGAATTTCTTTATAATAAGTTAACCACTTAAATGTCATATCATATACACATACGTGTAGATTTGATCCTCACAGACTTAAACTAGTATGCCAAGTATACTAACAGTTGACATAATAAACAAAAGAACATTAGGCCTATAAACTTGTGAAAAAGTCTTAATAGCATTGTTTTCAAAACTTTAAGTAATTGGACGCAAATATCTTAGTTAGTAGAGAAATTGTCAACTCCTTATATGTTGTATATTGCGTAGTCACATAGCAGTTTACTATAAGGAATTGTGCTACGCAACAACTTGTAAGTCAAGTTCAAACAATGTTGTACATCCATCTTAAACTTTCGAGGTCTCTTCCTGCGCTCCATGCAGAAGTTCCTCCACTTTTTGTGAAAGGATGGTCTTTCTGTTATTGTCTTGACGACATTCTTGATTGGAGCTATACTGTCGTACAAAGCTGCAATGTCATCCTTGACACACAAGTTAAGAATATGACATGTACAATGTATATGGAAAAAAATCCTCCCAACGCTAGATGACAGTAATTTTGCAAATTAGATATCGATGAAGTATTAGCAGTTATAATATCAAAACCAATAGAAAAAATTTTCCTCACTATCCGTATACATTTAAGATTTCTTTAATAATTTTATAAATGTTTTGCATCATGTGTCAATCATTAAATACCCTTAAAGCCAATAATCATTTATTAAGTTGCCAATTATCATCTACTCAATGAATAGTAACACCCATATAAGAATTATTACGAAAAAGATCTGTCCATACGTCTGCATATATGGACACTTACGTATCAAGGGAAGCAAACTTACTTGCGAGCTCCTTCTTACCTTTGTGGTAAAACTCCTACATGGCTCGAGTTATTGTTTTGTAGCTAAGCTATCGCGAACTGGGGTTCAACATCTCCTAGTTGTATCAACTTTGTCACTTTGATGCATCCGCGTTGAATGAGAGGTACATGTTCGCCAGATACTATGCTAGATTATTTTTATGCCTCTCTTCATCATGCCCCATTAGTATTTGTTCGGACGAACCACCACCTTAAACAATCTGTTATTGCGTTCTATCTATTCCCACCTCCCCACGATGCTTCGACCTTAAGTGATTGTTAAGGGTACCATATCCTTCTCCTATTTTCCATGAATAACTTGCATTGCAATAGTTGCAGAATACCCTCGAGTTCCCTCTTTGGTCTGTACCTTTATAGAAATGAGTAGTGAAAATATTAGACTTACCGGGTTTAGGGGGCTTACCTGAGCCGAATGGTCTTAAACTACTTGGGCCCATGTTATCTAATATGTTGCTCTTTTGTTTCGGGAATAATTTCAATGCCATCCTCCTCATCTTCGAACATGCTTGCGGAGCAACTCATCCGTAGGGGTTTAAATCTATGGACACTCAAACGAAGACATTCGAATCTAATATGACGTTTAGGGACACTCATGCATGGAGGTTTGAAACAGAGAGGTGGCGTAGCCTAGTAACTCATACGTTGATATTTAACATCAAAGCCAGGAGGTGGTATACCTCGATTACTTATGTGATGAGGTTCTACATTGAAGCTCGGAGGTGGTGTAAATTCTTCTTCCACATTCTAAACCATATCATGTGTTCTCTACTTATTTAGGTCGTGCTTGTTATCTAGATACGCCTGAACATCCTAAAACCGTAATGGCGCAAACGACGTATTGAAAGTTCCAACGCCTTTACCCTTACTTTTATCACCAGATGATGAACCGTGTTTTTTATTGGAAAGGGTACAGCATAAAAATCTTTCCATTGGTGTAAATATTTATGAGTAAAAGATAAAAATAATATATAAAAGAAAATATAGCGAAAATTATATAGTAAGTATGTATATATTAGCGTTATTTACTAATGCAAATTTTTTTATGTAGTGGAGTGAAAAATTATGCATAGAAATTGGTGGTTAATAGAAAGAAATATTTCTAATAACATTTCACAACTAATAAAAATATGAAGGCATAATGGTTAGAATTAAAGAGATTTAAGTAATTTGTAGAGTAAGTGTTTCTGCTAAGCCTGAAACTGCTATTTATGAGGATCGAGAAATGTGGGAACACGTCGTTTGAATTTTGAAATTTAAAATTTTAATCGGTTTGACGCCACAAATTTTAAATTTTAAACTTGAAATTTAAAATTTACAACATGTGTACCGAAAAATTTATACATATACTAACAAATAGAGGTCAGGGGAATAAAGTGAAAAGGAAAAGTGGGGGGAAGGGAGGTAAGACCGGCAAAATTTTTTTTTTTTAATAAATTCGGCGATCCTTGAACCAACAGGTTGGGCAGGTCGGCCTGGCCAGTAACGGGTTGGGTCAATTCATAGTTTGAAACCGGCCCTTGCCTAAGTCTAGGGTGGAGTATGTCAAACCGTCTCACAACTTTAGAAAATCTTTTGCCATTTTCCACTTTAGCTATCCTTCTTTATATGTCAAATTATGCACTTAGAAAATACTAATTGATGTTTCGTGAGCTGTTGCTATTTGGATAAAAAAAGGGAAAGAAAGAAAATTATATTTTGTATTTATTTTGCTTTTTCATTAAATGTGAAATTAAAATTAGTCGCAAAATTTCTTAGTAACAACTAAAATTGCTGGACACTTATTAAAGGGACTTTTACAATTTTATCTTTTTGTTGACAAAGTAATAGTTTTTATAGATTGAATGAAGTTATTACAAATGATCCCCTCACCTAAGAATTTTTTGCTGTTAAAAAAAAAAAAAAAACTAAATGCTTAGGTTGATCAAATTCAAAGCAAGAATGAATAAAAACGAAATGCAAGAGTATGAGCTCTTCCTTGAAATGTCAAATAAATTAAATTACGTTATGAAAATTTAGATAACCATTTCAATAATTGAGTCTTTGATCTAATTTAATGTTTTAGACCAATTTCTTGGGTTAGCTACAAAGTCTAGGGAACTAAACTCAATTCTAAGGATATCTAAGGGAGAAATAGAAATCACCATATTGATTCATTTACTCTTAAGTAGCGTTTGGATATTAAGATTGGACAGGATAAGGAAAATTGGATAGTATAAGTACAAAGAGTACATGACATTACAGTAGTTTTCTACTATGTTTAGTTTACACAATATTAGATATAAATTTTTTTAATATCCCTTATTTGGTATATATAAGTGCTGGACTTAATATTATATTTTGGCATTTATAGCTCGATATTCTATAATATTTATTTAATTATATTTTTATATTATCTAAAAGTACAAATTTTAAATATTATCTAATATTTATACCCTTAATAATATCTAATATTTATATAATTACATTTATATCTTCAATACTTGTATTTTTATCTAGTAAAGTCAACTTTTGTACTATATTTAGATGAGACAAATTTTAAACATTTTATCTTACCCTTTAAATCCTTTTCTTTCCGGTGGTCAAGTTTAAATTGCAAATCAAACATTGGATAAAAAAATTTTACCAGTGCAATCCCATAAATTTTACGCAACTAAATAATACATTTTGTCTTGGTCTTGTTAAAAAGAACTTGGACTAATTTTATAAAAGAGCTAGGCTGATTTTGTAAGTCTCATAAAGACTTGGGTTTAGCTAAGCCCATCTTCATCTAAAGTATTGAAATCTAATAGACTGTATGATCTATAATAGCTATTGGTATCTATTATTGAAGCTTGAGAGTTGAATTTCATAGAGAATGTGAGGATTTTGTTCTATTAAGTTTGTTATGCAAAAGTCTCTAATGTATTTATATAAGGATTTCTAAATAACTAACTTTAACAAACTATCCAATCAAAAAAATACAAATGTAAGTAGTAGAAAGAGACATATGTACAAGTAAATGAAGCTAGCTAAAATGTACATTAACATCAATATGTTTAATACAACATGTAAAAGATTGGATGCAATTAAAAGTGTGGACTTGTTATCACAATAAGCATGAACAGGCAATTGTAACTCAGTAGCCAAGTCACAAAGCACATATGAAGTCCACATAACCTCTTAGGTAGTGGTTACTAAGTTGCAATACTCAGCTTCTATTGATGAAGTGGAGACAGTTGGTTGCTTTTTGGTTTTCCAAGAAACCAAAGCATTGCTAAGCTTCAAACAGTATCCAATGATGGGCTTACAATCATATGAATAAGCAACCTGATCAGAGTCGAAATAAATACTCAAAGAAAAGTTGTTAACTATCAAATAAAAGAGGCCAAGAGAGATAGTACCCTTCAAGTACCTTAGAACACGGAATAAGGTACTTAGATGAGTGGTGCATGGCTTAGTCATATGATAACTAAGAACATGTACAACGAAGCTAATGTCAGGACATGTCAAATTAATATAGGATAAACGTCTTATTAGCCTTTAAAAATAAGTTGCATTTGTCAACAAATCACCTGACTCATGATCTAGGCATAAGCCATTCGGAAATGGTGTCATAGCAAGCTTACAAGTAGTAAGACCAATCTCTTGTAACACATCCATTATAAACTCTTGTTAATGAATCATACAACCAGCTTGTATATTACAAAGTTCGAGACTAAGAAAGTACCTTGTTAGTCATAAATCCTTAATAGTAAATGCTGCATATAATTGATCTTTCAACTTTGTTATGAGCATTTCATTGAAGCAAGTAAGTGACATGTTATCAACTTACAAAAGGACTACCATAAACCCATCAAAAGTTTTCCTAGTGAAAAGAGAGTGATCATGCTTTGATTTTAAAAACCCAACTGAGAGTAAAAAGTTGGAAATCTCTATATTCCATCATTGGGATACTTGTTTAAGCTCATATAGAGACCTTTTAAGAAGACATAATTGATTGGTTTACCTTTAAATGCTCATGTAAGAAGGCATTATTGATATCAATTTGGTGAATATACCAAGAAAAAGCAACAGCTACAGCTAAGCATATACGCATAGTGTTTAGGGTGGACATCATATTTTTGCCTCTATATAATTTTAGAAATTTTTAGAATGGGGAAAAAGAGTGCTAATTTAGAAAATATAGAAAACTACAAAAAAAAATATAGAAAAAAGAGAAAAGATAGTTTTTTTTATTTTTTTAAGAAAAGTACAAAGAAAATAAAAAAAAGGGGGAAAAACTAAAGAAAATTAAAAAAAAATGTGTATAAATAAGAAAAAGGATAAAAATAGCTTAGGAATAGGTCCTTCTTTAATTTTAATAATGTTTGTATAGACCATTAGGAGTTTATTAGGTTAGTTCCTTTTATTTAGGCATAGGTTGTTACCTTCAAATATATTTTGTGTACAATGTAAAACGAAGCACAAGCCAAATGGCCCATTGGTTTAGGCTTGGTCTTGAAATTCCAAAAGAGAAAGAAGTATAAGGTTTGATCCTTCCTTTACGCAAATCATGCAATTCTTTTTGTTAAGCACCCATAAATACATGTCGACAGACATCCTATTGGGCCACATGGCAATGTTTTATACGTCTATGCGGATGATGTGGCACCCATCCCCTTCACCAAAGATCCTTCCTTTTCCTTTATTTTCCTACTCGCCCCCATCACTTCTCCATGTTTTTGCGCACGAATTCCAAATGAATATACATGATTTTATTTGAGAATCATGTGCTAGACGCGGGCTACTTTTAATTTTGGCCTAAAGCTCATCCAAATTTGTTCAATATGTAACTTGAATTGACTTCAAGGATCATCCATTCTAGTGAAATCCGAAATACCTAATCTGCCATTAATGGTGGTTTCTAAGCTCGATTAAGCTTGGATTATTATAAATTCGACCTCCTTGCTCTCATTTAGACCATCAACAATTATCAATTTCCATCCCCGTGCCCATAAAACACTTATCTCTTCCTCTCTCTCTCTCTCTAGGCCAATAGCTCTCTCTCTCTTTAACTTGAAAATTTGACCATAGTGGCTGTCAAGCTAAACCAACACCACAACTAAACTTCCCAAGCCCTAAGCTCACAAACTTGACAACCCTTGTAAGTAACTGTGCACCCTAGCCTAGTCACGACATAAGGAACCCCTAAACCCTAACCACTGTTACACTTTGCTCCCTTACTAGTCCAACCACCCCTTTAGGCCGAATAACTACATTACATAG
This sequence comes from Lumnitzera littorea, assembly GCA_024138015.1. Classification (NCBI taxonomy): domain Eukaryota; kingdom Viridiplantae; phylum Streptophyta; class Magnoliopsida; order Myrtales; family Combretaceae; genus Lumnitzera; species Lumnitzera littorea. Next base: position 114,647,073 of record JAMXBB010000002.1, on the reverse strand, counting down.
CTCGACACTCCTCAAAACCCAAGAGCTAACCTTCACTTGAGCTTTAGTAGCCACCACATGGATCGGCCACTACCATCGCTCATAGCCAAATCGCACATAGCCACCAAATGGCCACTTAGCACTGAAGCACCATCGCTAGTCACCCTAATGTCAATGACTTTCACATGAAAGTTAATTTACCTACTTAAATTGGCCGATATAATAGTCATGATCATCCCCTCCAACACTCCTTGGGCAGCCTTCTTCTTCCCTACGTGTTCACGTGACTCGTACATGACCAAGTCAGATGACCTGGATCCGATCTAGCGACCCGATCAAAACCTAGACCCCCAACCTGCCTATTGCTCCTCTGGTTTAACCCTTTGTTGTTTTGCATTATAATGTATATTATTATTTTATTTTCTATTGTACTAATAATCTATAATTTCAAAAAAAAAAAAAAAAAAGGGGAAAATAAAAAAGAAGAAGAAGAAGAAAGGAATACCTTTTAAAAAAAATTGACTAAAAATAATAAAGAAAGAAAATAATAATGAGTTTAAAAAAATTTTAAAAAAAGAAAAAAAAATTTATCACTTAGAAAAATGATTTTTTTAAAAAAAATGAAATAAAATCTCTTTTCAAAATTAGGATTAATTTTATACTTTTTCGAAAGAATAAACACTCAAAAATTAGGACCATTTTAGAATTTTTCATAATTGAAAATAAATTAATAAAAACATAAAGTTGATTGTTTTCAAAATTAAAAGTCATCAACACATTTAAATTTTCGGGAATGAACTATGAAAAGTTTTATCCTTATTAGAGGGTATGTAGATACTTATTAGGTAACTTAAAATAAGGAAATCTTTTTATTTTCCTTTTTGTAAATATTTTCAATTTGTTATTTATGTTTATGCAAATAGAATTAATTTTAATTGTAAATTTAGAATTGGTTAAAAAGAATAATTTGAAAAATAAATTTAATTTCAAAAAGATAAAAGTAGTATCCGATTAGGATTTAATAGGATAGCCCTCAAATCCAAAACCTCTTGTTTTAAAAAAATCGTTTTAAAAATTGGTTTTTTTAGTTGACTGGTGATTAGGTTAAAATTGATTTACCCAATCGATTTAACCAAACCCATTTATTTCTAACCCTAGCTTAGTGACAACTCTAAACTTTCAAAAATAGAAAATCAAGTTTTTCTTAACTTTAAATTGAAGGTTAGTATTAAATAGGTTAAGATTTAATACTAATTGAGTTAAGGAAAATAATAAAACTAGAAAAAATTCAAGCTTGAAATTTAGTTTTGCCATGGAAGAAAAAGCTTCTATATAGTCTTCCCCTTCAATTTGAGTGTACCTCTTTGCAACAAGTCTAACTTTGTACCATTCAACACTTCCATCTAACCTATACTAGATTTTATAGACTTGTTTACAAACTATTGCTTTCTTTCCTTGTGGCAAATAAGTAAGTTCCCAAGTATTATTACTCTCCAAAGCATTTAACTCTTACTCCATTGCATTAAGCCACTTTTGATGCTTTATAGCTTGTGAGTAATTACGTAGCTCTTGAATAGAAAGGACATGAGCTAGTAATGCTACATAAATAGATAGATATTGGTCATACATGGTTTGAGTGAATAAAGGGTATTTAGTGTGGGTGGAAGAAGAAGAAGTAGAAAAATCAGCAGCTACGATAAGTACGGTAGTGATACTATGAACAAAATTTGCTAACCAAATAGGATGGAATTAGTGTTTGGAATAAGTATATAAATGTCTTGTTGTGGTTGAAGAATAGTAAAATGTGTGTTTAATGGAGAAGGTATGACAATATGGTCGATTGATGTATCAAATGTAAGAGGACTTAAAGAGGAACATTATGTATTAGGGTTGTTGACAAGAGTATGAGAAGAATTTATGGATAAAGATTAATGTTTATATGGGAGAATGGTTTCAAAGAAGTTCACATCCTTACTAACTTTAAGCTGATTACTATTAATATCAAACACTTTTATACCCTTTCTGCCCACTCACATAGCCAAGAAAGATGTACTTAATTCCTCTAGCATCCAATTTGTTTTATGAGGATCAAGATTGGCTATATACACTATACAACTCTAAGATTATCATATGAAGGTTTCTTGTTGAAAAGCATTTCAAAGGGTATTTTCCAATTCAAAGATTGAATGGACATAAGATCAACCAAGTGTGTAGTAGTAAGTAAACACTCTTCCCAAAAGATTTTGGGCAAATTAGCATGAATCTTAATTGCCTTTATTGTGTCTAACAAATACCTCTATTTTCTTTCAACATTTCCATTTTGTTGTGGAGTATAAGCAGTGGTCTTTGATGAATAATCCTAAAGTTCAAGAATAGTATTTGATAAGTGTATGAAATAAATTCCCCTCCATTATCAATCCTTATGGTTTTAGGAGTAGTTGAAAATTGGTTTGTGACTAGTTAAAAGAACTATGTTAGAATTGCTGTTGTTTAGCTCTTATGACTTATTAAGTAGGTCCAAGTTGAATGAGTATAGTCATCCACAATGGTGAGAAAGTATTTAGCACCAGTCAAAGATAGACCTATACAAGGGTTGGTCTCAAACAGTGAACCAGTTTAGCTCGTAAGAGGTCGAACTAAACAGAACTGCCTTTACCTCCTTCCCGGAACCACCAAGCCTTAAGGGCCTAAGTGTTTTAAGAGGACAAAATCACACAAACCGACAATTCATAAACCACCGGGCCAAGCTACTATTGAACCAGCAGGTTGGCTTGGCTGGTTCACCTCTTTAAAAGAAAGAGAGAGAGAGAGAGAGGGGAGGTCATTAAGTCGAAAAAAAAAATAATTGGATGATATCCATTAAGTTATAGTATGTTAAAACTATCTTCGTTACAATGGTAAAGGATAATTTTTTAAAAATAATATCATCAAACTAATTATAGATGACTAATCATAAATTAATTATGTGTTAATGATAGATCGATAATTCAATTTAAGTTAATGTAAATCCTTTTTATAAAATTTGTCAATTGTTAAGGACTTGAATATGAGAAAAAGATAAAATTTGAGAGGAAAAAAATAAAAAAGTTGAAATCACATTAAGTTCGAAATTAATAAAAAAAATTATAAATTATTAATGAATTAATACACTTAAAAAAGAGAGAGAGAGAGAGAGAAGAAAAGGAGGTTACGTTATTAAAATCTATTAATGAATTAAAAATAGTAATAAAATTAATAAAAAATTAAATATTAAGAAAATGATTCAAGAGCCGAACTAGCTTGGAATTGCCCCTACCCTAATGAGCCAGTCATGGTTCAACTGTGGCCGAGCCTGTGAACTAGTAATTTCGGGCCAGTTCAAGGTCGGGCCTACCTAGTGAGTACATCTAGTCAAAGAGACCATATGATAAGGGCCCCAAACATCCACATGCAACAATTTAGAAGCAAAGGCAGTATGTGTACAACTCTTTAGAAAAGTCAATCAATGGAACTTTACCTTTTGGCAAGTATAACAAAGAAAGTCATTAAAGTTCAAGTGTTTGAAATCAACTAAATGTTGTATCTTAGACAATGAAGTGTACCCTAAACAATTATGAAGGAGTTTGACATCCTTATTTGTAAAAACTGATGAATTAGCAATAGAAACATTACAAGAAACAAACTTAAAAAACATAAAGTCCTTGTAATGCTGCGGCTATAGCTATTGTCCTTTTAGAAACCAAGTCTTGTAAGGTACATGAAGTTTTATAAAAAATTTCTTGTAGAGGTCTTGTGTTAACTAATTTATGTACGAAAAGGAGATTATGCTTGAATTGAGGTAAATAAAGCACATCATGAACTTCAAGATTAGGAGTTAGACAAACAAAACCTACTTGATTTGAATATAGAATACTCTCATCAAGTAATTTAACTATGATTAGTGTGTTAAGGTGTCTAATATTGTGAAGTAAGTTGAAGTGTCGTGTCATGTAGTATGTAGCACTCATATCCATTATCTAAGTATTCATGCTATTATTCAAAGTTACTAAACAAAGAGCATTAGGAGAGAACATACCCACACATTGCATGGTATTTGAAGTTTTAGTAGAATCTTATACCTTCATCAACTTAAACATCTCTTGGCACAAGTCTTAAAGGAATTGTTTATCTACAAACTTTATACTAGCTCCACTTCTACTTTCACTCTTCCCAAAATCCTCAAATGGTGTATCGACTACTACAATAAGCACCTTTTGACCAACTTGTCTTACATTAACATACTCGTTAGTAGGTAGCTACCCTTTTGAATATACTTTCTTCCTTTTATACCACTCAGGATAATTAACAAGTTGAAAACATTTCTCCATAACATGTCCTTCCCTTTTGCAATGCTTGTAAAACAAGTTCTTTTTATTTTTTCTTCTGTCAATCAAATTACTCTTATTAGAGTAGAAAGCTACCATCTCAATTCCAAACCCTAACAAACTTGTCACTCGCCTTTGCTTTTTTACTTATTGAACAAGGTAGAAAGCTCTATTTAAAGGAGGCAGTGGCTCTATAGACAAAAATGTGACTCCTAACTCCTTCATAACACTCATTTAGACCCATCAAGAATTGTATAAGCTTGTTTCATGAATCATATTCAATAATCCTTCCTTTCATAGCACAAATGTAGTACTCCAACCGACCATAATCATCTAAGGAATGAATGAAGTTCTTATAATTCATCCCAACATTTCTGCAGCTTATTAAAATACACATTCACTGCTAAATTATTTTGCCTAGTATTACTTATTTCCTATTGTAATTGAAAAATCAAGGGACCTTTTGCCACTCCATATTGCTTATGAATTTCTTACTACAGATGATATGCAGATTGTGTGTACAAGAAATTTTGAGCTAGGTCGTAACCATTGAATTAAGCAGCCAACTTCTTACTGTGTAGTCACAACGAATCCACTTATTCAAGTCTCATGAATCATTAGCAGGCTTAGTAATATTACCATCTACAAATTCGGGTTTAACTTTTGTACCTAACCCGAACTTCACTGATTTACTCTAAGGGAGGCAATTATTCCCATTAAACACAATATTGCCTATCGACGTGTTTGGATTATCCAATCCAAATAAGAAGAATAAATCATTAACAGCTAATTCTCCAGCATTATTCATGATTTGCAGATGTAAATTGTTCATTTTACTATAACGAATTGAATTTCATTAGGAAAACAAACTAATTGAAGATAAATAGATAAGTACCTACTCTGATATCATGTTGAAATCTAGTGGAGTGATCGACAAAATCTAACCATATGACTCGTAGTAACTATTAGTTTCAATTATTGAAGCTTAAGAGTCAAATTTTAGAGACAATATGAGGATTTTGTTCTATTCAATTCGTTAGTCTCTAGTGTATTTGTATAAGGATTTATGACTCACTAACTCTAACAAACTATCCAATTAAGAAAATGCAAATGTAAGTAGTAGAAAGAGACAAGTGTACGAGTAAATGAAACTAAATAAACTTTGATATGCTATCACAAAGCACATAAGAATTATAAAAGATGGAGAAAGATTCAACCTCATCCATTAATTTTTAGGAACAAGCCAACAACTCTCATCATTTGCCCATCTCATTCAACTATCTCAGAATCATTCAACAGTCAAGATGGGGTACCTACACCTTTATATAAGTACCTCCTACTCCTCATTTCTAACATTCAAAATAGTGGCAAACTTCTAAGAAATGTTAGCTTTCTACTAGAATTATCCAAAAATAATCAAAATAATCAATTAATTAAGAACAAATAGAGAATGAATAAGAACACTTAATTTAATCTGTTATCATATGTACGCTCTAAAAAATTGAGTTTACCAGTTCTTTTCTTTCTATGCCTCTCTTTAATAACGTTTCCCACATGTCATCAACCTCATATTTGTTCAGGTCGACCATTGTACATCTCACATGTAATGGACTATCTATAACAACTCTTCCATGTAGAAAATGATGTGGACAGATAAATGTTTTCAATTATATTTCTTAATCCAAGTTTACACATTAATAATCATAAACTTGTCATTTTTTATAGGCAAAAATTGAATCAAGCAAGTTTTATTGAGCTGAATATAGGAAATGGACCGGCCTTGGAGTCGAAAAGAATATGGTTAAAGCTAAAATACGTTGTATTTAATTTTTTGCAAAAATGTTTTGGACCATGCGATTTAACAAAGGTCTACTTCGACCGAAAAAGGAAGCCTATATCCTTTTTTTTTAATTATTCTTTTTTGTTTAATAAGGGTGGTGTCTAGGCTTTGAAAAGATTGTCCTTGTTCCGGTTCTAGACAAATATCTAGGAGATTTTTCTCCGACAAGTAGCTGTCTGATGGCTGGAAAAGAATGGACCTCGTTGCTGGATATTCATTCTTGTGTCGTCTAGGAGAGAAAGAAAGGAAATAGCAGGCAAAATTAAAAGTACAAAGGAGCTTAAATTGCGAATACATCTCTAAATAATTGATTAAGTGTGATAGATTTTGTAAACTTTCAAAATACAACTTTATCTCTTAGTAATTCTAAAAAACATAGCTCAGCTAGACTTGGGCTAGGTTGAACCCGGCCTGAACTCATCGATTCGCAGGCTTAAGAGCCAGTGAATCGTAACTAGCTCGATCGAGGCCGATTTCGAGTTAGTTTATTGGCCTATGACTTGTCCTTTGTTTTTTTTTTTTTTTTACTTTTTTTCCTTTTCTGTGTAGTTTCATTTTTCTCCTTTCTTGAATTACATATACTAACATATATAAATTTTAAATTTGAAAGAAATTTAAATTTAGATAGTAAATATTTATACAATATTTCATTACGTAACGATGTTGTACCATAAATTGAAATTTTATATTGTACATGATATATAATGAGAATGTACTAATTATATTTCAACGATTTCAAAATTAAATTTTTTTTATTGTGCTACATTAGTAGTCGCCCACATATCTAGTACATGAAATAACATAATCTTAGTTTTAGAATAATTTATATGTATTTTTTAAAACCTTTAATATATTGCTCAGTTTTTATATTAGAGAAAAACCGTTATGTTTATATGATTAGTCATTTCAATTTTTTTTAAAAGTCATACTATACAAAACTAATTTTATTTTAGCACTTGCAATTTCCAAAATAATTACAATATTGCTAACTCCTATATTTGAAAAAAAAAAAACCGATTAAGGCTTTTAAAAGAAAAATTATCTAAACTAAATGTCAAATATGTAAAATAGACAAGAGAAAAATTGCAAATACTTATCATTTGAAATTTTAAAAAAAATTTATCTTTTTTTTTTCTCATTAAACCCAATCGAATCGACCAATTGAATCGCTAGTTCATTCCTCAAGTCAACGACCTACCGATTCAAGCAAGTCCCTACTTGTGACCCGTATGAATCCATCGGACTTGAGCAATTTGGATCCTAACCAATTCATGGATCAGACCCAGCCCTCCTAGTCTAGGCTCAGCATAGCATCTAATGGCACTGCTTTCTCAAATCATTTAGTATAGAGAGTATGGGTTTTAGTAACAATTGAAATTATGTGTATACTTTTAGTTAAGAGAAGATCTATAAGTTTAGGAATCTATATGTACTTGAGTAAAAGATCACAAGGTGTATTTGCAATTATTTTAAATTTTATTTTGCTTGTCTATTCCAATTAGAAAAATTGTGGTTTTAAACTTTACTGTGTTTTGTGTGGAAAATTTTTTTTTAAAAATCTTGTGTTTTAGGGAAAAAAAATCTTTTCATGCTATGAACTTACACTATTAAAATACTTTAGCTTAGTATTTTCTTAATTTTTTTAGTAAACTTAATTGAAAATTTATTCTAATAATGGGTATTATGCCCATATTTCATTTTTACTTGTATGTGTTGTCTTTGTTTCATGAATATTCCAGCTCACTAGCTTTACGGTTATAATGTAGCAGAAATATTGTGGGTTAATATGATTTTATGAATGGTTTAGTTAGTGTGATTAGATCGAAGTTGTCTATTTTTTTGTGCGTTGACTTAATTTAGGCTTTCAAGTAGTGAATTTGTGATGTTTGGAGGAGGCCAAAAGGCAAATTCATAACTAAAACTAGTGAAAGTGAACCATTACTCTTGATCGGGACAAACCTAAGAAAAGTTTGGTTTGAAAAGACGAAATGATACATAATAACCGATTCAACAGTTTTGGTTCAATAAACAAGCCTATAAAGGATGGACTTAAACCGGCCTAAAACTCATCAATTTATGCAGGTCTAAAAGGTTCAAACCTACCAACCTGCTTGAACCAGATTTCTTTTTCTTTCTTTGTTTGCAATTTACATAATGTATATTATATATAATATGTACATAAGAGTATATGTTAAAAGAAAACGTTGTACCGTTTTATGGGCTCAAGAGCCAACCCTTAAACTGTCATGCCTCTTGAATCGTGGCCCATCAAATTCCATGTGGGTTTAGGCCCTGTCCTAGGTCTAGATGAGGACAAGAGTATTAATTCAGGTTGTAATAGTTAGGATTTTTTATGCATCTATTCAACTGTTGGTGTTCATAAAAGATGCAGAAAGTTAAATTCAATAAAAGATTTACTATTATCGTAACCCAATGGTACGAATGAATATTTGTCGCTCAACTCAATGAATTAGGTTTGAACCCTTTGTTCCCTTAATTATACTATTTAATATATGAAAAAAGGGAGGAAAAAAAAAGTAGCTTTAATAAATCAACTGTTTGAAAGTACTAAATTCAAACATAATTCAATAGCTATTACCTGTCATGCCCTACGATTATGATATTTGGATTCTTAAAAAAAAAAAGAGAATCATTTTCATATTTCTTGACGAACCAATAAACTCGCTAAAAATAGTCCATCGTTGCATTATCGACAGATATGGGTCGAGTGTATTCACACTGAACATGAATTCAACGAATTTGAGAGCCAGAGCTAGGTCAACATGAGATAAGACTTCAATTAAGGTTAAGGTCTCGGATTAAGCTGATAACTTCCTTAAATAAAGAAAACTTATGGATCGAAGACAATAGAAAAATGGTAGATCAGATCGTAAATATAGCTACACAATTTAATTAGCATTAATGCTAACACGTTTATAGTATATATTTATCGTGCTACTTTTGTCAACATTGTTAAAAGTGAGACTTTAATTACGAGCTAAGTCTAATCTAGGCTAAATCTAAGATAAGCTATGTTATGCAATGACAACATGCTGAGTGCCCATGTACTTTCGGCAATGGAAAAGACAGTGGAATAAAAAGTTTATTCGTTGATAGCTATTACACTAATTAAGTGATATATATTTTATTATATTATATAATTAAATAAATTTAATATTATTTTCGCTATATTTTGTAATGAATATATATAATATTATTATTTTGTTACATCAATTAATTACTATGAACCAACTTGAAGCTAGTAAGTGTCATGGGATAGGCAAAAAATTTAATAGATTCGATGAGAATCATATTTATGTAAGAGTTTAAAAACATTGAAAACTTAACTGAAAATAGAAAAAAAAAAAAGGTTGAAATTTCAAATAAAATAGTAGGTATAACTAAATGATTGAATGTGGATTCATCCACTTACTCATTTACCTTTATATATCATTATAGCCACATCCTGTACCGCCATCACTACATCACAGCATCCATCCCTCCACCACCATTACTATCCCATTGCAACCATCACCGCCACTATAACATAGCACCACACCATTATCATCATTGACCTCACTACATCACCACCAAATATTTCATCATTATAATGGGTCTTAGTAGTGGCTGGACAAGTAATAATGGTGTAAGTATGGATGGATCTAAAGGAGGACAAAAGAGGCCTCATGCCTAAGTACCTTTTCTCATGCTCGGGAAAAATTAATTATAAAAATTTATTAAAAAGAAGAAAATAAGTATTATATTTGATTTTTAAAGAGCAAATTTTATCGTAATAATAGATATGAATAAGTGGCTAAAAATTTGTTTTTATAAGCATGAGGTCATAGGTTCAATTTTAATTAGAGTCATTTTATTTTTCCAAGTTGCGTTTATTATGTGTTTCTCAATAAATACTTTCCATTCTCTTTTTACTTTTTTTTCATGATAAATAATAAAGTTAAATTTCTTTTATAAAAAATAAATGTTAATTAAATGAATTCTCATTAAATGTTATTTATTTTTTATAATGATACCATAAATAATAATTATATAGTCAATACTATAAGTGTATCAATTATAGTCAATACCATAAGTATATCGATCATATTATTTGATGTACTACTGACTTTTTTCATGATTAATATTAGTCAATGGGTATAATTAACAACCAACTATCCAATTACTTGCATTAGAAATGAATCTTTTTTTTTTCCATTGAATTATTAATTAAGTATCCTTGCAAAGTCATCGTTTAAAATATTGTATAATACTAATTTTTATGCCTTATTATGTCGTTCTTTTAATCCTACTTATAAGTTTTTTAAATGTATCTTTTGTGATATGTTTTTGTGGATTGTAAAAGTTATATAAGTTTATCATTGATTTCATTTTTAATTAAGTTATAGTTAAATTTCAATCAATATATATACCATCATAAAAAGAGAAAAATTTTATTCTCTTGGCCTATTTTCGAAATGTATTGAGTACTTGTAATTATTTTATATTAAAGTATAAAATTACCTCCTATTAAATATTAGAAAATGACATAGATGTACTTCTTAACAAAATCCTTATATATACATTATAATTATAATAAAAAGCAGATTTTCTTAATAATAATTCTAATACTGCCTAAAATAGGATAAGTCTAACTACCCTTCTCCACCACCACCTACCTCCCCCTAATAAAGTGGTATGGTTTCTAAGTTCGTCCTTGAATATAGGAATAGTGGTACATTGTCATATGGGGTAGTAAGTTAGCGACGGCTAAAGATGATGTGAAGTAAGTATAAGAATTTTGGTTATAAGCAACATTTAATAAACATAGTTGATTAAGGAAAAAAGGTAGCAAATAGTATAAAACATAGCCTCGTCGATTAATTATATTATGTTAAAAAAATAAATGTCGCTAAATAGAAGAAATATAGCTAAACATCCAATAATTAGCAATGTTCACACATCAACATGTTATTGGTGATGTTTAAGTGTAGCTAAAATATATTTAGTATGTTAAATAGCTATCATAAACATGGTGGAAGAACAACCATTGGTAACGTTTAAACATGGTTATACAATTTTCCCAACAATGAAAATATTGACAAAGTATCACATTAGCTACATTTAAATGTAGCTAATTAAGACGACTGGCAATGTAACATGGTTATCTGTTCTCATTAGTGACATTTAAAAGTAGGTTTATATTTTTCTCTAGTGGAAACATTACTAAGATATACTATATTGCTATGTTTAAACATAACTAATAATGATTATTAGCTACATCAAAATGTAGTTATTTTTATCCTTTTGGATGTTTAAATGTAAATAGTCATTTTTCTTGATAATTAAAATGTAAAATAAATTCCACAATAGCTACATTTAAAGTGGTTAATGAAGATGATGTGCTACATTTCAATGTCATTACTTTTTTAAATTAGCCACGTTTAAATGTTCTTTGTTCGAGTATATTTGATAGTCATCACTCTACTATGTTTTAATATCACTATTTAAATAAATTTAGTAATTGTAGACATGACAATCATGATACCATAAAGTTTTGATACTTATTGATATATTTATATTATAAAAAAGAAAATATGGTTTCTGTTAAAGTACTCATGTTAGTTAATGTACACATAATGTTTCACTTACACGCTATCAAATAAAAAGCAATAAACAATATGTTCTTCATAATTAATATTAAAGTTAGTAAGTATTTCAATATACTTAGCAAAATATAATAGTTGGTCTTAAATATACTTATCACAAAAAGTTTTAAACATGAAATCTAGCTATCCAAAATCCCAATTATCGAAAAAGAAAATCTAAAATCCCATCTATATATTCCATCAATTATCCTCCTCTCATCATTTTGGTAGAGGAATGTCATTCTCTCTAAATCTTACTGTATAATAAGAGAAAACCACTAAAAAAATTAAAACAAAGAGTGAAAACTAATACGGTTTTTTTATAATTTACCAAGAATGTTAGGTATATTCTCACAAAGTTTTATAATTTCTTGACTAAGCATAGATAGCTATAAAGCGTTTATTCTAAGTCGTAAAATTAAATATATAAAAAAAATACTTAATATCATAATATTCTCTAAAAGTGCCAACTAGCACCTATCCTTGTTTTCATATATCAATCCAGTAAATCTCTTTTTTTATATTCATGTAATTATTGTAGTCAAAACCAAAGTAAGAAAACCATAACAAGAGGAGCACACTCATTAAGTAACCAAAAGCAGGAATTATCTATATATAAAACATTTGCAATTAGCAATTAGTAATCACGTATAGCATTGGAAATCTGGCCAGAAAGATCTACCCTTTAACTTGAAATGTATTTTGACAAAAAATTCACTTCTCTAGATAGTAAAATCTAACTTCTTACTATATAGGCAAACTGCAAAATCAATTTTATTGCAAATTTTAGTGCGGTAATAATTTTAAGATACTTAAAGAAGACGAGAGCTAGTTCTAGGTATCAATATTGACAAGCTAGACATTCCTGTAACTTTGACAAGAAAATTTCCCTAAAGTAAAACTATTTAGCTAATGAAGGCTTATATGCTGAAGAGATTAGGAGTACTAAAATGGAAAATCTAGTTTCTTGTGTTTACTAAATCAATAAGTAAATTTTTGTGGTACCATGGAATGGAGATCATTCAACATGGGTGCAAAACATCATTGCAAGAAATTATTGGTTTAAGAGTATTTTATAATTACAAAATAACAACTTAAAAGCTCTATCAAAATTGTCATCTCTTTTGGTTTTGCAATTAAGAATCACTCGAAAATTATGAAATCAAAAATGATTTCGAATAGCAACAATAAGAGAACAAATAAACAATCCTAGATTATAACCAAACATTTACGTCCACGTATATTACTATTAAAATACTTGTACCATCATAATAGATAGGAAAAGAATACTACATCTTAGTTAAGATGGGGGAAGGAGGACAAAAACGAGTTCTAAAAATACTAAATAACACAATACGAACCATGAATTTTTCAATCAAAACTAAGATTAGAATAGGGAAGGATTTCAATTGAATTACATAGAGAAAGATAAATTTCTACCCATCTCTTCTCTTCTGATAAGATAAATTTTGTATGCTAAGATAATAAAAGGGGATAATCTATTTTTTTCTTAAAGATGTCATTTATGTATTTAGCTATGATACAGACTTTAATAAGCTCATACATGAAGAACGCAAAGGCCACTTATAATATTGAAAGAAGGATAAACTAATTAACTGCCTCAACAACACTCTAATTAGTAATTACTCTCAAATTGAATATCAAAATGATTAGATGTGCTCATCATTTTAATGATTCATGAAACAGGACATATTTAGTCATCCAAGTAGATGATTGAACATTCTGTCTATAAGGAATAGCCAAAATGCATCCAAGAAATAAATGGGTTACAATTTCTAAACAAATAGTAGCAATAGTTAATCCTTTACTAGATGGCCTTCAATTATATAATAGGTTGTAATTTCATATCACAGGCTCAATTTTCAAAATCATCATATCAACTGCATTAATGTTGACAATTAGGATCTCTTAACATTGTGAGACCTATTAGTAAGTCATCTACATTCTTCTAGAAAAATGATAAATAAACCAAGATTACATTATTGTTTACTCCCTCTACTGGGACATATAAAGATAAAAAATAATGCCCGAGTAATGATTTAAGATGCAATCTTAGTAAAAAAAAAGAGAAAGAGAAACACATGGTCTAATGTGATAGTGGATAATGATCGAGTTTAGCAAAATGCACAACAATCTCATAATTTTTTAAAATTTATCAATTGTTATATAACTCATTGGATTTATAAATCCTACAAGAAAATCAAGCTAAGATTAGTTCAAGTCAAAACCATTACTTGGAAAGAAAAATTATATGTCATCAAGCTATATCCATACTTAAATTGGTTAAAAAATCTAGTACAAAAAATTGTGGCATCTCTCAAGCTTTAAGTTGGTGAAAACAAACTGTCACGCCCCGAAACGATAGAGTTGTAATAATCTCACCATACAAATCAATCTAAGATAAAAACTGCCCATATAATTGTTGTCTCAGACCTAATTTACACAAGACGTCTACAACTAACTCGCTTTAAAGTAAATGATTCATAAATTAAATAAATTACTTACTTAAGAAAGTACAAAAATATGCGTATACACAAGATTTCAAATATTACAATTAATGTTTGTAAGGCTTTGTTATCCTATACTTGGTAAATAATACGTTATTTGAAAATGAGATATTCTAAATAAAGGCTAAAACCTTAAAAATATATCTGTTCTTCAAATATATTTTATCACTACCCAGGATCCAGCAATTGTTAACTTTAGGATAATATAAGTTGCTTTCTAACTAGCACCTACAACAAAGTCTATAGAGATGTGAGTAAACACAGCTCAGTAAGTTAGGGTAGAGACTTAAACCATACAGCAAACATAAACAAGGTTATCAATCAAATTATTGGGTGCAATGCATGTTCGAGCAAATGTTATCACACATAATTGTTCGGTCTGTCGTGAGATTAGAGAAATTATACTCGCTCTAATCCAGGTTGAAGAATTTCCGTTAATGCAATAACTCATGACTAAACCTAAACTTGTGCAATGGAGACACCGCTCCTCTCACGACTAACTTCGAACCATTGACTTTACTCTTCCTGCAACCTCCTCTCTTGTTACTTAATTTGATTAAGGATGAAAAAGAGACCAATTATGCCATCCAGTGCTATCCTTTTTTAAGGGGTCGATATTTGGCCGAAGAATCCTAATGTTCCCCTAATGAGTTGCTATATATGTCCGATTTATGATTACAAGTTATATATTTAATTAGATTCAGTCTAGGGTGATCCATCATTCCATATAAATCATATAAATACAAGTCAAATAGCAAATCAGCATCATAATCAACAACTCAGAATAAGCACATGCATATAACTAACTATCTAACAAACACAATCAATTACAACTTATTGCCTCCAAGTATTACAAATTAGTATTCTAAAATACAGCAATGTATTAATCCCAACTTATCTAGACTCCTTACTTGCTCACTCGAGGTGGGACTTACTTAGTCCATTATCAATGATTTCTATAATACCAACGTTGTCTTAGTTTTCATATAATTATTAGAGATTATTTTTATCCTATAATACTTATTGTTATCTTTAGTTTAGAGTTTAATATACCCAATTATCTAAGTTCTCAAATCTTTTACAATTATTCTTGGTTTAAGGGTAGGTTCGAGTTCGGGTTCAGTTTTCGCATTAATTTCTAAATTAGGTTATAGTTTTGTTTCTAAGTATGATTTTATATGCAAACCCTAGAAACCCATTTTGACCCATAATGTGATATTAATCACATGACTTTCAATTATCCTAAATATCATAATTACTTTTAGTCGGTATTTTATTTTATCCAGTATACTTAAATCCTTACTAATGTACCAAATTTATTCCCAATATGAGGAAATTTTACATTTTTCATATAAACACCTAAATTTAAGTTTCCTACTAAATTTATTGCATATTTTTATTAATATTAAAATATCATTGTTAACCTAATATTTTCCTACTCATGTATTTCTTATATTTACATATTATACATTATCACCTATTATGTAAATAATATACATATCTAATAGTCCCAATACTTCAAATATCATCTCTAATCATCAATTAACATCTCATAATATTTAAATTCATCCCAAATCAAATTTTACTTCTAATTACCCTAATATATAAAATTAACTTAAAATTTACTATTTTTACCTATTACTTATTTACTACATACTACCCTAATAATTATATCTAACACTCTAAATGCTATAAATAGTATATTTCATCAAATTTTAACATCCTAAAACATATAATTATGTACTAAATCAGTAATTAACCATTGAATTAGTTAATTAACCTAAAATTACACATTTTATGCATCATTTTAAGGCTTAAAAATTATCTAAACATTTCGAAAATTAATTTTTGAGAAAAGGTTTCATAGAACTATTTTAAATGCTCTAACTAGTCTACACAAAAATTTTGAGCTCAAAACTACACTCATAAAATCATTTATTTCTAAATCGAAACATGTTCAGTTTTACATAATTTTTTAATAACCATATATTATGGGACATATTTTTATCAAAATAATATTTTTCATAAAAACTACATACAAAAATATTCCAAAGTACTAAATTTCATAATTTTCTAAGTATTTTTAACAAAATATGAAAAATTAAGATCAGACTTACCGGAATTAGTGACTCTAGCCATCGCCAGCCACCAAGGCCTTGTTGACCAACCTAGGCGCTACCACCACCGTATGGTGGTGGTGACCTTCCACTTGCAGGTGCTTGTCTAGTTGGGGATCTCTTCTAAGGCCCTAATTGCATTGATTTATTTGTATTTTTTTTTTTAATCCTAATCTTTGTTTTTTTTGTGCTCTCAATTTTTTTCACACTCCAACTTACCAAATGAGCTTCTGATTTATTTTGGGTATTTATAGGGTTACCTAGATTTTTTTTCTCATTACTTTAATTTAACAATTGCCTTATCTTCTTCCATTTTTTACTTTTTGTTTGTCTTAATTTAATTGGTTGTTTTTATTTATTCAATTCCAGATTAGCACACCCCACTTATGGACATTTCCTTATTTTTCTATAATTTTTTTATTTTTCCTTAATTATTTTAAGTAATTATGTGTATTTTTACCTACATGTAAATACATATATGGTATAAATAAATACTCCTAAATACTATTTAAATTATTTTATGATTTTTAGTATGCATATAATTTATTTCTAGTGATTCATTAGTTATCAAGATATATATTACATATTTTTTGATAAATAATAAGAAATATACTTAAAATTTAGAAATTTTATATTCTCTTATTTTATTACTTATTTTCTTAAATTCAAATTTATGAAATCGCTTTTATTAATATTTTTAGCTTTGTCGTAGAATTTAAGCTAAATCGGACAGTTTGTTCGATTGTTTTAAATTCTACGAACCAAACTTCGAATAGCTAATTGTAGGGCTTATACAAACTACACTACTAATATGCCTATGAGCTCAATTATCACTAAAGCTTATCATAGGGTTATGAATGAGTCCTTCGAGATATTGAAAAAATGGAGAAACGGTTGATTGGCACATACAATAGCTTCATGAAGCTGCTTGCAAGATATGACCTACTAATGAATATAACACAACTCAACTTTCACTTGATATGAAACATAAGTAAAAGTTAAGATCCACTTACCACTAATCTCGAACTACTAGCAATATTAGATAAGAGTGTAAAGGTGGTCACTTGAAAAGGGTTATCTCATAAAAATAGGAAACGAATATTCATTAATAATGTTGTAAGATGATTATAGCTACAAAATAAGATATTATTTATAGTAAGTCCCTATGATAACAAAGAAAATAAAGAAATTACAAAAAAGTGTTATATCAGAAATAAGAAACCTAGTACAACCCAAAAGGGTAGATGTGATAATTAAACAAAAGGAATATAGTACAATATCAGAAAAAGAGTATGATAGGTAGCATGTTGTTATTGCAACCGTACTAAAGGTGCTAAAGTATTAGAGCGTTGCTACTAAGCTATTCTGATGAGCATTGTTAAGGTGTTCAAATGAGACAACAGTTTGGCAAGGTAGGGTATGATAGAGTAGCATAAGAAAGCTCGGAGGTTAGCATTAGGCAGCTCACCTCGGCACTCGATAGGTCGGTATATGGGTTCTTAACACTTAATAAGTAGGCATTAGGAGGTCTAACACCCAGGCAGGGGACTAAGCAAAGCAAAGTGTGTCCGAGTTAGGCATTCAGGGAGTTCAATAGCTTACCCTGCTAATACTGAAGTTCATCATGGTAGAGCTAAGGTGTCTAAATCCTTTTGACAAGACTTGTAAGCCTTTGAGATGGGCTCAAGTGATAGGTCTTGAGGTCATCAATCCATCAACTACAGAATTCACAAAATCCAATATATAGAATGGTTTACCTCTTAAGCTTCGATATAGATCTGTTATTGGTTGCTTAACTACACTCGAACCAAAAACCTTTTGAAGTAAGTGTTGAGTTAAGACCTAAAAATTGAAAAAAAAAAAAGAAAAAGAAAAAACTAGTTATAGAAAACTCTTTTAATATGATAATCAAATGCAAACATGCAAATGCTATCCTGATAAAGGAAAGATATTCACAATCTTTTCTCTTTTCCTATAACTTGCTTTGAAAACAAGTTAATAGACAATTTATTGGATATACCATTAAATAAAAGCATCAACAATGACAAAAAGAAACTCCTTAATATTACAAACATACAAGATAAAAATATGATAGTCAAAGTAGATCCATCCCAACTGCAAATTAAATGTTTGGTCAACATCTTTGATTTATTAGTTAAGAAACTATTTATCTTTTACGTCCTTTTGAGTGTACAAGTAACTAATAGTTATCAAAAGCTAGATCTAGGTCATAGCACTTCAAGGTCCTATTATGTAAAAGCCAATACCCAATACCATTAAGCTTTGTTGATCCGATTCACTAATACCAATAGAGAAGTGTTCACACATCTTAAATTTAATAGCAAATTCAAATAATGAATTTTTTTACCTTAAGATAAAGCTACTATAGCTCATTTGTATTTTTTCTTCAAAACACATGTAAAGCTCTATAAACATCCAATTAAATTATAAAAACTTTATAAACATCCAATGATTTCAAAGAGATTTCTTTATAAGGAATTTATTACCCATGGTAAATTATACGAAGCACCAGAAAAATGCAAACGAAAGCAAACTATCGAGAAGATATGAAGGTTACAAAAAATATATATTCATATTTCAACATGTAACCATTAAGAAGCTCAAATTAAATTGACTAAAATAGTACACAAAACAAAGTAAGCCATAAATTGATGGAACATATGTGGAACATATACCTAATTCTCTTTAGCAAGTCACAAATGCAACGAAAATGTTCTTTTAGAATTGATCTCCTTTTAGAACAACATTAAAATAGTGCATTGCAACTTTCTTTCATGAAGCCACATCAATCGAATAAAAATAGAAAAGAGCTTGTTGGTTAACCAAAAGAAATAGCAAAAGCATCTCAAGAGAAGAGTCTTGCAGCATCAAGATGATTACTCATGCATTCTACATAAAATTATAGTAGAATAAGCCAAACTATAACGAATGCCTCTTTTACAATCCTCATAACAGTCTATCTATTAAGTTCTTAGATAAAAAAATTATGACTAAGAGAAGAATCCTGGATAAAAAGGACAAAAGAAGTTCATTCCAGCAAAAGCAAGCCAAACATCTGCCCAAGTCATTACAAGTACTAGAAAACTACTATTGGAATCTTGTCTAACTATTATTAGATGAGTTGAGACTGTGCTGACCCAATTTTTTGCCCTTTGTCTTTGCTTTAGTTTCTTCTTATTATTGCTAACGGTAGGTGCATGGCCTGCACAACAGAAATTTATTAAAAAAAAAAAAGCATTAGCATAATTGAAGTCACCATATTGCACATACACGTAGATCCAAGCCTTGCTAAAGGAGGAACAACATCTATTTCTCATAAGAGAGTTTACAAAAAAAGCTTATTAGAGACCCTAATGTATAAAATGATAATAAAAGCATTGCGTTGTGAGTTGTGAGACCCCAGTCTTCGACTAACTATTAAGAACTCGAAATGGTGACACATTATTCATAAATATGGAACTTTGAAAAAAGTGACTTAGGAAATGATCAAGATAAGTGGTCGTGAGTAGCATGAATTACAAGTACTATCACGTAAAGTAGTTGTAGTTACTAGAAATCGGCAGATTTAAGGCTTTCAAGAAAAGTTCTTAGAATTAAATCAAGCTTTAACACGAGATCATCAAGTTAAAAGAAGAGCTTTGGTAAAGTTTATTTAGCAAATAAAAGGTATAAGATACTTAATTTAATAAAAGTATAATTTTATCAATAGTGAAAATTTATGTTGTAAATTTAGAATATGAGCCTCGAAACAAAGCAAGATGTTAAAGATAAATTCTTCACTTTATGAAATTAATAATTTGGAGAAAGTAAGGATGAAATAAATATATAATTAATAAGTGTAGGTATGAGGCACGTGGGTTGAATTAATACTAACATAATATATATAATTATCCATATAAGCTTATAAATTGTAATTAAATTACATAAAATAATTAGAGAACCATAGACAGTTGTTAGATGAATTTGATAGACCTTTTGGCGTAGCAAGGGATGGTACCATGGTTTGCAAGGTGTCATGCAAGGAGAAATAAGAATTACACATACAAACTTGAGGAAATAATATGTGTAATGCATCATAAAAATCCCTAAGGCTATATAAACCCCCATTTTGCTGCATTAAATCATTTTACCATGTTTTAGAGAGAGAAAACACTCTAGGAAAAATTGTGAAAATGAGAGAAATTGATTAGAAAGCCTAAGGAAAAATTAAGAAGAAATTAGTGCAAAACTTGAGAAATTTGGGTATGCTTAGTTAAAGAGGATTTGAGAGTGAACCACCACCATAGTCCAAAGGAGGAGGTAGCGATGTAGTAGGCCAACACTTTCTTCACCCTTGATGGTAGCTGGAGCTCCTTATAATAGTGAGTATTGAAAATTACTCTGTTTTTAAAAAAAATATTAAAAATATCACTTAATGTCCAAAAATTATGAAATTTAGTTTTCTCTAGTATTTTTGCATGTAGAATTCAAATATGAATTTTGAAATTTTCAGTGCTAATATGGTGTCCTTAAGAAAAACGTCTCCTCAACCAGTTTTTCATTGCATTTTCAAAAACCTTAATGATATAGTTTTAACCTAAATTTTTATGAGTAAGTTCCTATGTAATTTGTTTTTCAAGATCTTAAAGTTAAGGTTTGATAAATTTTGATTTTTGCTAAAATAGTGGCTAAAAGCATGTTTTCTTATGTTGTCTTGCATGAACTTAATGTAATTCTTCATATAGATTGGAAGGATTATAGTTTTTAATGATGTACAGAATAGGTTAACCTTAAATTTTGAAGAAAAATTAACTATTAAGTCAGATATGGAAGTTATAAGGCTGAATCTACATGTTTTTCACTAAAACAATATGTAAATTTTATTCAAATCAAGTGTTTTAATAACTTAAATAATTTACCTGAGCATTGAAAGTGGCTTCAAGTGATATTACCTTATGTTCAAACAAGTGGAAAGTGGATTGGAGATGTGCTGAAGTAATTCTTGCAAATTATAACGGCAAGTAGGGGAGTTAGAAGGTAAGTTAGAAAGTCAGATGTGTAGGGCCGAGTTGGTTTGAAAGTGAGTTAGAAGGTTGGCTTTAATGAAACATATAAACTGGAGTTAATTTAGAAAGTGGATCAGAAACTATGTAGCGTATATGAAGTGACTTACTAATATCTTTGGATTAAACTTTAAGATAGAAAGTCAATTAGAACGTTGGTCAAAAAGTATACTAGAGAAAAACCATTATATAGCCGAAGTGAATCAAAAACTTAGTCAAAACCTTACTTAGAAACCACATTGGAAAGGAGTTTGTATTAAAAAAGGATCTTAAACCCAAAACTCTATATTTAAGTAAGTTCTTAATTTGGATAATATTCAACATATAATTAATTAGAATATTGTATACTTCATGTTTAGGTGAGGTATGGGAAGAGAAGTAGCAGTGTAACACTTAAGTGTTTAAGGATGTTACTAAGTAGCCTAGGTAAGTGGATTGCTTATATTTTAGAGTAGATTTTATCTATTCTTAACTTATCAAACTGTAGTACATTTAACTTATCAAACTGTAGTACATGTAACTGACCTTGTATGTATGAATGTGACACGTTGATTGATTATTTATAAAATACGTTATAAACTCTTTTATATACTTTGTTGGATGAGTCATGTTTGGTTATTGACTATGATGACTTAAGTTGTGCTATTACTTAGTATAATTGATGATTTAGATCTACATGAAACTAGGTGCTAGTTACTAACCTCACCTCCTAAAGTGTTCTTTTAAGTGAATCGATACTAAGGCTTTAGAGATGAAAACGTAAATGAAATTAAGTGAAAGCTCAGCTAATGAATTAATGAACCAGCTTGCTTATGTTGTTTGATAGTTGCTTGGTCTTCCTTAGTATACAATTGATACATTTATGACATGACACAAAAAAGACCTACAAGTCAAGCTTTCTAAAAACTAAGACTTTGTTTGGTTAAGCTTTATTCTGAAAACTAGGTTTTTGGTCAAGCAAATGGTTTAGTTTCTAAGAGCTTGTTTTTGTAGTGCAAATATCTTGGTTTACAAAATTGGTTTTTAAGTATATAGAATTGCATAGCTTAGGCTAGGTAAAATTTGTTAAGCTTTATTATAGGTTCCTAAATTAGGTAATTTAGATGCTCAACAATATCAGCTACCTAGATGTTTAAGATAGTGCTAGGACTAAGATATCGGTATCGGTGCATGTCACACATATTAGCATGGCTCGTATATGTTACATTTGCATTTCTTAATTAAACTATGGAGTATTGTGATTGAATGGATAGTTTGCTCTATGATTATGCAAAGATGTTACATGTGTTGTTATCTTTATTTGTTTATCTACTCTCACTCAACTTATAATAAGTTAAGAGGATAAGTTTTCTTGTCCTCAGCTTAAGGAAGAAATTTAGTCAAAACATCAAATTACTCGAGCAGGAAGACTTGGAAGTACATGGTGATGTAATTTTCTCTTAAGAAGGAATAAGCAATTGTAAGATTTGTCAAAAGTATTGGAAAGTGCCTTTGCAAGAAGTAATCAATTTGTTATATATGGTTTACAACTTAGAGATTGTAAATGTGTTACTTAGGCTTTATATAAAATCGTGTATAAGATTATATAGCTATGATACTTTGAGTATGGCCCACTGATGTAAGATCCCCTCTATTGTTTGTTATATCGAATGAGAAGTGTTTTAGGAACAAGAGTTTCATGTTGTTAAATGACAAATGGATTAAAAGTTCTACTTTATCCTTAACTCAATGATGGTAATAATGAACTATTTTTAAGTATCAAAAGTTAAGAAAAATTTGTAAACAGACACTAAGAAGGTAGGGCATTACAAGATATTTTAGTGAAAATGAATAGAAGAAAAAAATAAATTAAAAGCCATGGAGCCAATAAGCTTTTTCTAATCCATTTAATATTTATTCAATAGCCAAGATCGAAAAGAAAGTATAGTGATTGTGAAATCATGACATGAGCAATGATACTCCAAAATCTTTAACCTTAAAAGTGTTCATGTTAAGGGAATTCAACCAAAGTAGAGAAGATAATACAAAAAACCATTTGAGGATGTAAAAGAATGGCATGTACATACCATTTAAAGCTACAAATGCTCTTAAGGAAACCTACTTTGTTCTTAGAATTCAAACTCTAGCAGTCAAAACCAAACTCAAGGAAAAAAATAAAATAAAATAAAATCGTAAGGAACTAAAATTGAAATATATGTCAAAATTCAATTCCTTTGTAAAGCTACCATTATGATCATTATGAAGTCACCACCCACTTAATCAATGAAAAATGAAACCATAACCTAAATTAAAATCATATTATGCAATACAAACCTACCTTTACTTTATATGAAACTCAGTTTGTTAAAGATGAGTAAGGCACTTTCTTATAATACTAGAATGAATAATAATTACATAGATTATTATTAGCATTAAAAATAATTCTTTATATAAGTAAAGTACTTTTTCAAAATGATTCTTAGTCTTTATACCTATATCATTTCAAAACAATGCTCACAATCTTATATTGAATTTCAATCACTCACACAAGTACTAATAATTTCTTCTTAACCACTATTGAGTTTAAACTGTTTAAAATCATTAATGTAAAATCTAAATCAAACCTTAATTTGCTACTAAACCTTGATTATCTATACAGAAAGCAATTCCCAAATGTGCAACTAAATCTCTAATTTCAATCTAAGGAAAGCAAAACCTTAAGAAACATGGACATTCATTTCTCTGTGCATGTATGCATGTGTGTGTGTGTGTGTGTGTAAGAAAGAGAGAGAGAGAGAGAGAGAGAGATGTACCTGCAAACCTAGATAAGCTTCATAGAGCATGGTTAAGAGAGACAATCAAAGAGAGGGAATAGTAGAATAGTTGAGAGAGCTAAACAGGCAAGACAGAGGGATTGAGGGTTTGCATTTGTTCTAGGTAAAGAGAAAGAGGAATGCAGGATTGGTTTTATTATTTGATATTTTAATCTATCGTTCTCTCCTACCATATTTGGTTTGCAAGTTAATTCCATGATAATATGATACATATTTCATATTCAACTATAAACATCACCAATAAAATATTTTGCACTACATTTAATAAACATAACAAAAAAAGTACAAAAATTCGCTACAGTTGCAACCATAACCCAAATTTTGTAGTAAATGATGGTAATGTTGTGATGATGATGGTGAAGGTGATAATAGCAGCAATGATAGTTTAATGGTGTGTTGTTAAGGATGTGAATATAGTAGATATGATGACTATAAGAGGGTGGTGGTGATAATATAAGGGTAAGGTTTATGAAGATAGTGGTGTTGTAATGGTGAAGGTGGTGGAGATAATGATAGTAATGGCGATGTCGTGATGATGAGTAAGAGTTAGTGGATAACCCTATTATACGGGATACCTATTCATACCTTACTCAACCAAATAGCAATTTTTTAAAACCTATTCGTATAACATAAGGTACAAGAGTTATGTCTTCATATCCTCTACTTACCATGGAATTTGTTGATGAGTCTTAATTTGAGTATATTTATCATTATGATTTTATAACATTTTCCTTATAATTTTAGATTATTTTTAAAGAATTTGGTACTTAATTGAGTAAAATTTTAATTTTAAGGTTTGAATGAATTCTTTGATTGAAAACAAATACAACAAATTAAGTTTCACTTAATTTAGAGCTCAAATGAAAAATTTACAAAGTTTTCAAGTAGGACATGACTAGGCTAACATAATCGTGTCCAACCAAGAGACTTAATATATGAGGATAAGAGAGCTAGTCACAAATTTTGACATAACCAATAAATACGATTGTATCCTAAATCGTATCCATCTAGGGGAAGAAAAGCCTAATTTTGTATAGAAAGTTACACAACCATTGGGATACGATTGTGTCCCAAGCTATATCTAATTAGGAGCGAATTTTGCATTTAAGAAACAAAGAGTTACACAACTTACAGGAAACTGACTATAGCCCAGGTCATTTTAAACACTAGCAACTACAACTTTTCTCTTCAATATAAAAGAAAATTTGAGAGTTTTTAAGGACACTTTTTGACATCTAAAATAAGAGACTCCAAGAGCAAAAGAGGACTAAAGGAGAAGCATTATCTAAACTTCAAGATTAGGAAGATTCAATATAATCAAAAGGGGTTTTCTATGGATTTTTCATTGTTTTTGTTACAATTTACTTTTTTTAATCATTAGTGTAGCTTCAATTATTGTATTCAAGCTTATGGAACCTAGGATTTTCACGTGATTATTGAACTGACTTTTGAAATCAATAAAGTTTTCGGTTTCTTGATTCAATTATGCGTTCTTCATTATTAATTGATATTTCTAAGGTATTACTGCTTAATATTATACATAAAGACTGAGAAATCACTTATGTAATTACATATTGATATAATTGAAGAGAATTTTATGTACACTTAGAGATAAGGTGTATAATTCTTCTAGAAATTTGTTATCTTTTTGTGAGAATTCATTGTCCATTAATGCGATCCCACATTATACTATTAATGAAGAGATTCTAGTAGGTATTTTAAGGTTAAGGTTAAAGTTAATATACTTGAGAAAGATATTAGCTTTAATTGAGAATTCTCCCTGTTAATGAAACTAAAGACGAAATTAAATGAATTTTATTAGGTTACATGAAGAATTCTAGGGGAAACAAGTTATAGATACGTTATTCGCTTTCTTGAAGTAGTTCTTAAATTTATTGCTTTCCAATTGTAGTTAAATCTCGTAATTAATTTAGTTAGTTAACTTTAGTTCCTTTTAATTTAGTCATATTCACTATGATTTTCCAGTTAAATAATAGAGTTAAGGGAAGTGATAAGTTCCTAATTGCATATATTTTACATAGTGAATTTTGATTATTTTCCTTGATATTTTAGTTTATTTTTAGATAATGATATTTAATTAAGTAAAATTTTGTTTTTGAGGTTTTGAAACGATTTACATAAGAAAACGAGAAGATAAAAACAAATTTCACTTAAATCGAAGCTAAAATAAGCAAATTATAAAGGTTTGAAGATCAACGCAATAGAATGATATGATTGTATCATTTTTAGATGAATTTGAAGCTTATTTTCAACTGTTATAGCCTAGGGCATAACCAAAAGACACAACCGTATTCCCAATCATATCTTTTCCAGCCGACCTATTTTTTTGTATTACTTACCATATAAAGCCTTGTTAAAATTTGTTTAAGAAAATAACTTATTGGCATGAATTTTGGAGAACTTTTTAAGCCAAAGACACTCAATAAAGCAAGGTGTAAAGAAGATTTGAAGATATAATTTTTCTTTAGATTTCATTATTCATCCTTTTATTTTTCTCTACTCTTTAGTGTTAAATTCTTATTTTATGATGTATAGGGAGTAAATCTTTGGTATCTAGGATATCTAAGTTTAGTAGAACCTAGATTTATTCATGTGACATGATTATTATTCGATTAATTTAATTCTTTAGTCTTTTCTTGGTTCAACTATGTTTACTTCATAATTTAGGTTATTATTTCCGCAGGTAATAATTTAGAATTTGATATCTTATCAGAGAATCAAGAGATTTCTTATAAAATTAGATCTAGGCATAGTTAATTGCAAGATTAGAGATAATTTGCAAGATTCTTCCAGAATTTTGAATTAAAGCATAAAGAATTCGTTGCTCAATAATACAATCTTAGGTTATGCTATTGAGAAGAGATTGTAATAGGTGTTTTCAAGATTATGATTAATTGGCTTAAAAAAGTGATTAACTTTAGTAAAGAATTCCCCCAATTAAGAAAAATTAATGAATAAATTAGATTATTTTTAGGAAAATCACATATTAGATCTAAAAGAAGCAAAGATCTAGATATCGTTTTTGAATCTTGAAGTAGTTTATAACTTTATTACTTTTTTGTTTATGTTCTTGAAAAAATTCTTAATTAGATGTTAATATATTAGTTGCTACAATTTAATTTAGGTTATTTATGTTTCTTAAAATTTAATTTGCTGGTTGGATAATAAACATCTATTAAGTATTAATAGTCGTACTAATCCTTATAAGATCAACATTCGAACTAATATCCGCAATATTATAAATCGATAAGTACACTTGCCTACCACATCAAGTTTTTTTGGCACAGTTGCCAGAAACCTTTGATATTAAGAAAGCTAGTAGATTTATTAATCTAACCTTTTTTTTTTCTTATTTTTCTTGATTTATTTTCTTGTTGTGATCTTGATTAAATTCTCTATTTTATTTAGTGTAGTACATAACAAGAAGTTAGTCAAAGGATTTGATTAAAATCGATCCTAAGATTAAGAGGATGGCTTTACGCAAATTGAGGCAATTATTTGTCAAAGAATTAACGGAGGCGTTTAATCAAGGATCTCCTATTAGGTAAAAAGACAAAGTTGAGTTGTTAGGGGGTGAGATAAAGGATCAAGTAATAGAGCAAGAATTTGATCACAAGACCTTACCTGACGACATCATAGCCAATAATAGGGAATAGAATTGGACCATGTCGGATTAATCCTAGCGGCCATGAACTGGTACCCAGTCTTGCATCAACTAACCAACTATTGCAGCTAATAACTTTGAGATTAAGCCGAATATTATTCAAATGGTGTAGCAATTTGTACAATTTGACGACCTCCAAGATGAATATCTTAATGCACATATTTTTAGTTTTTTGGAAATATGTGATACTTTCAAGATTGATAGGCCAACTAATAATACTATTCGACTGTACCTCTTTCCATTTTCTTTGCGTAGTTGAGCTAAGCAATGGTCGAATTCCTTGGTAAGGAATTTAATCATAACTTCCTTGGCAAGGAATTAAATCACAACCTAGAATGAATTGGCGGAAAAATTCTTGGAGAAGTATTTTCTACCTGTGAAAATTGTAAAGCTTATAGCCGACATCTTATCTTTTACCCAAATAGAGGGTAAAACCTTATACGACACATGGGAGTACTTTAAGGACTTGTTAAGGCGGTGTCCATATCATAACCTCTCTTTTTGGATGGAAATGAAAACATTCTACAATGGTTAGTCTCAACCCTTCCATAAGGCAACTGATAGATGTAGCAGTAAGAGCTACACTTAATACCAAAACACCCAAGGAAGTCCAGGCTTTGATAGAAGGTATGGCTATGAACAATTACTGGTGGGAGAATCCCAAGGGAAAGCAAAAAGTCGTAGGCATATTTGAGCTCAATAATGTATAGTCTCTAGCCACTCAAGTGGAGATGTTGAGTAAGAAAATTGAATCCCTCTTGACTGGTGTAAGCCCCACAATTAGTTACATGGAATTCGGTTTATAAAATTTACGGCAATCGAGTAAACTATTTGATTCAGCTCAAATTTTATGATAAAATTAAGAATATTAGTAAAAGCGATCATGAAAGTTCTAATTTAAGAAAATAAGTAATAAAATAAAAAAAATATAAAATTTTTGAATTTTAAGTATATTACTCGTTATTTATCAAAAATGCGTAAAATGTATTTTGACAACTAACGAATCGCTATAAATAAATTATATACACACTAAAAATTATAAAATAATTTAAATAATATTTACGAGTATTTATTTATACCATATATAAATTTATATGTAGGTAGAAATACGCATAATTATTTAAAATATGTGAAATATGTTAAAATAATGTTAATTAATTAAATAAAATTCAAAAATAATTAAGGAAAATTCAAGAAAATTCAAAAAAGTTATGGAAATGTTTGGAATAGGGCCGTAGCAAGCAAAAAATTAAAGTAGAAAAATTAATCAATAAAAATTAGCCAACAAAAAAAGGCAATTTGGAAGAGAATAAGGCTTATTTCACATCAATTTAATGTATAAAAAATCTCCAAGACCTCTATAAATAGCCAAATTTTTACAGAGGCTCATTTGGTTAGTTTGAAACCTAGAATATTAGAGACTACCGAAATTTAGAAGGAATTAGGGTTTTTACAAAAATTACAAAAAAATATGCACAATTAGGGCATTAGAAGGAAACCCACACCCAACGACCACCACTACCATATGGTGGTGGCAGTGCCTAAACCGGCTGATAAGGCTACAGCGGCCGTAACCACTAGTTTTGGTGAGTTTGATTTTCCTTTCGATTTTTCTTATTTTGTTAAAAATACTTAGAAAATTATGAAATTTGGTATTCTAAAATATTTGTATATGTAGTTTTTAGAAAAAATATTATTTTAATGAAAATATGTCCTGTGGTATATGGTCCTTAAGAAATCTCACAAACTCGAGCTTTATTCGATTTAGAAATAAATGACCTTAAGAGTATAGTTTTAAACCCAAAATTTTTATATAAACTACTTAGGGGTTATACAATATTGCTATGAAGCCTTTTTTCAAAAATTAATTTTTGAAATTTTTAGATAATTTTTAGGCCTTAAAATGATGCATAAAATGAGTAATTTGGGGTTACTTAAGTAATTAAATGAATAATTACTTATTTAGTAAGTAATTATGTATTTAAAAATGTTAAAATCTGATTAAGTGTGATATTTATGGCATTTAGGGCGTTAAATGTAATTATTAGGATATTATGTAGTATATATGTAATAGGTAAAAATTGTATATTTTAAGTTAATTTTGTAAATTAGGATAATTAGGTGTAAATCTGATTTAGAATGAATATACATATTTTGAGATGTTAATTGATGTTGCGAGATGATATTTGGAGTTATAGAAATATTAGATGTGTATTATGTACATAATAAGTAATAATATATAATATGGAAAATTGGAAATATAATAAATAAAAAACATTAGAATAAAAATTGATATTTTACTAATAATAGGCAAATATATAAAATCTAGTAAGAGGCTTAAATTTAAGTAATTATATGAAAAGTGTAAAATTTTCTCACATCGAAGGTAAATTCAATAGTTAAGTAAGATAAGAGGTATACCGAATGAATTAACATACCGATTAAGGGTAAATATGATATTTAGGAGACCCAAAAATAATGTAATTAATTTCACGTTATAGGGTCGAAATGAGTTTTAGGGTTCATGTATGAAACCGCACTTAGAAAATGAACTAGAACCTAATTTTAGAAATTAATGTGGAAAACTAAACTCGAACTTAACTAAAATCAAAAGTAATAGTAAAAGACTTAAGAACTTAGATAATTAGGTATATTAAACCCTAAACCAAAGATAACAATAAGTGTTATAAAATAAAACTAACCTATAACAATTATATGAAAACTAAGACAATATTGGTATTATAAGGATTATTGGTAATGGACTGAGCAAGTCCTACCTCGAGTGAGTAAGCGGAGAGTTGAGATAAGTTGGGATTAATACGTTGCTGTATTTCGGAGTACTAATTTGTAGTACTAGGAGACTTAAATTATACTTGGTTGTGTTTGTTGGATAGTTGGTTATATGCATGTGTTTGTTCTAAGCTGCTGATTATAATGCTGATTTGCTATCTGACTTATATTTGTATGATTTGTATAGAACAATTGATCACACTAAATTGAATCTAATTAAATATATGACTTGTAATCATAAATCAGACATGCATAGCAACCAAATAGGGGAGTATTAGGATTCTTTAGCTAAATACCGACCCTTTCGAAAAAGATAATGCTGGATGACATAATTGATCCCTTCTTTATCCTTAGTCGAACTAAGTGATAAGAGAGGAGGTCGCAGTAAAGGTGAAATCAATGGTTCGAATGTAGTCACAAAAGGAGTGGTGTCTCTATTACATAAGCTTGGGTTTGGTCGTGAGCTGTTGCGTTAACGGAAAATCCTCAACCCGGATTAAAGCGGATGCAATTTCTCTAATCTCACGATGGGTTGGATAACATCGTGCGATGACATTTGCTCGAACATGCATTGCACCTAATAATTTGATTAATAACCCTGTTTATGTTTGCTATATGGTTTAAGTCTCCATCCGAATTTACTGAGTTGTGATTCCTCACATCCCTATAGGTTTTGTTGCAGGTGTTAACTAAAAAGCGGCCTATATTACCCTGAAGCTAGCAGCTACTGAATCCTGGGGAGTGAAGAAATACATTTGAAAAATAGATATATCTTTAAGGTCTTAGCCTTTATTTAGAATATCTCATTCTCAAATAACGTATTATTTACCAAGTATAGGACAATAAAGCCTTACAAACATTAATTGTAATATTTGAAATCTAGTGTATATACATATTTTCATACTTTCTTAAGTAAATAACTTATTTAATTTATGAATTATTTCCTTTAAAGCGAGTTAATCGTGGACGCCTTGTATAAATCGAGTCTGAGATAGCAATTGTAAGGGCAGTTTCTATCTTAGAATGGTTTGCACAGCGGGATTGTTACAACTCTACCGTTTCAGTGCGTAACAACTGGTTCACAATAACTACAGTTTAGCCCTAATGGGTTCAGATAGAACAAGTTGATTTTCTTAAGAAACCTATAAAACCCCAATATAATCCTTATAGCAACACTTACAGCCCAGGGTAGAGAGACCACCCCAACTTATCATAACGAGGTCAAAATTAAGGTCAAGGCCAACAGTGGCCGGCAAGGAATCAACCACAACTTAGATCAAATTTTCCTTTACCAAGATTTCAACAATCAGCAACACCCTTACTTACCCGAGAGAATAAGTTAGTCTCTTGGAAAAATGCATTCAATCTAATGAGGTACATATGCAACAAACAGAAGCCTCTTTGAGGAATCAAGAGGCTTCCATCTATAACTTGGAAAATCAAATCAAACAACTTGCAAGGATGTTAAATGAGTGACAATAAGGATCACTGCTTAGGAACACTAAAACAAACCTAAAAGAACATGCCAATGCAGTAATCATGAGAAGTGGTAGAGAGCTACAAGTTGAGAAGAAAAACGGTAGGGAAGTAGCTAAGAAAGAAGTGGAGGTCAATGGTAAGGAAAGTTTAGAACCACTAAGATCAAAAGAGAGTGCAGAGCTACCAAAAGTGAAGGAAGATAAGCCACCCATCCCGTACCCACAGCACCTTAAGCAAGATTGCCCCGATCCAATTAAGAAATTTGAAAAATTCCTCAATCTTTTTAAACAACTTCACATGAACTTATCTCTTGTTGATATTTTATTGCAAATGCTAAAGTACATGAAGTTCCTCAAGGATCTTCTATTGAACAAGAGAAAGTTTGAGGATCTTTCAACCATCACATTGAATGAGTAATGCTCTACACTACTCTAAAAGAAGTTATCGAAGAAATTACGAGATCCAGGGAGTTTTACTCTTCCTTGTGTACTTGGAAACTTGTTTGTAGATAATGTTTTGGCAAATCTAGGAGCCTGATGCCATTTAAGTTATTTAAAAAGCTAAAGTTAAGAGAACTAAAACCAACATGCATGTGATTTCAATTAACTAATAGTTCCATCACATACCTTAAAGGCATTATAGAGGATGTTCTAGTATGAGTTGATAAATTCATTTTCCCTATAGATCTCGAGGTACCAATGATTCTAAGTAAACCCTTCCTAGCTACTGTTAGGGCTGTATTTGATGTCAGTGAACGTAAGCTTATCTTAAGGGTCGTAGATGAGGAAATTGTTTTCCATAATCCAAATTCAATGCACAAGTCCCTTGACTCAGAGGCCACAAGATATGATGGTGATACTTCTAATACAATTGTTATTGCATGTGTACATAAAGCACTTACCAAATAACCTATGAATGATTGCTTAGAAATAGGAGATGGAGGAATGGTAAGAACCCTTAATCAATCAAAGCTTATAGCTCAGTTGGGAGCTAATGAACCTAATGTATTGAAGACAAGGATTGAACCATTTTGTAGACCAAAGGAAGGAAAGTTAGAACCTCCCAAACTAAAACCACCAGTCTTGGAGCGAAAACACTTATAAAATTGTTTAAAACATGCTTTTGTAGTAAGAAGCTCAAAGCTATTGACAACCACTCCATCTAAGAGAAAAGCAAACAAAAAGAAGAAACTCGAGCAACATGAGTTTGATGAGTGGCGTGATAAGAAGAAACTAGGTAGAAGTTATACAACTAAACAAGAGAATTTGCTATACCAATGGAAAAGGGGTAAGTCTAGCCTTGTTTAGAAGGTTCAAAAGCGAGGTAAGGATAGAGATCCATCTCTACTGGGATGAAGGTAAGTAAACCATGCATTCCGTTGAGCTATTAACGTTAAACATAGTGCTCTTAAGACAACCCAAGGTAGTAGGTTATGTTAACAATTTTTATTATCTATTTTAGCACGTTAACACTTTTATTTTTCACTTTAGGGTTTAGTTGGCTTTTATGTTGCACTATGCATACGACGATCTCACTAGCTAGTTGGTGGGTAAGGGTTAAAGGGATAATGTCCCTTGCAAGATTTTCACAGCAATGCTTTGGAAGCTAAACGAAATTTCAAAATTTATAAGTGCAACATAATAAGTTTTTCTTTTAGTTTAATTTTTGCATTAGATTTTTTTTATTCATTTTTTTAGTTTAGTGCTTTTGTTTCTTTAAGTTTATTTTATTTTTGAATTTATGCATTTAGGTTTGGAATACATAAATTAAAATAAAAATAATAAAAGTAAAAAGTAAAAAAAAGGCAAAACAGTATACTACACTGTCCAAAGACACAATTGTCTTGGACCGTGTCGATTCTGGTTGATGCATATGCGCGTGTCACAAAAGAGTACACGGTCACGAGACATGGTTGTATCTCAAACCGTGTTGTTCCTATGAGATGAATTTAGGCGCATGATAGAAGGTTACATGACCACAAAATACAGTCATGTCTCAAGTTGTGTCGTGTCAAGTATAAAAGCACATTACCTACATCCCCTTTTCCTCTCATTTGCTCTTTCCCTTACACGCAAACACACAATAAAACACACTCACCCTTTTGCACATACAACATTCTTCTTAATGCGGACTGAAGCTAAGGACAAACTAGGCCAGTTACAGAGGTGTGGGTCCAAGCTTACCAAAAGTTTGAAATGAGTGATGGAAGCGCTTAAGAAAACGGAAAAGAAAAGAAAAGTAAGCGAACATATGAATAGTTCTAAGGGATATGACGCACCAGTGCAACTTCCGAAAACTTATGACACAACTCGATATGATACACGAGATGTTCCGATAAAGTTACTTACCACCTAGCCTTACTTAAAGGTTAGAATAAGAGTGAAGATAAGAGTAAACAAGCTAAGGAAGTAATGTTCACAAAGGGAATATTCAACATATGATAATGATGATAAGATGATGCAGCTACATGTACAATGGGTATTTATACTTAAGAAATTAGGGCAATACCTAAAAATGGAAAAGATAAAAAGGGTATTGTCATAAAGAAGTAATATACTAGGAATATAAAGGGTAAAAACAAATATTTCAAGAAAAGTAATGATTAAGTGCAATAGATTCTCCATGCAGGCCTAGATACGTAACAATAATATATTAGTAATGCCTTTAAAAGATGCAGACAAATCAATACGATCAGCATGAGTTGCCGAATAGGGGTGCTAAATAAATGTAGATTCGTTTGGGAAGAAGTGGCTGAAGACTCATGTGGGATCTCTCGGCTTCAATGTTGCTGAGCAAGTAGTCAACTCGACCATAACCAGGCAAAGGCATATGAAGGATTGGGCTGCAAGCAGAGTATTCATCAAGTCGGCACATAATTTCCAAAAAATGTTAAGTCACTTGGTGTAGCGTGGGGAGTTAGTCTGTAGCAAGGAGCAACTCAGCTTCGACGAATGTTGGCTGGAGCAAGAGGATTTGCCTCGTTAGTCCTTCTAATCCTTAGACTCGGCTACAAGTCAAAGGCCCAGTAGTCTAATTCTTATTACTTCCTCTCTTGGACTTTTTCTCATGCCCACAAACTTACATAAATTTACTTGGATTGAACTCTTATGCATGATAAGGTAGTTAGAATTTGAATGCATGTTGGTACTTTTTAATGTTTGTTCATGAACTTTGTTTGTTTTGAGAGATGGGTAATGGTGTACATGGAGAACACGATTATGTTCTTGAATTGGCGCTACAATTAGATTTTGAAAGAAACGAGTTGCAACACAATTATATCATTTATAATACATTATTATAAGCATGTAATTTGTGCATGTTTGAATTGTAGTGCCAAACTTCATTGCTTTATATACCTTGTTCTTCATTTTAGCACTTAAGGCTTTCATGTTTAATCAAACATATAAGTGTTATTAATTCATGTCATTAAGGAATTAAGAGTTTAAGCATGCTAGGAATTTCTTTTGTAACAATAATTGTTAAGATTGCATTAATGATTTCTCAAGAACACAGCGATATTTTGCATGCATACCAAGTGTTTAACAAAATTCCTCAATGAGTTATAGTGTTTATTTTTCACACTTAGTCATGATTTTTTGTCTATTTCTTTATTCTAAGTATGGGGAAGCTTTGGTGTATTGGAAATTTGACTCGAATCTTGTTTCCTTTCGTAGAGAAACATTGTACTAAGAGCTAAATTATAAGTTAAGAGGAAGGTACTCAGGCGGAGAGTTCAATTGAGGAATTTGATGATAAAGAGGATTATGAAGATCCGGATTTTGAGGAAAATGAAGACAATTTCATGGATGATGATTAGGGGGATGTAGTTATTTTTCTTTTCATTTTGATTGCTTGGGATGTACTTAAGTTCACAAGGCTAGATTTCTTTTCTAGACTTTCTCATTGCTTTTTCCTTTAGGATTTGCTTTTGTTTATCATTGTTTTGCTTTTCTCTTTCATGTTTTCTTTTGGGTTTTGATGGAATGATAGTGTTGGTTGTTTCTTTATGCTAGAACTGAAGGTTGAAGCTTTTACATTGACATATTCAGTTTTTTCTTTTGCAAATTCAGCGTAGGTTACTTCATAACTTATGGCTTTTGTGCATTTGATTTACTCAAATTTTCAGGGAAGTATTAGTTTTTCTATCCCACTTTTATATCGTCTTACCCATGATTGTTTTTATTGATATATTTTCCATTATGTGACTTAATTTGTACATTAGGGACAATGTACAATTGTAAGTGTAAGGAAGGGGATATAGAAATTTATAGAAACTTTTATTACTTAGGAGACATTTTGTTTTTTTTTTTTTTTTGTTTAACCCAATTTTATTGTTTTATTGACTTGCAATTATTTGGAAATTGGTAGCTTCCACTGAGTTGAATATAATTTGAATACTTGCTCTTTCATGTTTAAATCACACTTTGCTAAAGTTGATAGGTAAAATCTTTGTAGAGTAAAGTTACGGATTATTTAGCCTAGGATTTTAGTATTTAAGATTAGAGTAACATCACTAAATAGGAGTTAGTCATGATTATTTTCGAATCTTACTTTGATGTATACTTTCCTCTTAGATAACTTTAATGCCTTATAATTCTTGGTAAACAAACGAATGAAATTTATCTTTTGAGAAGCCCCTAAAAACTTGAAATAGTTGGTGTAGAAAGTGATATAAATGAATGAATAATCAATAAATAACAAAAAGGCCAAATTGGTAAGAATTCACCTTGGTCTATCAAAAGAGCAAGGTTGAATTCCACTACCAATGCCAAAGTAAACTAAAAGAATAAGTTGATACGAATCGGCCTTGGTCCCTCACAAGAGCAAGGTTCTTTCTCACTACCAATATGAGGGCTAGGTGAGTATGGATTGATCGATTTAATACAATTATCCTTAAATAATGTGCTTAATTGATAACATAAAGTCAGTAAATTTGAAGCCTTCTCAATGAAAGCATGTATTAAGGGAATGATCAAAGGATGCGTGGATGTAATATGCATTTACTTTGAATTATGGTGCTTAATGAGATTTAAGAGAGAATTGTATATATTTTAGTTAAGTAGGTTATAATTTTTATGTCTCTTTCTCAATTGGTGAGATGTTAAATTTGATCTTAAGTACAGGAATCCTTGATTAAATGATCTGGTTAAACTTTAATTTACATAGATTAGTTTGTGAACTCTAATACTTTGTGTTTCTTGGACATTGAGAAAAAGATTAAGTATAAGAGTTAATGAAGTCATTTAAAGGAAATTAATAGGATTTACAAGTGAAATCTTTTTGGGTTTAAGTGTAAATTTTGGTTGATTTCCTAAGAAATGATAGTTTTTAACTTAAGAATTATTGTCATAATTTTTCTTTAATTTATTTGCTTAAGGACAAAAAAATTCTTAAGTATATGGAAGTTTGATGACTTCCTAATTGCACATATTTTACATAGTGATTTTCGATGATTTTCCTTGATATTTTAGTTTATTTTTAGATAATGATACTTAATTGAGTAAAATTTTGTTTTTTAGATTTTGAAATGATTTACATGAGAAAATGAGAAGATAGAAACAAATTCACTTAAATCAAAGCTAAAATAAGCAAGTTATAAATATTTGAAGATCAACACAACCAAACGACATGATTATGTCATTTACAAGCAAATTTGAAGCTTATTTTCAACTATTACAACCAATGACGCAACCATGTCCCGAGTCATGTTTTTTCCAACCAACCTATTTTTTTATCACTTCCTATATAAAGCCTTATTAGGACTTGTTTAAAGAGAGAACATTTTGGCACAAATTTTAGAGAGTTTTTCAAGCTAAAGATACTCAAAAAAGCAAGGTGCAAAGAAAATTTCAAGATTCAAATTTTCTTTAGATTTTATGATTTATCCTTTTATTTTTATTTTTCTTTACTCTTTGATTTTAGATTATTATTTTACGATATATAGAGAGTAGATTTTTGGTATGTAGGTCTTATAAAACCT
Organism: Lumnitzera littorea; assembly: GCA_024138015.1. Classification (NCBI taxonomy): domain Eukaryota; kingdom Viridiplantae; phylum Streptophyta; class Magnoliopsida; order Myrtales; family Combretaceae; genus Lumnitzera; species Lumnitzera littorea. The sequence goes on along the minus strand of JAMXBB010000002.1, from coordinate 114,608,811 downwards.
AGATGTATTCATGTGACATGATTATTATTTGATTAATTTAATTCTTTAGTCTTTTCTTGGTTCAACTATGTTTGCTTCATAATTTAAGTTATTATTTCCACAGTAGTAATCTAGAGTTTGATATCTTATTATAGAATCGGGAGATTTCTTATAAGATTATATCTAAGCATAGTTGATTAGGCTTATTACAAGATTAGAGATAATTTGCAATATTCTCCTGAAATTTTGAATTAAAGTGTAAAGAATTGGTTGTTCAATAATGCAATCTTAGGTTATGCTATTGAAAAGAAATTCTAATAGGTGATTCTAAAGTTAAGGTTAATTCAGTTAAGAAAGTGATTAACTTTAATAAAGAATTCTCCCGGTAAATAAAGATTAAAGAAGAAATTAGATTATCTTTAGGAAAATCATATGTTAGATCTAGGGAAAGCAAAGATCTAAATATGGTTTTTGAATCTTAAAGTAGTTTATAACTTTATTTCTTTCTTGTTTAGGTTCTTGAAAAAATTCTTAATTAGATGTTGTATATGTAAGGGGTTCGATTGAAGTGGTCATGTGCGTGTTATGTGAGTAATGTACTGCTTGAGTAGCACACTATACGTAACTTCAAAGAAGTGAAGTAAAATTATCATTTGAAGGAATGATTAGGTGAGAATAAGGTAAGGAGGAGGAACAAACAATCTCACTGTCTTAAATGCACAAGTGATAGACAAGCCAGCCTTAGAGGACTTCAAGTGTTCTCCTTGTAACTTGAGCAAATAAGATCAATTTTTTGCTTAAATTGCTGTTTGATCTTAAATAGTAGAGTTTTTATAGTAGAACATCTTTCTCTAATCTCTCTAAGGGTTCTAAATGATGAGGAAATACTAAGTATTTATAGGCTCTTGGGTATAATGGCATTCGTCGGATTATCTAGGTGCTCAACGGATGAGATGGAGCTTACTCAATTCATGGTTATCTAGAATGAGCTAACTAATGGGCCCAAAGCCAGTAGCTTTCCTTATAAGTGTATAAGCTTGCTTAAGAAAGGTTGGAGGTAAAAGATTCGGTCCAACCATCCCTCTTGCGAGCCTACCGAGTCAAATCTCCTTGAATCATCCCAATATGGACTAGACTCCTTAAGCCCTATCACCTGGCCTGAGGAGTCAAGCTTAAATAAATAATGAACTTAACCCAATAACTAATATAACAATTTTTAGCCATGCACAAATGTTAATCTAATAGTAACTGCAATTTAATTTAGGTTTTTTAAGTTTCTTGAAATTTAATTTGCTAGTTAGATAATAAAGATTTAGTAAGTATTAGAAATCGAACAAATCCATGTGGGATCGACATTCGAACAAATATCCATTATATTATAAACCGATAGGTGCACTTACCTGACATATCAGTTAGTAGTAGTACTCGTAGTCTCTGTAGTCTTTGATGGATCTACTAGGACTCTTATTCGCTACATTAGAATTTAATAGGTGTGCTTATCTCATATCACTTATACTTTAAGGTATATAAGTAATAGGATCTAAGATACCCTGACCATCTTATAAAAATTACTAAATAATATTAATTAATGAAAATATAACAAAGCAACATTTTTCTTCGACCAAGAAGATATTTTGCTAGAAATGAAAAGAAAAGGCCCAAACTCATAAAATAGAATTCTATACTTAAGTTGCCTCTCTCTTATATTTGTCGATTCTCAGTAGTACATCTCTCTTCTTTTTACACCTTTTATTTTCTTTCTAATTCTTCTTCTCCATTTACTTTATGCTAACCCCAATTCAGTAATGTTATAAAAGTAAAGGAGAACATTTGAAAATACACATTTGAAGTTATTGATTAAGTGTATAAAGAAATCTTTTAATATAGGAAAAAATAACGTAATTTAAATTTGCTATTAAAAGAAACATGTAAAGTTGAAATTTATGATAAGATATGAAAAATTAAGCATTTGACTGCCAAACCAAATACATAGAGAAAAAAAAAAGAAAGAAGCAAGATAAAACTAAATATACCTTACTTATGGAAAAAGGAAGGAACCTCCATTACCTAAGAAAAGGGGGTTTAACAAATGGAAAGCAATAAATATTTCATCGTCTTTCTTGTTACATATCCCACCTATACTCTAGAAGTTCAATAAAGTGGTTCTAAGGTACTATAGTATAGATTCTAGTTAAAAAATTTGAGAACTAGTATCTATAGTGTAAGATATGGATATGGCCTTATACTGCATCCATCCTGTTTCTCCTCACTCCTAGTGACAAGAGTAATGTTATCGATGGTCCAATGGTGGTAATGGTGGTGATGTAACTTTGATGTAGTGAAGTTGTTATTTGATTATCAGGTTTATTACTTATCTAGAATGAATGACTAATATCACCTAATAAAAAGTAATATAATTATTCCCCATAAAGAAGAACTACAAAGGCCTCTTAAGTTTGAGGAGAATGGTAGCTCAATAAAAAGATGATTCTACCATGAAAGAAGTAGGGAGCAATATTTGGAGAGATAATTCACAAATGGACTAGAGGATAAAGGACCCAATGATTACTATAGAATTAAAGAAGAGCTAATAGAATCTCATATTCTAACTCATGGATACGTAGCCATGCATAATGGCTTTTATAAGTAACCAATAAAATACTACTCTCATGACTATCGAAAATACTAATAATCTTAATCAATTAGATTAAGTAGCTATGACACAATAACTTTGTGAACCCAACTCATACACAACATTACCTTCCTTGCCACTAAGGTAATGAGTTTAGATATGACTAACTCTTATAGTGTAAAAACATGTATATAAGGCTTAGAGAAGAGGATTTGATTAATCGAGATTCAAAAGAAGAAATTTTATTTTCCAGTTAAGTTTTGAGTAAAGAAAAGACGTTATTACAAAAACAACTATTTTATTTACTCTCTACTAATCTTAGTAGACAAGCTATAATTAAAACAACTGCAAGGAAATTCATAAGGAAAAAAAATCACAATATGTATTATATATATAGCTTATTTATATATCAATACAATCATTATGTTACAGACCTATTCTTACGACCAACTAGAGATTGATCTCAAAAATTCCAAAAAAATGACATCATTTTTAAGAAAAAAGTTATATGTAATATTGAATTCAAAAGTATAAAAAATGGGAAATTATTAAATGAAATTACATAAATCATTCAATAAAAGTAATTGAAATTTGAATATCTAAACCAAAGAAAAACTTAAAATATGATATTTTAATAGATATTAAAAAGACAACTAGGACAAAGCCAATCATTCCCACAAATTAAGTAAACAATAAGTGAAGTTATTAAAAATAGCAAAACTACAATGAGTAAGATAAATTCAATCAAGTATTCTTAAGCCATGTAATCATTATTTAGTTATCTATACCCAATTATTAAGATGCTCAAAGTTAATAAATATAGTTAGACTAATAAAATAAGAATCAATATCAAATTTATTTAGTATCTCAACTTCTTATTATTTTATAATTCACATTATGAATTTTAGTTTTGTTATTTTTAGTTTGTTAATATTGTTACCTTGTATTGTTAAACATCGTAAATAGAGTGACATTTTGAGCCAATGAGCATGCAACACATTTTTTTTCTCCTTAAAAATAAATAAAGAACCTAAGCTTGGTCTTATCATACCATATTTTTACTTAAAGTTGGAAAATAAAAAATTGAGGTGAAACAAAAAATATGTAGTTAAACCCTAAGAAACTTTATTAGCAAAATGAAACTAATCTATAAGTCATCATTCATCTTCTTCTTCTTTACTATAAACCACCACCATTAGAGAGTCATCCAGAGCCTCCATACCTAATCACATACATAAAAAAAAAAAGCCTTTTTAATGAAAACTAGATATATTTATTAATTAATTATTGAATAGTAAGTTAATAACAGAGTAGTTAACAATTGAGTTAGGTTTATTAGCTGGCTAGCTAGAGTTTTGTATATATGAGAGCCTTATACAACACAAGAACATATAGAATATAGAGTAAACAAATTTGTTTTCACTCAACACTTTCATCTACCAAAATCTCTCACAATCTATTGCCCAAATCAAGTTTTCTATTATGGTATCGGAGCCACAATGATGAACTTTAAGGATTAAGAACTTCCATTTACTCCATATTACCTCCATCAAATGAAAATCCTTCATTGGTTTTTGTTCCTACTGTCCTTAATGGCTCCAATTATTATTCAAGAAACAGATCAATGAGAATGGTGTTGTTTTTAAAGAATAAATAGAAGTTTATCAATGAAAGTATTTGTGAATGAAACAAATAATTATATTCAGTTTATGAAAGATGCAACACCATCATGGTTGGTTAATTCACTCTCGAAATCTATTGCATAAAGTATTATTTGGATTGACAATGTACATAAGGTCTAAAAAGATTTGCAAACTTGATTTCCTCAAGGAGATTCTCTTAGGATTTCAAAATTGCAAGAAGAAATATATACTTTTCAACAAGGTAATTTTTCTATTATGAAGAATTCTATACAGTTAAAGATTCTTTTAGGACGAATTGTTACCATTCTTAGACCATTGCCAAGATGTGACAATGCGGATAATTGTGATGCTATTAAGATTATAAAAGAGTATCAAAATAATGATCAAGTCATTAGATTCTTGAAAGGGTTGAATGATGTTTTTCAACAATTAGAAAACAAATTATTTTAATAGAACCATTACCTACTATTAATAAAGCTTTTTCACTAGCCATTCAACAAGAAGGGCAATTCAATTGTGGTGTTATACAAAATATTAAAGAATTAAGTGCCTTTGTAAGTAAAGCATTGCAATTGATGGTGAATAAAAGAAAAGTAGGAAATTTTGGAGGAAGTAAGAGGATTTCGTGTTCTTATTGCGGGTACATAAGTCATATAGTGGATAGATGTTACAAAAAGCATGGATACTTACCAAATTTTAGAAATTTTATAAGAGAGAATCCAAATCAAAGGAGAGTAAATCAAGATGATGTTGTTTCGAAACAAGAGAAAAGCAATTTGCTTTTACAAGAGAGTAATATATGAAGTTAATTCAATTAGAGTCATCAGATTCAATGCAATTATCACACCAAGATCGGATTCAAGTTAATGCATTGAATGCACAAGTTGATGAAACAATTATTCACTTCTCCTTTAGTTTTCTAAATAAACATTAACTAAAAGGGTTGGATTTTTGACATCGTAGTTGGTGATCATATTAGATGTTTGTTGGATAATTTTTCATAATACAAATCTGTCGAAAAGGGCATTTGTTCGTTTGCTAAATAATTAGCAAGTTTATCTTACTTAAATTGGTATTGTTAACTCCATTATTAAAACTAGTGGATGGGTTGTAAGTTCCAAAGTTCAACTTTAATTTGATTTCTACTAGCAAGTCGACAAAAGCTCATGGGTATTACGTGGTCTTCACATCTGAATGTTGCTTTATTTAGGACTCATAGAAATAGTAAACAATAGGATTGGCTAAAATAAAAAATTGATTATACCAAATGGAGGTTTCTAAAGGTACTTTAATAACAATCAAAGAAATAATAGTTACATATGGCATTATTGATTAAGACATGTGCCTTTTAATAAAATCAAGGTTCTTGCCGAGTTAGATAAAAATATTGTCACAAGTGAATGTAATGCACCTTGTAATGTTTGTCACTTTGATAAATAGAAAATATTACCTTTTCCTATTATTTCTATATCTTCAACTATTTGTTTTGATTTAATACGTATGAATATTTGGGGACCAATGTCAATCATAACCATAAATTATCAATCTAACTTCTAACTATTGTAAATGATTTTAGTAAAATGACTTAAGTTTTCTTAATAAAGTATAAGTCTAAAGGAAGAACTTTGTTGGAGAACTTTGTAGTATTTGTCCAAACAAAATTTGGGGCGATAACTAAAGGTATGTGAAATGATAATAAGAAAGAATTTGATATTCTTGAATTTTTTAGTTCGAAATGAATCATTCATCAAAAGTCTTGTATGAGTACATTGCAAGAAAATAGTGTTGTGGAAAAAAAAAACGCTAACATATTCTACAAGTTACTAAAGCTTTAAGAATGTAGTAAGGTTTACTATTAAAGTTTTGGGGAGATTGTGTGTTGCATGTAGTTTATTTGATTAAAAAAATGCCATTGTCAGTATTGAATAATAACACCTCGTATCGACTCTTTGTCAAGGAGATGCCTAAATATGAGCAGTTGAAAGTTTTTAGTTGTTTATGTTTTGCTTCTACAGATGATAGAAGGAAAACTAAGTTAGACTCACAATCTTCACATTCTATTTTTCTTAGATTTGTGCTTAGACTAAAGAATTTTAAGGTTCTTGATATTAACACTCAGGAAATTTTTGTCTTAAGGGATTTAGTGTTCTATGAGACTATTTTTCCTTATCTTACATAAACTTTATCATCACCATTTGATACTTCTATTCACATACCTAATTCCTTGGCTCAACCACAACAAAATTTTATAGACTATACTTCTATCCTAATACATAGCACATTTGAACCTATTTAGATTATAGAGGACATACCACCCATGTCAACTGATCAACATTTTGATCTATAGTCAACAAGTAATCTAACACCACCTAGAAGATCCACTTGAGTAAAAAGACTACTCTCGTATCTTTAAAACTATGAATGTCCACAAATCATTTCTAAGCCTAAAACCACCTGTCCTTACACTATTTCATCGATCATTACATACTCTAATCTTACAACAAAACACTGTCAATCATTACATACTCTAATCTTTTACTGAAACACTATGCATTTTCACTTGCTATTGATGAAAAACAAGAACCTAAAAATATATAATGAGGTTAGCAAGCATCAAGAATGGAGGAGTGCTATGGAAGTTGAAATCGCAACTCTCGAAGCAAACTAACCTTGAGAACTTATTGATTTGCCACTTGAAAAACAACTCATAAGATGTAAATGGGATTACAAAATAGAGTATAAAGTCGATGGCACTATAAAGAGATATAAAGCACAACTAGTTGCAAAGGGATATACTTAATAACTTGGTATTGATTTTTTCGACACATTTAGCTTAGTAGCTAAGATTACTATCGTTTGAATGTTGTTGGCATTAGTAGCTTCGTACAATTGGTGTTTACATCAATTAGACATTAACAATGCATTTCTACATAGAGACTTAGATGAAGAAGTATATATGACTTTTCTAAAAGGTTATCCTATTCAAAATAAATCCAAGGTCTGCAAGTTGATAAAATCTCTATATGGTTTGAAGTAAGCAAGTCGACAATGGTATGCTAAGCTTTCCTCATCTTAGATAGATTATGATTTTCATCAATCTTCCTCTAATCATAGTCCATTCTTCAAGTTGGATAATAATCGTCTTGTTTTGGTATTGGTATATGTTGATGATGTAATAATAGTAAGTACTTCTCTTGATGCTATTCATAGTGTTAAACAATACTTACATTAAGCTTTTCAAATTAAAAATCTTGGTGAGTTGAAATATTTCTTAGGACCTGAAGTTACGAGATCTACAAAGGGAATTAACTTATGTCAAAAGAAGTATTGCTTAAACTTATTGAAAGATATTGGTTTCTTAGAGTCAAACCAGTAGACACACTTATGTTGCTTGGAATGAAACTTTCAAAACATGATGGGTCCCCATTACTATTAGATTCTACTGAATACAAGAGACTTATTAGGCAATGACTATATTTGACAAATACTAGGTCAGGCGTTACTTTTGCAATCCAACAATCATCATAATTTCTTGATTATCTCACTGAGTTACACATGCTAGTAACTCATAAGGTGTTGAGGTATTTGAAATCTTCATTAGGGCAAGGTATATTTTACACAACTTCATCTGCTATAAAACTCAAGGCTTTTAATGATTTAGATTAGGCATCTTAAATTAATACAAGGAAATTAGTTATTGGTTTTTCTATTTTCCTTGGAGATTTCTTATTCTCCAACAATCTAAGAAGTAAAATACTATTTCGAGATTATTCTCTAAAACTAAGTATAAGGCTATGGCATCCACAATATATGAACTACAATGACCACTTTTATCTTCTTCAAGATTTCGGTGTCTCTCATGAGGTTCCTGCTTTATTATTTTGTGATAGCTAGTCGACAATGTATATTGTCAAAAATCTAGTGTTTCATTAAAGGATTAGACACATAGAAATAGACTATCATGTGGTCAGAGACAAGTTACAAGCTAAGATCATACAATTACTCCTTATCTAAAGTACTCTTCAACTAGCAAGCTATTTTACTAAAGCACTAGCTATTTCTTTATTTTGTGAAGCTATTCACCAATTGGGCATTCATGATATATATGCTTTAGCTTGAGGGAGGCCAACAAGAAATAGATATATTTATTAATTAACTGCTAATTAGATAGTTAATAGTAGAGTAGTTAACAACGGAGTTAGTTTTGTTAGTTGACTAACTAGAGTCTTGTGTATAAAGAGCCTTGTACATTTTGGGAACCAATAGAATACAAAATACACAATTTTATTTTCACTCAACATTTTCATCTACCAAAATCTCTCACAATCTACTGCTTAAATCTAGTTTTTGTTACTGTTTCTCAACTTTTTATAATTGTGAAGAAGAAGAGGAAGAAGGAAGAGACGAAAAAAATGTTATATGACGTTTAATTTTGTATAAGTCTCTATCGAGTTCAAAATACTCAATTGCTCTCTTTATAAATCTGACATTTGGATTAAAATTCTCAATCCTAGCCTGGTTTTTTCATATGGATCAAATGGGCCTGTATACTGGACTTAACCCATTGTGTGACTCTAGGTGAAACTGAGTTCTAAGCTCATGTTGGCAAAAGTAAAGAGTAAATGGCTTATGCCTGCAATTATTTGCAAGTACATGGGTAAAACTGTTGGGAATTAGTTATATTAGTTTTTGCTTTTTGTTTTCAGAACATGTGAGTATTTATTGCTTACATTTAGTGGACATAATTAAGTATTTTAAGTCATTAGATACTTTTCTCGTTTTTCATGTGGATTAAAACCACAGTAAAACTTCTCAAATACATTTTGGTTAAAGAAAAAAGAAAAGAAAAATATTCTCCAACACATCAATAAATCACAACAACATTATCTTTTGTCGTTAGCACAAATCTTGATGTTCTACAAAAAGGTTTGGATTTTTTTTATTGGCGGGAACAAAAATCTTGGTTTTGTGGCATACATTGGAAAGCAGAGAAAATGTCAACTGAACATCGGATAACGACGAGGGATAATCCTGGAGGAACAATTTCGCATTTTTAGAAGGAGACATTCTTATCTTTTGGCTTCAAAACCCAGATTGTAATTATAAAAATATAAGAATTGACATGAAACATAACATCAATATAAGATACTTTATAAAAGAATAAGATGGAAAGATTTATTTATATTATATTTTCCCTTTTATGAAAAAATTTATGTATTTATCATAAAAATCAGTAGATATTATACAAATATATATAATAAATAGGTATAAACCTATACAAAACAAAGAACCACCAACACTCCTATCTAGTTTCAAACCCAAGAAGCGGCTAAACCACTACACTAATATTTGGCAAAAAAAAAAAAAAAACTACCATACTAATATACTATCTTTATCATATATTTAACACAAATAATAAATAAGGTGATAAAATTGTATCTATCAAATGTAATTTAGTAATAGTGTCCAATTTATTAAATCACAACTTGTAAATGTGATATTTTTTATAAATTATAATGTTATATTTTCAAAATGCGATTTAGTATTGATGATTAGATAATTAATTTTGTCTTATTTATATTTATATAATTTTTTTTAAGAAAACGGTAGAATATATTGAACCCATAGATATCATCCATATATATGTGTATAAACATTTTAAAATTTACTTCCTCTGTTTATTATACTTAAAAAGGTAGTTATATATTTACTTTTATGTTCAACCGGATAAAAACGTTGCAGCGCATGGACATACCGAGTATCTGCATTTGCTTATGAGTATAAATAAAAAATATGGAGTTAACCATATCTTATATGATTTTTTTTTATTTTTTTAGGTTAACTATATTATAATTTGGGAAAAGGAGATTCGAAGCAAAATTCATCTCAAAAAAAAAAAATTAATGATAATATCACTAAATTACAGTGATATTTATATATTTTATATGATCGTTTATATTAATTGAGATATATCAAGCTCCAATCCCACTCTTAATAGTTGAAAAAAAATATATATATATATATATATACATATAAAGCAAAATCTGATTTGTATTCGATGCGATGAGGAAAAGGACTTGAATTTGTCGTTTGACAAGCGCCTTCAAGGTTTCAACGACAGCATATCTAAGACCGCTAATTATTTTTACTTCCAAGGGTCCAGTTAAACCATTTTGGTCAAGAAAATCCAGAGTGAGTTATTTAGTACCATGTGAACGCGCCTTCATTCAGAGTTTCTCCATAGATGCAATTAAACTGAAAAGCAAAATTAAAAATAATTCTTTACCCAGGCTCCTACAAAGAATCCTTTAAATTTAACAATTCCATCAAACTCGGTTAAAATATCCATGAATATATGTTTATGTAAGTTCCCCTTTTTATTTTGTCCCTATTATTCACTATTTGCTTAATTTATTTTCTTTGGTAATACTAATTACTATAATCAGTATATATATATATATATTTGAAGGTTTTTTTTTTTTCCCCTTCATTCAAACACTCAAGATTATTTTGGATAATTTAAAAATCTATGTTCATTAAACCAAAATTAGCGCTCACGCTGCACACCATATCACTTATATAGTTTTTGAAAGCTGCATATGGAAAATATGGATAAGCTGGCAATGATGATAGTTCCACATTTAATGTTGAATAGTTTTTGCTATTATTTATTTTGAAAACATGCAATCGGATACATGTTATAGATTTCATAGGTTTTATCTAAAATCATATAACGAAGTAAGGAAGATAAATAACATTACTTTTTCTACAAGTTTCATAAATTTTCCATATGAAATAACTTACAACATTATATATGGATTACATTTTTAATAATACAAACTTGAAATTTATAAAAAGATAGGAAAAATTTACATATCATGTAAAATACTATATATTTTATAGGTTTTATAAGATATAGGTTTTAAAGTGATTTTAAGATGTTATAAGGTAAGTTTCAATTTCAAAATTTAAGAATCTTTATTGTATAAGATAGAATATTCACATTGTATTTGCTCACTCTTAGATAATAGTTTCACATTTAAGGTTGAATATTTTATCATGTTTATTTTGAAAATACGCCATCCGAATACATGTTTTGCCAATTAGAATATAAACTAATAGACAGCTTTGTTTTATTCTGTATGAGCTGCCAAACAATTAGGGATAAAAATCAACGTAGGAAAAAGATATGTAGTCATTAATCGCTGCATCTTAAATTATCATTTTAAGGAATGGAATGTATCCATGATATTTTTTCCTTTTCGCGCCGTTGATGTATCCATGCTCCCAATGGATTGAGCATGACAATCTTCGAATGAAGTCATGGATTTCTTATAATTTTTTCGATGTACCGACAGAATATGTCAGGTTTGTTTCGGAATTCTTCAAGCGATAGTCCTTTGTCCTATGTTACAATAAACTAGTTCCAACTTAGGCAACTAGCTGCGATTTAATAAACTTATTATAGCAAGATTTATTTATTTTATGGTTCCAGATTCATGCTATGCTAATCATCTTGAGAAACTGAGATTTATGTTTCATTATCTCTTTCGTGTCATTTAATATTTACGGCGGTTTTCTATATAACGAATCATGATATATTACAATAGAACATACAATTAAAATATGATAAGTCATGAAATGATAAAAAATGATGGTTAGATTCTGTTCAATAATGAGCACAGAACTTATATTACTTTCAATGTTATTTCTGAGAATATTATTAAAAAAAAAAAAAAGCTGCATTGTGATACATTTACAAACCAATATATCTTTTCTTTTTCTTTCAACGAATACTTGTCATTTATTCTTCTATTGTACAATTGTCAAGTGTTTTATTAAAATTGCATGTGACAAACATGCGTGCAATCATATAAAGGTCGTAAATCATTCAGACAAATTAGAACCCAAACTATAAATCCCAAATTCCATTTTTTTTTTTTTGTCTAATTAGGAGCCTCTTTAGGGTTTGAAATGAGAAAAGAAATTTAAAATGTCTAAACTAAGACTTTCATCAGAGGTCTATGTATGATTCGGGTTTCTTTAGTCATGTACATGTCATATCTATTCTATTTAAACACTAACTCTTTTCATTCGACCCCAAAAATGTAGTATGTAAGTTTTAATTCCATCTTTTTCTCTCAGCTAATCTGTATCATATAAAAAAAATTATATAGTAAAGAAAAAACACAGATCATGAATTTTTTAAAAGAAAAAATACAAACCCATTGATTACAAAACTGGAAACCACCCATCATATTTTTTAATTTCCTTTCGTTATTTTCGCGACTTTTGTCGAACCATGCGTTCGGATATTTTTCAATATGAAGGTGCATGTAAATGCTATACAACTTTTGATTTAAATCTTCTTTTGGAGGTGATGATGAACATTGAGCACGTAATCAGAGAAATCATTTTTTCAAAAAGTGGCTTTTATTACACCGTACCAACAATAGCAACAATTAGCCACATGATTTGATGTTTTACCAATATATAATGATGATCGGGAATCCAACACCATGATCTATCAAGTACTAATATTTTGCGGCTATGATCACGACGAAAATATCAACTGTTCCCTCTAAGTCATTCGTTAAAAGCTCCCTATCAAGTTGTCCTACTTCTATACTTTTATCTCTCTTCTGATTATATAAATCATTTTTTCTGAAAAAAAAAAGTATATAAATCATTTTGTAAAATATATTAAATTTATTTTTTTAAGAGTTTTTCATTTAATATTCCATAGGATTTAATAAGCCATCGGAAAACAAATTCCCGTGACTTTGAAATGCCTCAAATAAAATAAATCCCATTGTGAAGGGTATAAGCACTTGATTTTTGCTCTCTAGTAATTTTAAGTTTAGTATTTTTACGGGGTCTTAATTCAAAACAAACTAAAAAAATTAAAAAATAAATAAAATTCAAAATATGATGAAAATACAAAAAAAATTAGAAAAGGAAAAATTATTATAAAATAATTATTAGAAAGTAAATTATTTTAGGTTAATAACTTTAGTTTTAGCTTAATTAAAAAAAAATTATTTTAGGAAGTTACATGGTTTAAATATAATTTAATTGTAATAAAAATTAAAATATTGGCTAATAACTTAATGGATAAGTATTAAGATATTTAATACGAAATTGGTTTGAGGTTATAAGTTCAAATCTCATTACACACTTATATGTTTTTTATTTTTCTATCCATTTTTTTACAAAAAAACAAGTTGAATGCATGGGATTCATATATAATCAAAATCATTTGAATCTAGTTTGATTTTTGTTAAATTAGATTTGAATTAATATAAACGATTCAGATCTAATTTAATTAGATATAATTTGATATGCTCTTGTTTGGCTTTTATAAATATATACACATAATTGAAAAGGAAGTGGCAATCAATTTTTATGATTCACCCCATAAAAATCCCAATCTACAACTCTTAAATCTAATTCCCGAACCAATCTAGTCCTCCACATTGAAGTCTATAAAGCCCACACAAGTCCTCTACGTCGTTACCTTCCATAGCCCCTACACATCAACATAACATTAGACACTGAAGAACATGCTGGCACATTGATCCACAACGCCAGCAAGTCCATACCCTTAAACTGCACATACAAACTAATCGGTGGCATGTTGCACACACCGAATGCCTACGACGGCTGCACGCTGCCACTCACCCGTCGACTCTCTCGCTTGTCAAACGTATCATAGCCTTATTGATCCCCTACGCTGGTACTGCATAACCCAGCAAGAACCCCTATCTGATTCACAGTACCAACATCCACAGCATTTACCTTATCACAACTAGCAACTACTACTACACTCTACGCAGGCCGTAATGCCACGGTGCATCATTGCTGCTGTCCACAACCGCTGCACTCCCACACACGCCCATCGTGCCACAATCTCGATCTACACTGGCTTTCACGAGTAACTCCAACCACACCACAACTGTTATGCCTAAAAAACACTAAACAACTCCTTCGTACAATATCGACTCAGGTTTTGTTCTTTTCTAAAATTTTTTATTATTCTTATTTTTATTAGATCCTTATTTATTTGTGTTAATAATATAATATATAAGTAGTTATGTATATGTTAGCCTAATGGATTCCTTTGGTATTAGTTTTTTTTTTTTATTTATTAAGTATGTCATATTTTAGATAGATAGTTGTTAATAATAGAAATATAAGTATAGAGTTTAGAATTTTTTGTTAGGATTAATTTTTTTTAAGGATTCATCACATAGAAAATTTTTAAATAAAAATTAAATAAATAAATGCTTTTAAAAATTTTTAGAATATTTTAGGAAGTTTTCTTTAATACTCAATAGTTAGGACCCCTTTAGATTTTTTTTTAATAAACTGAATAAATTAAAACGTAAATCTGATCGGTTTTCAAAATTAAAATCAACCAATGCACTAAAGTTTTGGAAAGAACTACGATGGTGTAATCCCGACTAACGAATACGCAGACACCTTTGGGGCGACGATAAAATATATAGAAACTTAGGTTCTTTTTCTTTTGTTTTTTATTTATCTATTTTAAAAATATTATCACTAGAAGAATAATCCTAATTTCGATAAATAGATAGTGGTACCTATTAGAGTTTAATAAGTTAGCCTCCGAACTTGGAACCCTCTATTTCTTCATTCAAATTGAAATCAAAGATTAGTAGCTAAATTGTAATCAGTCCACGCAATTGATTACGGTTTCTTTTCTTTTTCCTGACTTCAGTTAAGTGGTGACTCCAAATTCTTTTTCTTAAAAAAAAAATAAAAAACTGGAATTTCCCAATATTTTTAGTCGATAATTAATATTAAATGAGTTAAGGTTTAGTATTAATCGGAAAGTGGAAAATTAATTTTAAATAAAAGAAACCAAAAAATTAGGCTCAACAAAGGGTACTTTAGTGATTTCAGCCTAAGAATGTTTATTTAATTAAACTTAATCCCCTTGCAATCATGAATAAAAAACTAGCTTCTTTATTTAATTTTCATAAAGCTATTTGTTCTCCTCACTCAAAGGTAATTATAAATAATTAGCAGTAAGCAGGTAACCTTATCGCAAAATGTATCTACTTGAACCCTATTCAACTATGTATCTGCTTGAACCCTATTCAACTAAGTAGATTCCGAATAAGTATTAAAAATTATAAAGTAAGTTTCGAGTAGTAATTTTTCGAAATCTGTTTCAATGGGGTAAGTTATGAGTATTAAGTTAGGATACCTTATACTCACCCAAAAACCTATGCTGTAAAATATACAAGATAGAAGTTCTAAGATACCTTATGTTGTACCATATACCTACTTTTTAATAATAATTAAATAATATTAATAAATAAAAAATATAATATTATCGTATTCTTTTCAGCTTTAAAAAAAAAAAAAAAAAACTAACCCAAAATAAAACCTTAAACTAATGCTTCATGTCTTCAAGTCAATCCCTCTCTCTTCTTTACTATTGTTATTTCTTTTACTTAATTTTCCCTCTTTTGCTAAGTCTAACCCTAGTCTAATGAAGACCATAAAATATCTAAATTCTTACTTCATATATTTGAGAAAATGAAATTGTGTTGTATAACTTTTTGTAAACTAGTTTTGAAATTTATAAGTTAAAAAAGTGTCATGTTGGAATTTAAAAGGAAGATTGAAAAAGATTTTCCATAAGGTACCATATAGATTTTATAAAATACATAGTATAGAGCAATTTCAAGATGTTGTAAGGTAGGTTTCTGTTCTAAAAATTGGGGAACCTATACTTATAAGGTAGGGTACGAATAAAGCTCCATACTTTATCCATCTTATATCCACTAAAACCCTAAAAAAAAAAAAAAAAATCCACTCAAGTACAACCTTATGGTGTTGAAAAATGTTTAAGGTTAGATTCTTATTCTTTGCAAAAGGGAATCATTCAAATATTAGTAAGTTATTTCTTGTGATTATTGAATATGCTATTCAACCAAATATAAAGAAAATTTTTTTAATTTAAAGGTTTAGATAAAAGGGGATTATGTGTAAGTGTTAATTTCCTTGCAGATTAACAGTATGTTGTTTCTCTTTGTTGTTAAATTACTTTTAATTTAAGGAAATCTTGACTTATAGTAAAAGAGTGATACTTTGAAAGAGAGAGAATTGTTGATATTATTAAAAGAAAAGAAAAAATAATTAATGCATTATAAAGTGAATTTAAGTATGTGTTAGTAGAGGAATCAAAGATTGATTGCATCCTTGACATTTAATCTTGAAAGGGTTGCAATCTGTTAGCAACCGTTCTATACCTAATCTTGCAATCAGTCTACAACTAATCACCTTAATTAAAGAAGAAAAAGAAGAAGAAGTTGATGATGATGATGAAGCTATCTTTTTTATTAATCAACTAATTTTTATTAATAATATTAATCATTTTCTATCAAACAACATAAACTATTGAATATTGACTCTAATCCATATATATAAGTTATATTTTCATAGCTTAATTATTTCATACTATGTGTAGTATATATTCTCAATTGATTTTATATCATATAAATAGTAGTTTGGTGCAAACTATATAACTACTTGTCTTACCTTAATAATATACGTCCTAAGTTACAAATTAAATATCTATTATACTAAATGTTATAAAATATATAACTTATTTTAAACAATATATATAATAATTTTATGTTACTTTATCAATAACTTGTACATGTTATAAGATGGTATCAATAATTTGTAAGGTTTCATATATATACACATATATATCAATTTTATTATACAAACTAATTACTGGATACATTTATATAACAGTTTATGTGAGACTCCATGGTTAAGTGTCCAACATGGGTTGTAAGAGGTTGTGATATTAGTTTATAAAGCTATAATTGTGAATATCTTATGAATATAAGTTTGATATCAACATAAGTTTGAAACTTTTGGGCCAGTGGATGAAAATAGGCCTATTAGTGCTTGTTAGTTTAGTTATTCACTGCTTATAAACCGGGGCATTACAATTTAATATAACTTGTAATGATTTTATTATATAATTTATGTAATAGTTTTTGTATGGAAGGGGAATTATTTATTTTGCTCTAACCAAAATGAAGGAATAATTAATATTAGTAACAATAACTTTAATAAGTATAGAGTTGTAAATAGAGTATAAGTATATGTTAGGAGTTAAGCCAACTAGTATGAGAGATGTAATGGGAACATTGATTAGTTTGTAGTATATTATTAACATGATTTAAATTAATTAGTTTGTAATACATTATTAACATGATTTAAAGTTGTGAGGCTTCAGTTAATGGTTAAGAAATCATTCTATGTATGTGATTACCTTTCTTGCTACATGTGCATGTTAAGATAGTAATAGATGAATTTAAAAAAAAAAAAAAACCGAAGTTATTAACATTTACACTGATTATGCTTGGCTAGACTTGAGGGGCTTAGAGTACCAATAATCTTATGATAGTATCCTAATGATCAATATGTGGTGTTGTCCTAGATAGAGTTACATATAGAAAGGATTTGAGTAGATTTAAGATAGCTCAACTCAAAGGTTTTCTGGAGTACCCAACACTGTCTATGCAAATTATCATATATGTGTATGATTCTAGGTCTTGAGTTTTCTTATGTCTTAAGACGCTAAGATCGTGTTGCCTAACTTACCTAAACAAAAGCTAGTAAATGGTTATTTATGCATTATTATGTTTGAATTCATGTGCATGTTTATGGATTGTTGCATCAGCTTATTCTTTTAGAAATCTATGTGTTGGCTTCAATTCAATTTTTGCAAGAAGACATTTTTCAAATATAATAAAGGTAAAGTGCATGAATTTGACAAAAGACTCAAGTTCGGGATAAATGATAGCATATTAGAATAATCGTGTGATGATCATTGGGGTATAATATAAGTTTAAGTGAATCTTGTTTTAACTATTATTATGATCAAGGAGTTGTAAATTCTTATTATTGACAACATAACTTTGTGAGAACGCAAAATATGTTATTATTACATTATTGTGGATTTGAAGTAGTTTTGAGGTTTAACGTATCCATGCTAAAGGGTGGATACATTGCAGGTTGTGACATTTTAGGTTCTAAGACAATATAGAATTTTCATAATTTTTTCTTTTAACTTGAAATGGGTGAAAAAATTTTAAAAGTCAAAGGTTTCTCCCTTTAGACTTTTAATAAGTGCTAGTAGAAATGTGATAGTTTACCTTAAAACCATATTGGAACCGAATCATTAAAAAAAAAAAAAGTTCCTATTTTTAATTTATTTAGGTTTATGATTTAGTTGTATTCAATTTGATTGGACTTAGATCCCATATTAACCTATAAAAATGTAAATGTGATGGCTTTAAAAGAGCATGTTTGAGTACATTAAGCATCATCAACCTCTAACTCCTTTAGGAGGTCAGAAAATACTTAGTTACACAATAGTAACCTCTAATCCCTTACATCATTACAATAATAAGGGAGCTAGCCCATACACTCATTGCTTAAGCAAAATACCACTTAGTTAAGTGGAAGGCCTAACCTAAGAATGAGGTAAGCCAATTGACCCATAAATCTTTACTTCAGTTGCTCTTACAGGAAATTAATTAGTTGTTACCTATGACTCATATGCTTGTACCTCCATTTAATAGCATGTGGCATGGTCTTGATTTCCTCTAATGGGATTCAAGCCCATAATACAATCTTCTTGTATGTCGATTTAGCAAATCAACATATAATAGGTAAGATAGTAATCGTCTATTTACTCATTAAGATATATCATCCCTTTTAAGGATTTCCTTTGCAACGGGATCTTATAAGGTAAAGAGAAGGTATCCTCTTGACTACTAATATTAGGTGATTTTCCATGGTTGCATGACATAATAAAGTTATTAGCTTTTACTTCTACTCTAATATAACAAGGAGTATAGCCTCTCTTGATTTCATTCTTCCTGGTCATAGGTGATAGGTAGTCTTTATATCTAAGAATTGTTTTTTAGAAGCCTTTTAAGCATGCATGAAGGCATTAGATGTTCGTTCTATTCTTTTCTTTCCTTAGAACATTTAAGGCATCATGGACTTGAATTAAAAACTTTTGCTTGTAAAGTTAATTGAAGTACTAAAATAAAAATTGTTTCACTTATGATTATTTTGTGTTTATTAGATTTTGTATGGTTTCGTATTGTTTATTAGACTCCTAAATGAGAATAATCTATAATAGTCTATAGGTTTTATATGATCTTATATAGGTTTTGTTATTTAGATTGTATTTGTATGATTTTCTATAGGTTTTCTAATTGTTGATATGGTTGTAGGACAAATCCTATTATCACATCATGTAGTGAAATTATCACCATAATTTCCTTGTAAGTTTTATATAAGAAATTGGAATTATTGTTAATAGATTAGTAGCTGGCGATGCATTGTACCATAAGTATGTAATTTTTACATATCAAATTGAGCTATTTAACTAGAAAATAATCTATAATTGACAAACGCATTACATATTTTATTAAGTTTATACTGATCAATTGCAAGAAACATCAAAGAATATACCACTAATAGAAAACATTATTAGGATTTTCAAATCATTATATATAGAGACTAAATTTTATTTTAGGCTTTAAGTCCAATATTGGATTAGATTTGACTCTTTAGGTTAAGGTGATGGGGTGAAAGAGTTAAGCTTATGAAATTTAAGATGATTAAGAGAGATATGGTACAGTGGCTTAGAGTAGAGCCTGTTGGATTGGCTTATCCAATACTAACGTTTCTTAATAAGGCTCCCATGCTGAAGAAGAGCTCTATTGGGCCTAGATCCAAATGGAGCCTATTTATGGGTCTATTTTAAGGAGATTTATTTTGATCATTAGTCATTGTTATGATCAACCAAGTGAGATGAACAACCAACTTTTATAAGTTCCTAAGATTTCTTCTCGTTTATTCATCAAAAATCCTCTACAAACTTCATTGTACATCTAGATTATCTCTTCAAAAGATTAGACAATCAATCATTTGAAGAATTTAACACCTTTTTACCATTAATAGTGGGGTTTAGAGCAATTGAATTGCCTTACTTGTCACATTGTGTGTTAAAGTTTATTGGAATCACTTGCTCCTCCTCCCAATTATTTTTCTCCTAATCATCCCTTATGCACCATATACATCATTATGTGGTGCTACGCTCATTGCAATACGTATATGACTAATCCTTTTGAACCTATGCACTTATGTTATCTAAAATTACTTAGTAAGGCATCTACATTATGCATCTTAAAAAATAATTATGTAAACAATAAGACAAAGATGTATAGTTATAGGTAACGTCCACACTTGAAATAGTGATAACACTTGCTCATAAAGCCTTCTCTTATTTCTTCTCATTAGTTCCCATAGTTTGAATATTCCAATCACTACTATAAGAAAACACGGTTGATTGAATAACAAATAAAAATTTGAGTAAATGAATCAAAGAACATTAGAGTCTACTATAAAGACATTTGTAAGAGGAGAAAAATAAACTATACCCAACTCATAAATAATGACACAAAATAGAAGAAGAATTTAGAGGATATGTAACCTATGAAATATATACAAAGTTAGTATATTGCGATTGTTATAATTAAATTTCGTAGTAGTGCTTCGTCCTTAGGTTGCGATTAGAATTTGGTGGCTACGAGTGTTATGTATTAATGCTTCATAATGATTCCTTAATGGAAATTTGATGCACAAGTTTCACTATATTAAAGGGAAACAAAAAGTGTTGGAGATAGAGTTATTGCTATATGCAAGTTCAATAGCTTTTTAAAAGGTGAGGTTAGTTTGCTGGTGCTCATTGTGATGGTTTCAACAACAAGGAGGTGAGGTGGAATATACCTATGATATTATGGATTTTCAAACTAATAGATTTAATACTTTTAGAAAACATTTTATTTTAGCTCAAGTTTTATGACAACGTTAACAAAGTTACCTCGAACTTTCTCAAAATTAAGTTTATAAAAAATTTATTATAACTATAAATATATGTTTATGTAATACCTTATTAATCGAAAACATGAAAAGTAATAAAATAAAACAAGACAACACAAGTAATACCCCAAAACATGAGATGAAAAAACTCGACATGAAAAATCTCAACACATGTATCCTTATTTTTTAAGAACATGTTTAGGCTCATAACCTATATAAATTACCACATATAACTTGCATTACTACTAAACACATAGATATTATAAATTTGTAAGTAGTTATATAATACATGAATTTAGTAAATTTAACACATGCTCCAGATATAACATGACATCACATAAATATCACTAAAAGTGAACCTAAACTAAACTATCTTTAGGACTTTGATTCTTATCATTTTCCCTAAGTTGACAAAGATTACCCTTTGAATCTAATGGTTTTCAGGCTTCTTGAAAATTCTCTAAGCAAACAAAATCTTTTCATCTTGTTATTGTTTCCATTAAGCTTTTTGATGTCCTTAAATCTCTACCTAACTCATGAGAAGAAGCACAATCCTCTATCCATTTTTCCTAAAAGTATAGGTATTCTCAAGTCTATCATAAATTGGTCTCTAGTTAGACTTCCCTGGCCCTAAAAATATGTGTGCAAACATTCATAAATACTAATTGGGTTTCACCTCATCTACATATTTCTCAATGATAAATGGAACTTTCACTTGTGTTGCATGCGATACAATCTTTGATCCCATATCGTAGACAAAAGTAGCAGAAGAGAAATTTGTATATTTACCTTCATCTATGGTAAGAAAATATACCTTACTTTACACCTAAACTTTTGGTATGTAATGGACTTTCCCTTTGCCCATTTTCGTCCAGAGTAAGAGTATTGACATTGAAACCACATTTGACTACTAAAGCCATAACTTTCTCTAGACTCTATAATGACTTCTAGTTCATCATTGAATTTTTTCACACAAACTTCTGCATCCTTTATAGATTTTTCTACTTGCTCTTCATTGTTGACCTCAAGTTTTAGAACATCACCCTTAATAACCATCACTCTTTCGGAATACTTCCAACACTTCATATCATCGGTCTTCTTTTTAGGTTATCTTAGTTTTAACTCTTATCTAAGGTACCTATGATTCCCATTAATCAATTTTCCAAGCATCCCTCTCGTCATACTTCAAGACACTAAAGATTGCAAACTTCATTTTTGTGACAAATCTAGCTATTGCCTACCACTTAGGTTCGTTAACATCACCCAATTGTCAACATCTCAAATTCTTTAACATAGTGATTAGCACTTAGCCTACCTATTGAGGGACTGAAGCTTTGTAAAGGCCTCTTGATAATAGTAATAAAGTTAAATCTCCTATGGAGTAGCTGCATTTGATGCCATATAGCTACATTTCTTTCACTAGTTTATCACCTATTACTTATTACATTCTTACATTACGATGCAGCATAACTTGTAAACTCCAACCTTACTAATTTGACCTTCATTGCAACAGCATACTATTAATAATCAAATATTTTCTCCATTGTATGTTCCCAATCATAATAAGCATTAGTGAGTTCACTAATCTCAAAAGGTAGTATTTTTTTTAATTTTATATTGTTCATGCCTCTAAACTATTCATTATCTCTAGCACATTGCTCAACCTCAACTCAATAGTTATCAACACCATCTTTAATTATGTTTTTTACAATCTTGTGTTTTTGTCCATATATGTTGTCCAATCAGACTTTAACCAACCCCTTGAAGATTTGTCCTATAATCATCTTGAGCACACTAATGCCTCCTTTCCTTCCATCACCACCACTATTTTGCTTAATTAGCACTTCACTAGATTTATTACAATTATCGTATTAAACTTAGTCAAGATTCCTTCATAAGAATCAAACTCGAACCTAAGACCATATCATAGAAGCTTTTGACTTTTGTATCTTTGGCGTACTAACAATCCAGTCTTATTCTAATTCCAATTAAGTTTCTAATTTTTTTAGTGGGACATCCATTATTTGACTTTTAGCAATCTAATAGATTAGGTCAAGATGCAAATTGATGATTGGAAGAATGAATCTTATTGTGGATGTAAATGAAAATGAGTTAGAAATGCTTAATCCAAAGAGAGGAAATAGAAATGTCAAATGTAGATATAGACATACTTGAGAAAGCAAGATTTTGAAGAAGCCAAAGTTATAAACGTATAAGGAATCCAATATGATTAAAAAGGGTTAGATTTAATTAGAGTATTATAGCTAAAAGGAGTAGCTAAAGAATTTCTAAAATAAATGGAGATCAATGATACTAAAAGAACTTTTGAGCTAATAAGTAGAAATGTAGTTAGAGGAGACTTCTAAATGGTTATTGAAGAATTTAAGGTTAAAAAATGTGTATAATGTAGAGATATGAAATGAACTAGAATAAAAATTATAACAAATAGATATCATTTATTTAGAAAGTAGATTTTAAGGGTAAAATTGCTTAGGGGGGAGGGGGACAATGAAATAGCCCAACCCGTACTTTTATTATTATTTTTTTTTCATTTTCCAAAATTTTATTAATTTTAGTTATTTAATTTAGAACCAAAGATAGATTCGTTATTACCTTAAGGGCCTAAGGCCTAAGTTTTTAATGTAAAGTTTATATTATCATTTATTTTTCTTTTCTTCAATCTCCCTTATATAATGTTTTCTCCCTTTATTACATAAATACCACACTCTCTCTCCCTTCCTCCCTCCTTTTCTCTACATATTCAAATCAAGGTAAGTCAATATTTTTTTGTTTGTTTTCCTATTTCTTTGTTTTTCTTTGTTTTTAGTCTTACTTCATTAGGATTTGAAAGAAACTTACGATCTAAAAGTCTTATCTGTAGAAAATTAAAAAAGAAATGAAAGTCGTAGTAGTTTTTCTAGGGTTTAAACGTACTACTAATTGTAGAAAGAATTACAAAGCTTGAAGGATTCTCGGTTTTAGGCTAAGAAGCCTATTTTAGGTATATTATTACTTCATTTGTTGCTTATGCATGTTGGCTAAGGATGTAACAAACCTAATAACTATTCAATACTGATTAATGTACCACTTGTACTTGGCTATGGTCGATAAAGCAAGAGTACCGGTGATGTTATCATGGCAACCTGATGATCAATGCGTGACATTATCATGCATTGAATAGTCCAAGTAAACTTAGGATGACTTGAAGTTTAAGATATTGGAGAATACTTAATATTGTATATGTACACTATATATGTGTTCTTTGAGGTTACGAGTTATCTCAAGTTTTTGGATGCTAAAATTGTATCGTGTTGCGACACCTAAATGAAGGGATAATAAATTGTTGTATGTCCATTTGATACTCCACATGCATGCATATTTGGTTATGTGGCCTTCGCATTTGTGTACGGCAATTACGTACTAGATTTTGCTCACTCCTTTGAGGAATTCTTATTAGAAACAAGTGTTGCTAAAGAGTTTGATATGTATAATAATATGGGATGTAACATATAATTCATTTCTCAAGTTGACATGAACTTCAATATTATAAAGAGTTGATATTGTTAGTTAATCAATGTATTGTAGAGGTTAGAGATTTATATATTTATAGCTTAAATTCATTATGTTAGTTGTAATTATAAAACTTGTTTAGTTGAGCTTGCACTTAGTTTTTTTTATTTAGTGTCTAAGAATGAATAGAGGTGACGTCTAGAAGATGTGAGATTAGAAGAAGGGTTTAGCTAATAGAAAGCTGTTGTAGTAGATTTGTACAAGTGAAAAAGGTCTAGATTGTTTGATAAAAAGTATGAAGCATTCCTTATATCAAGCTAGATAACATTTTTCTTATAACCAATGGTTTATATTTTTTTAATGAAGCTTTGAGCTCTTTTTATATCAATGTGACCAACATAATACTTATTTTTATTTACTTTCATATCCTATTTTTCATTTTATGATTGTTTTGTCTTTACTAGCTTACTAAGTTATTAAAAGGACTATCTTTTCATGTATTACAATTATAAATACTATGTTATTTTCTCTTTGAAAGACATCTGTCTTATCAATCAAATCTATTTTATTTAATTACAACAATCTAATTAGATTTACCAAGAATCTTGTTGGTTCATCTAGTTACTTTCTTTATTAATTTTTATAATCATGAGTCATATTGATTACAAAATTTCAATATTTTAATTTGTCTATTTATTGAATCCTTTGTTTATAGCTGATAGGACACCTTTTGTAGGGTATTATTGTGAGATAATTTACACAAATCTTTTGCACACTAATGCATTAGATAGTTGGATATCTAAGTGGAAAGCACCTGAAGTAGACATATAAAAATTAATGTGGATGGGGTTTTTAAAGACTTTATTGTTGATGTGGAGATGGTAAAAGTTAGAGTGATTCTAAGAGAGATGAAATGAGCTCTTAAAAAGGATTGGAATTTTCTCATAGTGGAGACGAATGCCTTCAATGTGTATCTTCTTCAAATGTGGAAGTTTCTTAGCAATCATATCCAATTGTATCTCAGATTAGATCTTTGATTCAAAAGCATTCCTTTGTAGCTTTATCGTATGCAAAGAGAGATGGTAATAAAGTTGCTCATTAGTTAGCAGTTCATGATAGAAAGAGGATGTGTCCGATTGATTGGGTTTACAAGGCCCCATCTCCTCTTTTAGATTTGCTATGTGTTGATTCTTCATCTATGATGTGTGGTGATACTCTTGCCCAAGTTTTGAGCTTTGATTGATTGAAATATAAGTTGTTTGAGTAGCGAAAGAAAAAAAAAACTTATTACTAGATTATGACACATAATATTAGCTCAACAAACTTCATAAACTTATTCAATACATCCATGAAATACTTTTGTATTAATCCATTTTAAACTCTTAGAACACATTTAATATTAAAGTACTATAAACCAAGTTTTAAAATTCGACATTAATGAAAAACCCATAAAAGTGACGACAAATTTAATTTTACCTTATTTCGCAATTAATAGTTAAACTTAGTAGATTTAGTAAGGAATATCATGATTCAAATTGACCTTAGCTCATTAACCTTCATAAAATTCTTCTTGTTAAGATCGGCTTAAATTTAAGAAAAATTTACTTGATATAAATCCAATTTGTATAGTAAGACTTAGTCAAATATATTGCCTAAATTGTTTGAGGAGTAGAGCTAGGCTTCAATGATAATGACCAACTTGTGTCTAGGAGTTAAGAATTCCTATGCCTGAGATTTTCTTTTGAAAGTACCTTCTGTGTTTGTTAGTGAGCCTTCTTTGGTAGCTTACTGCCCTCAATACACCATCCATTTTAGTTCATAACCTTCTATGTTAAATAAATTATGATTGCTTAATGTAGAGTGTGATAAAACTTAATCATTGAGGTATCTTTTGATGTAATAGCTCGATGTTCATTAGCTCTAAGGTTAAGCATGCTCAGTAAGGAGTATCTAAATGAGTGATCTCCTGAGAAGTAGTTAGTATCAAAGACATAACCGTAAGGCATATCATGTCAAAATGAACAATACCTTGGTAATAGGCATTCTATTCATTATAAGTGGTATTAGAAGGTAAAGTACCATATTGTATGACACCTCTTAGGTTTATATGATAGCACCTTCGAAGTCTTCCCTACTTAGTGTGGTCCAAAACTTATGTAATTAAACTAATAATTAAGGACGTTAGTTTTATAAGAGGTAAAATTGTGATATCCCTTAAAATAGAGCATGACTAAACTTTAACCATTGAGATACTTTTCATAATAACAACCTAGAGTTCATTAGAATTCTAAGGTCAAGTGTGCTCAGTGGGAGCATTTTTGGAATGTGTGATCACTTAAGAAATAGCTAGCACCAAGGACAAAACTGTGAGGTACATCACACTAAAGTAGATCATATGTCGATGAAAGGATTTTTGGTTGTTACATATACCTCCTTTATCATTCAAACTATTTTCTGTGTTTTCATGAATCCTTTCTTTGTTTACTATTTCCTTTTGTAATTTACTTCAATCACCTTCTGTGTCAAAGTTAATAGCTTCTATGTTATTGGGTGCATTTAATAAACAAGCTAGTAGTTTGCACTAATGTTTATTTTCATCAAAACATGTTTAAAGACTTAATAGGTCTAAGTCCTATTGAAGTATTATTTAATCAATTTGAATTGGAAGACTAGTTATTTGTTCAATTGGCAATGATACTTAGGGGGAGTAATTTTGGAATAATTTAGTTGCTACTCTTCATATAAGATATCTAATAAACACAATCTAAGTTTCATATTTTGCAATAGACTCTTACACTATCATTTTTTTAAAGATGATTTATTTTAAAAAAAAATTATTTTAAAAAAATTTATATAATAAAAAATATCATAGATATTACACGGTTCGAGGGCTAGATTCTATGTATAACAAGACGAGTCAAGGTGGTGTGCCTAAGAGTTAACTTATCACTAGGTCTTATCGTATGATGGAGTAGTGGATTGTTCGAAATATTGAAGAAAGCAAGAATGAGTTGACAAACTCAATATAGTACCTTCATGAAGCTGTTCTCCAAATGTGACTCACCGAGGTATACCATACAAATTAGTTATTACTTTACATTACACACAAGTAACTATTAAGGTTCATTGCCACTAACCTGAAGCTACTAATAAGATTAGATAAGAGTTGGAAAGTCACTTGAGAGGGTGTCTTGCAAGAACAAGAGGAATATTCATTAATTGTATATATAATGTAAGATGATTACAGCTACAAGATGAATGACTATTTATAATAGTCCCTAGGGCTACAAAAGTAATGAGTGAAATTACATAAAGGGTAATAGAAGAAATAAGAAACCTAGTACATGCAAAAATGGGTAAATAAGACAAAGAGAATATAATACGATGTTAGAAAAAGTAACAATAGGTAATGTGCCACTATTCCTTCTAAACAAGAGATAGAGAAATGCTGGGGGCGAGCTGTTTAGACGTAACAATTGGTTGATAAGAGAAGGGAGTATAAAGGTCAGCTTTCAAGTCTTCAGTATGCAACAGGTTGGCACTTGGGTTCTTGGCATTAGGCTAGGTAGCATTAGAGTTCTAAGTATATAACAAGTTGGCATCAGGGTGCTCATGATAAGGTTAATGGATTGGGTAAAGTAGAGTGTATCCGAGCTTGGTACTTAGGGAATTTATCTTCAGGCCTTCTTAGTATTGGAGTTCATCTTGGCCGAGCTTAGTAAATAAGATCCTCCTTAAAAGAGCTTACAAGTCTCAGAGGCAAGCTCAGGTGAGTTATCCTAAGGTCAGCATTCCATCATGCGATTTCATAATTGGGAACCGATACCTAGAGGATAAGATATGGGTAAAATCTTATACTTTACCCACTTAATATGTGCTTAATCTTAATTATAGCATATAATTTCAGAGATTACTACATTTCTTTATATCCTATCTTTCATTTGTTTATACTATCATTATTAGATTTCCTTGAATTGTGCCATTATTGCTTTCATGTTTTGTTATAATTGGGAAAGGAAAAGGTTTAAACAAGTGTTACTAATTACCATTATATGGAGCCCTTGTTGTACAAAAATACTAAATTAAATTTCGAATGTCTTACTTCATGAATGAATGAGATCATATGAATTGTTTATGCCATTAAGGAACATTTCCTAGATGAAGAAATTTGTTTCTATTAATAGTATTTGTTTGATTATGATTGCTGTTATTAGTTTTTGGTAAGGTAACTGGGGCTATAAGACCACTCCAATATTTAAGTTAATAAAGGAGGAGGTAAAGTGTATAACGAGAATGAGAGTGAGAGAATTAGAATCCTTCATCAGTATCTCGAACTTCTATTTATAGATAAGTAGACCAACCTATTTGTAGAATGTAAAAGACCAAAGACGGTGACTGAGATTTGAAGCTTTCTTGGATTAGTTGAATATTATAGGAAGTTTGTTAAAGACTTCTCAAAGATTTCGAGATCACTTACCCAATTTACACAAAAAAATGTAAAATTTGAGTAAGGTGAAAAATAAGAAAAGAGTTTCCAAGAGTTGAAGAAGAGATTAGTGTCCGCCCCAATCCTTGTATTGCCAAATGATAAAGAGCCTTTCACTATATATAGTGATGCATCTAAAAATGGATTGGGATGTGTACTTATGCAAAGCGGAAAAATGATTGCATATGCTTCGAGACAGTTGAGACCACATGAGCAAAATTATCCAACTCATGATTTGGAACTTGTAGCTGTAATGTTTGCCTTAAAATTGTGGCGACACTATCTGTATGGATAAAGATGTGAAATTTTTACTAATCATAAGAGTCTTAAATATTTGTTTACTCAGAAAGAGTTGAATATGAGACAAAGAAGATGGCTTGAGTTGATCAAAGATTATGATTTGGGAATTAACTATTGCTCAAGCATAGTAAATGCAATTGCCGATGCCTTAAGCAGGAAGAATTATGGTGAAGTTGCTTCTCTTTTGACTGATCAAAGAGAGCTAATTAAAGATTTTGAAAGATTAAATTTGGAGTTTTCATGGCTCGAAGAAAATATTGAATTATCAAATTTGGTGATCGAGCCAACGTTGATGCAAAGAATTAGAATTGCTCAGCAAAGTGATGCTGTACTAAACCGAATCAAAGAAGAAATGAGAAATGGGAAATATAATGATTTTCGAATAGATGAACATGACACACTTCGCATGAATAATCGATTGTGTGTACCTGATGATGAGGAGCTCCGAAAAGAAATTTTAAGTGAAGCTCATTATTTAGGCTATACTATACATCCAGGAGAAACAAAGATGTACTAAGATTTGAAAAAGAAGTTTTGGTGAAATGGAATGAAACAAGACATGGCTAGTTTTGTGCTTAAGTGTGAAACTTTTCAGAGAGTAAAAGTTGAACATCAATAACTAGGGGGATTACTACAACCCTTATCCATTCTAGAGTGGAAATGGGATAAGATATCTATGGATTTTATAAGTGGTTTACCAAGAACAGCTGCTAGTTTTGATGCGATTTGGGTAATCATTGATCGACTTACCAAATTAGCTCACTTTTTGCCAATTAATAAGACTTTTTCTCTGGAGAAATTAGCAAGGATATACATCAAGGAGATAGTAAGACTACATGGTGTTCCAGTAGGAATTATATCGGATAGAGATCCTAAATTTGTATAATAGTTTTGGGGAAGTTTACAGAAAGTGATGGGAACAAAGCTGCAGTTTAGCACAACATATCACCCTTAAACTGATGGACAGATTGAGAGGACTATTCAAACTTTGGAAGATATACTGAGGGCATGTATTATAGAGTTTAAAGGAAGTTAGGAATTTCCCTTTGGTCAAATTCACCTATAATAACAGTTATCACTCAACCATACAAATGCCACCTTATGAAGCTTTATATGAGAGAAAGTGTTGATCTCCATTATTTCGGGATGATATAGAGAAAGCTGTAATAGGTCCCGATCTGATTCAGGAAACAGCGGATAAAATCATGGTGATCAAACAAAAGATGAAAGAATCCCAAGATAAACAAAAGATGAAAGAATCCCAAGATAAACAAAAGAATTGGGTTGATTTGAAGAGAAGAGAATTGGAATTCCAAGTGAGAGAACATGTATATTTAAGAGTAAAACCGATCAAAAGTATTCATCATGCTAAAGCCTAAGGGAAACTAAGTCCAAGATATATAGGCCCATTTGAAATTTTAGAACGAGTCGGGAATCTAGCTTACCGATTAGCGTTGCTACCTAATCTGTTGGGAATTCACAATGTTTTCCATGTATTAGTTTTGAAGAAACATATTCTTGATCCCGATCGTATCGTTGAATTGGAACCGATAAGACTGCAAGAAAACTTAACATACGAAGAGCACCCAATGAAGATTATAGACAGTAAAGTACAACAATTGAGGAATAAACAAAATCGTTATGTCAAGGTATTATGGAGAAACCATGAACGAGAATTAGCAACCTAGGAAGCGAAAGATGAAGTAAAGAAGTGGTATTTGTACATATTCGTAGAACTGGGTATGCATCTCAAGTTTTGAGGACAAAACTTATTTGAAGGGGGGAAGAATGTAAACCCTAGAAAATCGATAGTCTGAACCCTAATTTAAGTCCAAGTGTCCTAAACTGTGTAATAAGTCGATAAGGCTAGTAACAATAAAAAATTATGAAATTTAATAACTCGAATATAACACCGATAATAAAACCCTAGAAATTGATCGAAACCCTAGAAATTAATCGAAACCCTAAATCGCGTACTGAAACCTTAAACTTGATTTATGCACCATTAATCAAAATTGAACCCGAATTTGATTGAAACCTTAAAATTATAACTTTAAGCCTAGAAAATAGTTAAATATCACTCAATAGTGATATAATTGTAGTCGATGGCAATTATCGACTAAATCCCGTAATCGCGTAAAATTTTAACGAAATTGTTAAAATAACTTATAAAAAATTATAATTGTAATGGGTACCAATTAAATTGATAAATTTCTACAAAATTCCAAAAATTAATTTATGATGAGTATTGTTATAATTTATATGTTTAGAAA
The DNA here is from genome assembly GCA_024138015.1 of Lumnitzera littorea. Lineage (NCBI taxonomy): Eukaryota > Viridiplantae > Streptophyta > Magnoliopsida > Myrtales > Combretaceae > Lumnitzera > Lumnitzera littorea. The sequence continues at coordinate 114,577,032 of JAMXBB010000002.1, read as the reverse complement.
AATTATATATATTTATTTTTAATTTTTATTTTCTTTATTTTTCTTTCTTTCTTTTTCTCCTTATTCATGTTCTGGAATTGAAAAAGAGAATAGAAAATTCTTGAAGAAACATGCAACCCACGTGATAGATTTAAGTGCTAAGTGTTGAGCTTATAAAAAAAAAAGAAAAACTTAGATATGATTACATTGTCTTATCCTCATAAATGTAGAGATTATGTTCTTATTTTATTTTATTTCTTTGTCTCCTTAAATTGCTGCTCACGTGGAACCAAAGGAAGAAGAAAATTTGAAAAACAAAAATTGTAAGAAAACAAAACTGAAAAAGTGAGAAAGAAAAGTAAGAAGGAAAAAGAAAAAAAAACAAGAAGAAGAAGGAGAAGCAGGAAAAGAAGAAGAAGAAAAAAAAAATTAAGATTTATACAAATATAAGAAGGTAAGTATATTTATTTTGGTTATACATATGTATATTATATGATATGTACATGTATCTATACTAAGTATTTTTGGCATTTTACTAAATAAATCATTTCATATACATGTACATATTCATGAATAGATAACTTAAAATATATGTATGTAGACATGTATATATATATATACACACTAGTAGGTAACATATACGGTATATGAGTAAACATATGTGTATAAATAAAAATACATGAATATATGTATGTGTACATAAGAGTATGTCACGTAAGTATTTATTATTTTCACAAAATAAATATAGATATACACACATATGTGCACACGTGAAATAATTATCTATGTATATATGTATACAAACTTTATTTTCGTATGTATATATCTATAGAAGAATATTATGTAGTCGTATAGTATATATGTCATTATATATTCCTAAATGTAGTTATATATTCATATATACATATATCTACATTTGGCGTATATATATAACATATAGTATATATATGTAGTATACCAAGTATAACATATAGTATNTTTTAATTATTCCTCTTTCTTTTTTAGTTGCAAGAAACCTAAATAGTGGATAAATTACAATAATCTTGGAAACCCTTATTATACCGCCTTTGGGAAGAGAAGGGTGATGATTACACATTGCATAAGAGTTAGGATAGCTAGACTATTGTTTCTTATGGTTAATATTTATTGTTTAAGAATTAATTATTCATAATTTGATGTTAATTAGGCTTGGAGAAATTATTTTTTGGTTGTTAGAGGTTTTTATAGTGATATTTGGAGATTTTAGTTGTTAATTTACGCCTGACGTATTATTAAATACTAAGGACACATAGTGGATTGTGATACTTTATGTTCGGGGGAGTTACAAGAACAAGATAAATATCCCGATATCCTTTCTTTGACTTCAAATTTTATGTAGAGGATATCGGGAACAAGTTATTGACAGTTGTTAACTTTCCTTATATGGCCGAGTTGTTCCCTTCTAACCTTTGTTCAAACCTGTTGCCTAGGTTCAATTGATTTTAGGCTTATGGGCTCCATCTCGAAGAAGAACGTTCGAGAGGGATGTAATGATAAGGCTCATAAAAGGTGGGTCGAGCTGCAGGGAGCTCGATTCATAGTTTAATCGGATTGTCCTTGAGATTGGAGACTTACTTGAACTTCAGTTAGGTTGGTTGAGTTTTGGAAAGCTTGGCTTATGCTCCAATCAAGTTGGTCTAAGCTATGAGAGCTCAACTAATGCTCTGAGCTGATAGATCTATGCTTGGAGGTCCATGGTAATATTATTCTTTTAACACTTATGGATGGAGAACTGCAGGGTTTTGATATATTCACATGTATTCAAATTTCAAAATAAATTGTTAAAATATTTTTTGTGTAGAAATTTAATTGATTTATATTATGATTAGCCTCATTGGAACTAGAACCACATATATGTACGATGGATAAATGTTAGTGACCAATTTGGTGTAGTTGATGAAATAAGTTTTGGTTATCTAGTCGAAAGAGAACATTGATAGAAATTATTTATTTATATATATATTTTCCACTTCACTTTTATTGATGAAATTTTTTGCTTTCTTGCTATTTTTTATTGAGAAAATAGATAATATATCCTTTGTTTGAAGATGTTGATGAAATTCATATTTAGATTTCTTTTGTTATTATTGCTTTACTGTACATAAAATTATTTAGTATCAAATTTTATTTCCAACAAAAATTTAGGTAAAATGTAGAACTAGCTTGGAATAATATATAATAACTAAACATTAACGGAAGATAGTAATAACTCTTAAATGTTCTCTTATCTTAAAAATTCCTCCATGCTAAAGGAATCAGTATAAAATAGTACATCCATGAAAAACGCGGATAAAACGTTACATGCAAAATTATATAGATGGTATAAAATTAGCTAGATAATAAACAATTAAAGGACAGTATGCAAGTCAAGCAAAAATGATATCTTAATTATTGGCAAATCCAAATTTATTTGCATATAATATTGTTTGTGTGTGTGAATTTATAGATATCTTAAGCGTCCCCATATCGTATCATAGGTGATACTCATCAAATAAATGATGGTTGTTTTAACAAGACTGTTGCCACGAAAAATATCATGTATATTTAGCGTTTTTGTAAACTCTAATTCTTTTGAAAAATATATATGATCTGTATTTTATTACGCTGTTAATTTTATTTAGTAGGTGATAGCTTTTGATTATATATATAATTAATTTAATAAATTAATATTATCAAATAAATTATATTAAATATTATAATTAAAATAATTAAAAATATTAAAATAGTAAATAATAGAGAAAGTGAAAAATAGAAAACGTTGAAACCTTAAATCCACGTGGCTTGCCTTGCCATCCCACGTTTGGTTACGCTCAGCCACCATATTGGGAGGTCGTACATAGTGATAGAATATAGGTGTAATGCCTTATCGAAAAAAAAAAAGAAAGATAAAATACAAGAGTTTGTCGGAAGAAGGAAAACAATAATACATAAAAAATGATCCTAAAAATAGGGCTATTGCGAAAAATATTCCTAATAATAAAACAGTCAAAATAGCTTTCTAAAAAGGAAATTTTAATTTAAATTAAAATTACATCTTTAAAATATGATTTTAAGTTTTAAGATAAACTCGCCTCTTAGCATAAATATAAAATCACCAAACTGAAATCGCCTCATGAAGAGATTATTTTGTTTGGACTAAAAACACTCGTGGACCCTTTCTTCTTCTGCCTCTTCATTGTTCAACACAAAGTGCTCTCTATACAATCTTAATTTTTGCTTGATTTCTTCTTGAATCGGCATTGGATTTGAGATCCTGGCACAGCTTACAACACTTTACTACATTGATTTCATAGAACATCAACAAATACATGTGTTTTTGTCATTTTCTTTTTTTACATGCGAAGGAAAAAAAACAGGTACTTTTTTTTTTTTTCAATTTTGTTAACTTGTATATATTTATAATGGAAAAAAATAGCTTTGTACGTAGTGAGCCAGTGTAGAGATGTGGTGAACTAGACTTTGATGTCATAAAGCTACTTATGCATATGGTGATCTAATATAGGGATGTATTCAACTGTTAGCATTTAGATTCGAGTATTTTTATCTTTTTGAAGTATTAGTTGCTAATATTCTAAACCATTGAGTTTTCAGGTAGTTTAGATTCTCTATATGCATGATGACATGACTAGGCTCCATATGTATTGTTGGGATGGGAGTGATATTTAGGTAGTATGGTACTGCTTATTTGCTTCCACATTATGGAGTTCTATAACCCGAATCACATGACTCAATAGTTTGATGGTATCTAGCAAAATTCCTTCTTATCTAAATATATGGGCTCTACATGAGGTAGCTTATGGTGTTGAACAGAGATGAACTAGACTATTGGCTATGTACCTTGGCTGGATTAGTGTGTAGATCATTGTAATAGAATTATTGAGATACAATCACTACTTGATGTTGCTTTAGACTATCATGCATAGTATTAATATGTCACCCATTGATACATAGGCAAATCTGAAGCCTCGTGAGCACACATGGTACACATCCATCCTATTTGTTCTTGTGACTTTTTCATTTGTGCTGTTATATACTAACCATATCATTATTTGTGACTTGTAAGTAGATTTTATACATAGACTGCCCCAGATGTCATATAGGGATATTATGGTTGAGGAACCAAGGTCGACTGCATCGTTTAGCATCTTAAGGGCATCGATCTAGACAGTTTACCCATATTTGGACCAAATATTGAGCATGAGGACTCTCCATGTATGAGCCATAGCATAGAGGTGCCACCAAGGATGAAGATGTGGATGAGGTAAAGGGTGATAATGTAGATAGGGCGAGTTGGACATTTGAGACGATCTCTCACCTCAGCACCACTCACCCCTTACAGTCACTCACATCTCCTGCGGTGATAGAGTTCTAATTTCATATACTGATTAGAGAAAGCTCCAACGGTCAGATTCATACTCCTCCTACTCAATTTAAGAGGTGAGCTAGAGAATATGATGTAGATTAAGGGTGGGCACGGTTCGGTTCAGTATGGTTCCCCATTTCCCTCTTACCAAACTGAATTTAATATAATGGTTCGGGTTTTTTTAGAAGTCGAGCATAACTAGACGGTTCGATTCATAAATTTTTTAAATCTAATTAAAATTGTTTCGGTTCAGTTCGGCCCGGTTCACGGTTCGAATCATTTATGTCAAATTTTCACTAAATATTTTTGTCTTCAATAAATGTGAAATTTCAAATGGAATTTACTCAACTTAATTTTAATAATTAAAAATATTATAAAGAATTTATGAAAAAATTGATGAAATTTATGAAAATTGATGAAAAAAAATATAAAAAAGTACAATATAATTGCATAAATTTTTTTTTATTTAATTAAACGGTTTGGTTCGGTTCGCTTCTACGAACCCAACCAACCAAACTACGAACCATTTATACATAATCGAATCGAACCATAAATTAAATGATTCGCAAAAAAACTGATTTTTCTGTTCAGTTCACGGTTTAATCTGCGGTTCGCAGTTTTTTTGCCTAACCCTAATGTAGACATAGGTAACTTACACAAGTCAAGCCCACTTTAGTCTTTATGCACGTGACCTACTTCAGTACCTATTTAGGGAATGATGCAAATACCACATAGTTAGATGCAGATCGAATAGTGTAGCCCCAAGTTGATATAGATACTTATGAGATACGTGCCTACTTATGTAGATGATATAGACGACATATGCAATAGTAGATTCTCACTAGTTATAGTTAATGAATATTTTGATTGTAATTGATGAACATTTTGCACATATTTTGTATATATTATTAACTCTTATTTTTCTTAATTGTGTTTACCTAACTTTTTATCTATTAAAAGATTTGTTGTGGTTGCTAATGTTAATTGTTGAGAAATATAGATATTGCATACTTTTTTGTTTTATAGCTATTGAGAAGTTTGGAGAGTAGTGAACTTTTATTTGTACAAGTTTAGGTTATTTGTTGTATAGGTTTTTAGATTTGAAGGGGTTCCTAATAAAATTGCCTCTTTAAGTTATAAGTGCTATATTATTAGAAAGCAGGGAGGAATTTAGTGGGGTTCAATTTAATAAAGTTTCAAGGAGTTCTTTTAAAAGCAAGTGACTAAGCAAACCTGTTTTCAAGCAAGCTATTTGCCAAGGTAGCGTTAGGCAGATCTATGAACCAAGAATTGCCAATCTTATAAAGGAATTACTTCCAAGCTTACGATCTTATGAGGAAATATTATTATTTGAATAAGGCTATAAATAAAATTTATAACCTTAGTGATCTCTTAAAGGAATTAGTTGTCGTTTTCTTTCTAATTGCTATAGTCAGTCATAAGGCCAATTCACATGGTCCATTGCTTATATGGGTTTCAGTCAATTCCTTTGAGTTTCAGGAAGGAAGTTTGAGTTATTTTTTTTCATGAATAACGAAACAAGTGAGTGAAGACATAGAAAAGCTCTCCTAAGATAGCTTAACCCTCTTACCTTTTGATGGCTAAGCCGTTGTTATAGTAGACATAACTAGAAATAGATCAATAAAAAAAAAGAATGAAATTTAATAAGTTAAGCATCCTCGTATTTTGTTCCTAAGGAAGAAGAGTAAAAAATCATTCATCTTATAATCTTTTTAAAGCATATTTTCTCTAATTTTACTAAAAATTAATTTGCTGTACAAGGACAAGGATTGGATTAGGCGTTAATGAGCACATTGAACTATCCATATGTCTTCTTTCAATTGCGACTTTTCTTTTTATCTATCTTGATGGTCCTATTATAAATATTTTTCTATTGGGTCTTTTTTCCTCTTTTCTTTATCTTATTTTTTCTATATTCTTTTAGTTTAGTTTTTTGTGAATATTTTTTTGTATTATTTCACATACCAATTATTAAAAACTTTATAAATGATATATATTTTGTAATATATAATAAATATTATCTAACTCATATATAATATCATATGGATATCATTTATATTTTATATGATTTAATCTTTATAATAAATTATATGTTATTTATTATATTTGTATTTATGTATGTATAATTTGCAATATATGACATTAAGACCATAATATGCGTTACATATTGTATTTTTTATAACATAACGTGTATCAATGCATTGTATTATTTATATTATAACGATTAAGACACTTTAGTAAGTAAAATCATCTTGTGGATTAATGTGTTAATCTACTTAAACATATATTGTATTTTTACTTGTAATTTCTTGTAGATTGTCATTTTGATTTAAATAAAAAGAACTATTATTGAAAAAACTAACACAAATTTCACTACAGATAAATTTTATGATAGAAAAAAGTGTTAAGTTAGTCGTTGAAGGTTTTCCCTTTTTATTTTATTTTGACCATTTATCCTTAAGGTTTGACATGATAAGAGTGACGATCGCCTATATTAACTAAGTATTAAATGTGATACCCGATAATTGATCGATTAAACATTAAAAAAAAAAGGCTTAACTTTTAAATAAAAAAAGAAAAAAATTGCCAAAAACTTAAGAGATACAATTCGATATTGTGTCCCGTATATTTCCAACTTACAAGCAACTTTCATGGGAAACATCAAAACGAGTGTCACGATATAAAGGGCAAAAAAAAAAAAAAAAAAAAGAAAGAAAGAAACAGCCACGTAAAAGCGGAAGCTTCAATGCGAAAGAATCCCAAAGTTGCCAAACTAAGCGCGGGGGCAAAACAGTCATTTAAACGAGGAGCTGCTTCGAATGCTCGAATGAGGATGGAGGAATGTGATCACCGATGAGGCCACTCGTAAAGGAGAATCGGGCTGTGTTTGGATGAACGGAAAGGATAAAAATTAACGAAAATGGAAGGAAAGTGTATATTTAGCTAATTTAATTGTGAGTAATAAAACGAGATAAATAGAATAAAAATAAATGGAAATGTTTCCATACTAATATCTTCTCGAGAACTTAAAATGGAAAAAGTAAAAATATAAAAAAATTACTGAAATACTTATGAAAAAATGAAAATGTCGATTACAAAAGGGGTAAATTAGTAAAATTATCATATTATTTCTCTTTTTTTCTTCCTTTATGTTAACTAAATAATGGAAAATGAAATAATTTTCATTCATTTAATTCAATTTCCACCTTTTTTATTCAAATAAGAGTAAAAATGCTATTTCTTGTGGTTTTCTTTCCTTTCTGTCTTTTTTTCAACTTTCTTTATATTTCTTATTACTTAAAATTTATGGATGATGCTAACTTCCATTAATTTTTCTTTTTATATTGAGCAAGATATTTCTAATAAAAATTAAACTTCTCACCTGCCAATATATTAAAAATATCTAAGAAAATTTCATTTCTACATGCACCCGATTTTTTTAATTGTTCTCCATCACAAAGCAGTGGTGTTACTTTGCCGTGAAAGGAAAGCAAAGCAAGAGGCAATCCAGAGAGAGAGATAGGGGGAATAAAGTTCAAAACTTTGAAAAATGCCATGCGTACAGCATTGAAACTGAAAGAAAAAGGAAAAAAAAAAAATGGTTGTTTATTCAATTCCCTGGAGTAAATGCGCTTTGTTTTTTGCTAATTAATATATAGACAATAAATAATTAAATTAAATAAATACCCAACAACAAATCGAGCAATAAATACGACAATAACTCAAAGCCACCATATACGAGTGTTTTGTATGTGTGTGATTGTGTTGAGGAAGATGAGAAGATGAGCTGGAGAAGAGTGTTGAAGTCGGCACAAGCACTGGTAGCGCATAGTCTTCTTCTCTGTTTCACTCTCCTTCTTGTTCTTAAGCTCCACCATGTCGTCTCTTACTCTTGGTGGTCAGTCCTCTCTCTGTCTCTCTCTCTCTCTCTCTCTCTCTACGTATATGTATTTAGATATTTGTATAGGTTTATGAAAGGTTTGAATTGAATTGGTTTTTCATTGAATGTTGGAAGCTTTGGTTTCAATACTGGTTTTGATGGATTGGGATTTTGGGTTTTTGGATAAAAAACGGTGTCTTCTTTTTGTTTCTTTTGAACGAGAAATTGAATTTGTTCATTCATTTATGTTTTTCTTTTTTAATTTTTATGGTCATGATGTGGATGCCTTTTGGAAAATGATGGCTCATACTGGATTTAGTTGGAGTGGAACTTGATTTCTATTATATGTATTCATATAACTGAGCGAGGTCCGTGTGTTTAACTTCGTATTATTTTGATTTCTTTGATCGTGGAGTTTGTAATTCTTGATTGGATTAATTGATTGTAATGGTTCGATACATATTGCATTTTTCGAAAATTCTGTGTACCATTTGCTCCGCGAATGGATAATGTGTAATGCAAATATGCAATAGATGAAAGGTCTAAATTTCCAGTTCCACTTCTTTATTTTCAAAATTCATGCCTTATCGATCGCAAGTCCTTTCGCATTGATATGCTTAACAAGTGAATTTTTTCTTTGTTTATTCTTGATTGATGCATGTGGATGGGCTTTCTTATTTATTTTTTTAAATTGATTCGAGAATGGCAGTTAGTAGTTTATCAAGGATTTGATACAAGGTTTCTATGATTGGTGGTGCTATAAATTCGAAATTTGCAGTTTAGATTCTCATAGCCTTTTATTATCTGTCGGAAGATTGCTGAAATAGTATTTCCAGTGATTTTCATGCAATACCCTGTATCTTTCTTTCATGAGTGATAATGTGCATCGGCAGAGTTGGGTTCTAATGTTATGTAATGAGGGGAGATTCCCTCCATTTAGTCGGTTCAATGGTTTCTGCTTACTCCAGAGCTGGCTCTGATATACTACTGCTACTAGTGAGACACTCTACAGACCTACAATAGAAATTTGTCTTTTCTTTTCTTTTCTTTTTTTTTCATTTTCTTGTGCACATTAAATATCCTTTGTAACTTGCAAATTTTCTTATTGAGTCTAAAGACATAAAGCAAACAATTTCACATAATGTGCAGGGTATCATTCATCCCACTTTGGCTGTTTCATGCAGTAGTTGCCCGTGGAAGGTTTTCATTACCTGCTCCATCTATTCCTCATAATCGTCAGGTAGGTTTTCTAGTCAGTGTTTTTCATTTGACTCACCTTATGTCATTTATTTTTCCCTTTTACATATAAAAAATGAGGACTAGACTTCTTTTTTATTTTCTCGTACATTTTCAATTTACAATTCTCTCTTTGGCAGTGGGCCCCTTGCCATGCCATTGTGGCGACACCTTTGCTTATTGCATTTGAATTGCTCCTCTGTATATATCTGGACAGTTTTCAGGGTATCAGATCTTGTCCTCTATGCTTTACATTCAATAATTCTCGGCTTAATCCCATGTTTTCTGATTTACTTGTGTTTTCAAGCTAGGCAGATATGTCTGATTATTTCATCTTCATGCTTTACCTATATTTGTTCTTACTGGTGCTTAAGAAAGAGTTTTCCCTTGATTTGTCAAGTTAGAATTGCATGAGTCAATACTCCCATGGACTTCATCTTCAGTCTATAATCTATTGTTTATTTAATATCATAGGTTGACCTAATAACTGTTGTACTCTTCTAACTTCATTGATATTGATTATTGTACAGTTCATGGTTTTCCTGCTGTTGACCTGAAGATAGTATTTCTTCCTCTCTTGTCATTGGAGATAATTATTCTTATTGATAACTTCAGGTAGATTGTACTTTAAACTTTCTTTTCCTGATGTCATTGCCATGATTTGTTCATGCATAATTTGTGATAGAAGTGATTCAAGTTTCTTTTTTTTCCATATTTCTTGTGTTGTTTTAGTTTTTTGCTGCAAATATACTCTATATCATAGTGGTTTGTGACTTAATTATTTGGTCACCTAGAGCTGATGCTGCTTTCATGTGTACATTGCTAAAGGACACAACAATTATCAATATCATTATTCTCTATGATGTTGAATCACGGCTGCTTTATTTGAAGCAAGTATTTCCTGTATGAATGCCTTGCTTTTCTTTTAGCATTATTATCAATGAGCTTGTCAATGTATACTGGTGTCTGGAAAAAGAAACCTATTTAATTTATTTAGCAGAGCATATGTGTAGTTATCATCAGGAAATTTATCCATCATCTATGCCACATAATCTCTGGATTCTGCTTAATATAGATATTGTAATGTGGTGGGGTAATTGGACTGATGGCACAATCAATTTCATGCTCTGAAATATTCCTTTTCCTGCAGACTTTCTTTGGATTTTTAAGTGCAGAAGTATGTGTTGTCAGTTTAGCCCTGAACAAGATAGAAAACCTATCCTTTTTCCTTCCCCAATAAAACCTGCATTCATTCATAGAAACAGAGGAGCATTTGCTGCCTCTCTCATCCAAACGGGGAGTTCTTCCTCTCCCTTTCATGAACTTGACACAATGAGTCCTTTTTTAGTAACATTAATCATGATTCTGGTGGTGTCAAGCAATATAAATGTTTCTTGTTGCCTTCATGTGTCTCTTTCACCATGAAATCAGCCACTGCAGAAACAATGATTTCTTTTGTAAAATGATTCACATTGATTTTCTTATCAATCTACAACTTAACTCTAGATGGAAGACAATGTTTACCTTTCTCTCTATGGACTGTAATGTTGCTTTAGTACCTAATATGTGAAATTTCTTGTCATACAGAATGTGTAGGGCTCTGATGCCAGGGGATGATGAAAGCATAAGCGATGAGGCCATATGGGAGACTCTACCTGTAAGTTACTTTGCTAAAAGAAATAAAAAGAAAAAGGTTATTTTGCTATAGGTGAGAAGTAAAGTCCTCCTTTTACACTATTTTTCAATTTAAATCATATGTGATATCTTCGATTTGTCATGTCTTCTTACTATCGCCATATAATCTGTCATTCTTCATTGTTTTTTATTGAAGAGAGAAGAGATGTATGAGTATGTCTTATGGAAAGGGTTGGGGATCGTGTGTCCAAGCCCAAGGCTTAATGGCTATGGCTGGTGTATCTCAAATTTTGTAACTATATATATATTTTTTAATCTTGTAAATTATAATTCTGTGGTTGCTCTTTCTGTATGTTGTGGTCATATAACACATTTAGGTTAAAGAAAACTCCGTTTGACTTGCATTATGGTTAATGCATCAATGTAATTTGATTTCTTCTTTTTTTGAGTGAACTTTTATGAACTGACTTGTTGATATATTGACACATTTTATTTCTTCCTTTTCAGCACTTCTGGGTTGCTATATCCATGGTCTTCTTTGTTGCTGCGACTATCTTTACAATGCTTAAGCTTTGTGGTAAATTACACCATTACTCTTTATTCAATCCATAAAGCAGCATGTCTTCTTGTGAAATCTTCACAATTCACTGATGGATATCAAATGGCACTTACTCTACCAAGATTCTCAAATTAACCCTGATTTTTTCCTTGTCTTGTTTTTTTCTTTTTGGTTGGAAGAGGATGGGGAGGGGGTGCACGGTGCTTTGGAGGCATGGGGCCTTCTATTTATTTACTACTGAAATCCTGAATTTCAGTTCTGATCAGTTCAATTTCTGGTTGAACCCTGTTTTTTCCTTAATTTTTGACCCCCTTACAAGTTCGAGTCAACCACCCGGTCTAGGTTTAACAACATTGGTTTTGATGACTCTGATGTTAATCTCATTACATGCATATCATCATCCATGGAATAAATTCTTTTTATTGGGAGGTTAAAATCTGCTGCCTTTGTAAACAATTGATGTATCTGGAAAGAATGTTACCATTTATAAAAAGAACTGTTTGACATTGCATCAGGAGAATAGCTGGCTGCATAGCTGTAGCTGATAGAGTCCTAATATATTTCCTAATGTTAGTTTTCCCTCAGTGTGGTATTTTCTAGACAAGTAGCTGTTGCTTTAAAACAATTCTAATATTACGTTCATTGTTTCTGTTTTCTTTCATTTGTGCTGTTTTAGGAGATGTTGGTGCTCTTGGATGGTGGGATCTATTCATAAACTTCAGGTAACCTATTGACAGGTTTGGAACCAAGTGGAAATATATTGTGCTAATCCCTTCGCTTAGGAGAATATCATGAGGCTCAGCTTTCTTTTTAGACCTTTACATTCCTGTTACTGTTATAAGCCAGCTAAAGTCATTGCAAGACAGCTCAGTTTCATGTCTATTGTGGTTGCTTTAACTAAGCGGGGGTTTTTGCTTATGATGCTGTCAGTGAACCATTGAAATTATTGATAGATGTTCTAAAGCTCTTTTTGTTCAATCCATTATTTGTTATTACACCACATGGTGAAATATCTTTTGCTGCAGTATTGCAGAATGCTTTGCCTTTCTTGTATGTACAAGGTGGTCAAATCCTGTAATTCATAGAAATTCTCGGACAAGGGAGCCTGGCTCATCTTCTAGCGCTATTAGATACCTTGATTGGAATAGTGGTTTGGTAGTTTCATCAGAGGAGGATCATCGACAGGATAGAATGTGTGGCCTTCCAGAAATTGGTGGCCATCTTATGAAGATCCCGATTGTTGGCTTCCAAGTCCTCCTTTGTATGCGTCTGGAGGTCTGTCTCATTCTGGTTCTTTCTTCAGGTCTTCATAGCCTGTTGTGCTCGATCACAATTTTATATGGCTTTTGAAATTTCAGGGAACACCCGCTGGTGCAAGACATATACCTATTCCAATTATTTTTGCACCAATTTTTCTAGTACAGGGTACTGCAGTGTTATTTGCTGCTTCTAGGTTGGTAGAAAGAATCATACTTCTATTGCATACTGGTGCTGGCTCTGGAATATACTTTATATTCTCGTCTAGAGTTCGTGACTGCCTGGCATTCCTGCACCATGGTTCCAGGTAAACTATATCTAATAATTCAGGATTAGCTAAAACTTCTAACCTTTGTAAAGTAATGATCCACTTTTTTCTCAGAGGGGAAGTTAATTAGTTATTGTTCTCTTCAATATTCAGGTTATTGGGCTGGTGGTCAATTGATGAAGGAAGCCGTGAGGAACAAGCTCGGCTTTTCCACGATAGTGGCTCAGGGTTAGTAATATTATTCAGTTTTAAAATGCTGGTGTTTGTACTTCATAAATGGATTTGATCTTACATATTCTATTGATTTTGTGATATTATGGAATTCTCAGTAAAAATTGACATTCAAAAGAATTGCTCCCTAGTTGAGATCTGGTTTGTCGTAGTTTTTGATAAAGAAAGTCTTTTTGTTTGACCTCGAAAGAGAATATAATTTTAGAACGTGCTTATTGCATCATGCAGAGCAAAGATCTTGCACTGCCCTCTATACCTCTTAATTTGTTATTTTGACTTTTTAGATTTCTTAATCTGTTGATCTTAATACTTTTCACTTCTGCTCCTACAGCTATAATACATTCAGCGGTTATCCACCAGAGATAGTTAAAAAAATGCCTAAAAAGGATCTTACTGAGGAGGTAATAGTTCTTTGCTCATATGTCTCTCTGCTGTTCTGGAAGTGTATGTATTTGTGTTTCTTATTTTTATTGGTGGAATGCTTCTTCACCCTTAGGTATGGAGACTCCAAGCTGCTTTAGGGGAGCAAACAGAAATCACAAAGTTCAGTCGGCAAGAATTTGAGAGACTCCAAAGTGTAATATTTTTGACTTTACACCTTCAGCTATTATCTGTAATATGTAGCTTTAGCATGAGAATTCTACAGTGCATTTTGAGTGGATCTATGGTCGCAACAAGATTCTACATCTGCGAATTCATCCCTGAGTTTTAAATTTGTGCTTGACTATTATTTGGTTGCTTTATATTGTATTTTCTTTGCTGGATGGAATTGAAGCTACTGGTCAGTATGAAACAGTACCACTAGTTAGTCAACATTCATGGTTTGTTTGAATTTTGCGTAGTACTACCTTTCTTTACCAAGCTGTACCACTGCTTAGTTGGGCTTGATTAAAGTCTGTTCAAATTTTCTTGCAGTATCAAATAGTACTAGCTTTATTTTGAAAGATCCATATGGTCATTCTTGATTCTATAAAATTAACATATGCTGAATGTATAATCATTAAAAAGAAATGTTTGATGCAAATTCTGTTCCTTTTTCCCCCATATCTTAGAGGTGTATTCTGCATTGCTAGTTGCAGTGGATCCACCTTAAAGGCTGACTTTGTAGATCTACAATTTGCAGGAAAAAGTACTATGTAGGGTCTGTTTTGAGGGAGAGATTAGTGTGGTCCTGCTGCCATGTAGACACCGTGTACTTTGTAGGTAAGGTTTTGGCCAATTGCTGCTAAAACTATTTGAAATTTCTTGCTGTTGCAGCAGCTGCACTTGCTTTCACCTACCTTATTTTTCCCTTTAATTCTATGCAGCTCATGCTCCGAGAAGTGTAAAAAGTGCCCCATTTGCCGAGTTTATATCGAGGAGCGCCTGCCTGTATATGATGTTTAAGCATTGAGGAATTGCTTTTCTTTCCATCTTTATAGTCAATGCATCAAATAGCTCAGGGAACTGTGTAGTTGGAGTCGATGTCTACAAGATCCTTACAGAAACCTTCTACTTTTTTGCTTCACAAAATTAACACAAGTGGATTGTTAGTCTCGGTAAGAAGGAACTTTTCCTTGTTTTTCCTTTTTTCCTCTCGAAATGTAAATAAAGCAGTAAAGTAAAAAAATGAAATAACTAGATATTCTAGTTTGCCTGTCTTTTCTCTTAGCAACTTCTATTGTATAGTGCATAAGAAAAAACACGTGTGCGATTATATTTCTTCACTTACCTTTGCCTTGTAGTGCCTACAAACATTCAGTTCAACCGTTGCAGCTAGATTTTCTTTCCCTAGGCTGAAGTCATTTGATGTAATTTCTCAAGGTTCTTGTTTGTATAGATGATTTGGCAAATCTTTTGAGCACTTAATGTAAGATTTCTTTGCGTTCATTTCCCTGTTGTTGTAATGGTAGATCCTTTATAACATCACCGCTAATATATTGCCTAGCAACAATGTTAACATGGTGAGGTGGTTGGAGTCTACTCAGTTGCAGTCACATGTGATCGCGTCGAAATTTTGCCTGTAAAGTAGATAAATCACCTTGAGTGGATAACAGGGGCAATAGTTGAGTTTTGAGAGGTCCTACATTTAATGGTTAGTTGCATATTATACCATTTTAAGAACATTATCCATAACTAGTGCCCAGTGTTGGCTCATGAAGAAGAAAATCTTTGTTTGTATTTGATTTACCTTTATTTGAATCTTGAAGATCCGATGTTTAGGAAATGGTATGAACTACATGTGTTTAGTTTTGGTTTTAAACTTGATCTTTGGATGAATTGTTTTGTTTTTAGCTTGATCTTTGGATGATTGTTTTTTCTTTTTGTTTCTTGGTTGGTACTTTTATACTATGTGATTATGTAATGAGTGTTTGGAAGAGAGAGTTCATGAGGTTTATTTATAGGAAGGAGAAAACTATTTTCTTTTTCGGTAAAAATTAAATAAGTTCCACTTTTTGGGAAAATGCAAGACGGTTGAGCATTGCACTATTAATTTGGCGAATACGATTTGAAAAAGCCCATCTTTCAGTTATCCTCTCAAGTCTCATCCATCCAAGATATGCATTCTGATATTCACAACATAGGTATTGCTTTCACCATTTTTTATTTTTCTGTTGATCTCTCCCTCCCTCCTTCCCCTTGTTGATGGTAGCTATATCTGAGTGGGATTCGAGCTTAAGAGGAAGGAAAATAGAAGGAAAAAATTAGTACATTTTCTTGATTGGGTTGAGGGGAAGAGGAATGAGGAAAGAATAAATATGGGTAGAATGCTTTTTAGAGTAACATTTAAAAATGCTTTAGTCTAAGTTATTATATTGTCCTAAAAAAGATGATAAGACTCTAAAAGGTAAAGGTATATTTGGAATTTCAATAATTTTTTTTTCACATCACTTAAATTTAAAGGAGAAAAAGAGTATTATACATTGCATTAAGTAAGGATGTTTTCTTTTCCTCTATTTGATATAGAGAGACCCAATGTGTTTGTTCTCTATGCTCTTATTTGCACAAATATTAAAATTTCACATTTTTTACAAAACTTGAAAATATTGGTTCTAAGTTGAGAATGTTATAATTTAGTGGCATAAATACTGTTATTTCAATAGAATAAACTATATTCGATTATCTCATCTTTCAAAGTCATCACATAATAGTAGTTAGCAAAAGACAGATAATTGAAGATTCTAAATAAAGTGTAGCCTAACTAGTTCTGTAAATCCTTAAGCCAAACTTTCAAGAAGCCAAGAAATATCATCTTGCATGTATATGTAACTTTCTCTAATAGTATAAAGTTGAATCTTGTTAGCTACTATGCCAATTATAGTAGAAACTACCTTTGAGAACTTTTGTACTTGATCAAAAGTTTGCATTTACCACTTAAATGTATTTTTCGCATGGTAAAACTTTCTCGAATAATCTGCCAGATAGTTGACGTCACAGCAGGAGCTTACTGGAAGGCAATAACTACCAACAAGAGCTATCTTGTTGACGAATATTAGGCAGCAGGCCTTGTGGGCGGTTGTCCATCAGCTTAAGTTATCTCAATTGGACATGGAGCATTCTCTCCACATGTAGTGTTTCACTATCAAAGCGGGTAGTTGGACCTAAAGAGACATTTGGATTGGTTTGCGATGTGGTGTGTTGTGGAGAATAACTTGTGGCAATTGTTTAATAAACTTATTCTAGCAGCATACGGGAACCTTGTAATTGAGTTGCACTTAGATGATGATTGGAAGGATGATATTGGTGGATGTTGTGGAAGAGATGGTCGTCATGGCTGCAATCGTTTCAACCAAGGACATTATGGTCATGGAGGAGGACATAGTAAAGATTGGATAGAGGTATGAAGTAGGAAGGATTTTGGTTAAAGGTGGATCTCTCATAACATTGACGGTGGCTTCAATTTTGAAGGATCCATAGATTGGTTGATGAGGTAAAGCACTTCTTTCATTATATGAATGTACTAGAAGAGCGATGCGTGAAGCTAGTAGCCAAACTGAGAGAATGCATATTGGACTAGAGAGAACGATGGCAAGCGGATAAGCCAAGAAAAAGGGCTAAATATATAAGGAGTATTGTCATGGTTTACACTTTAATTATATTATTTTTTATAATTATATATTAGAAATTTCGGCTTATTTAATTATACACTCAATTAAAGATTTAGCTATCACTGTTTTTACCTCGATTAACTCTAATTTACATATTTAGTTTAGGTAGTACGATTAGCAAATAAAATGGCTACCCACATCCTTAAGAGGGTCAAGCGACCCCTACATATGGCCATTGATTACTTCTTGTAAAATAGTGGGTCATGACTCACTTAAAAAATACGGGTCGCGAGACCATGGGTGGCCATAAGTGGTTGATGGTTTTAATGGGATTGTGCAACCTTTCTAAGGCTACGTGTGATTATTAAATTGATTGATCATATTGGCTGGACTAATGGTATGAATTGGAGTTAATTATGGTGTAGATAGTGATAAAAAAAAAAATCTCTAATTGGATAAGTTAAAATTTCATATATATAATTATAAAAAGTGGTAAAATTGAAATATAAATCATAACATTGCACCAAAATATAACATAAAAGAATACATGGCAAAGTTCATGAGACTTAATGCAACAATGTTTGGATTTGTTGGTAAACTACATCATGCTAATCGTGTAGTGGATAGTCTAGTAAGTATCAACACTCTTGTAAGGATTCTAATTAGTAATTCGGTATATAGAAATGTCATGCAAATGGTTTAAAACAAAAGCTTATAGTTTAGCGCTAAAACTTGAATCTTTGATGTAGGATAAGAGGCAATCGTTGAAGAAGAGTTGTCGGCCAACTATGCAGAAGGAGTAAAGTAAGTAAGCATAGTGAAGTAAGGAAAAAGTAGAAAAGGGCACAACTTAGTAGATGATATAAAAATAAGTTCGTGGAGCTAAAACCCATAAGCCAAGACAACCCTTTAGGAAAAGGTGATCCTATGCAAGTTTTTTTTTTCCTTTTTTTTTTTTTTAAAGTGTAGTCAGTTTGCAAACTACTTTAACGATTTGAGTTCCAAGTAGCAATCAATAGTAAACAGGAGGTGGATTCTTACATTAGTGATGATGGAAGAAGTTTGTCATAATCTAGAGGAGTTTGAAGAGGAAGGTTATGTTTATGTTGTAAGGAAGAACGTAGGCACATAAGCAAGGTGGTTATCTTAAAGGTACAAATTCTTTTGTATAAGATGCATTGTTGATGACAAATTTCATGATATTATTATTGATAAAGTTTAGGGCTGTTTATCAAATCTAACCAAATTGAAACTATATCGAATCGGATTGAACTAGAAATTATGGTTTTTTATGCTTTAGTTGGATTTACCATTTGGTTAGTGGAGCCTTAGAGAGTCCAAGTGGTTTGTGGTTCCGTCCAAGGGTTTGAATTGAGTTGAACCACTTGAACTTGAACTTGAACTAGATCACTTCTTATTAGAAAAAAGAAGAAGTGACATTTCTTTTAGTTTATTTCCTCATTTTAAGCCATCCTATTGCTGTCATCCAATTGTTATGGTTCTAAATAGTTACATGTAAAAAGTCTACAAGGGGTGAACTCACAACAATATAGTAAGTGGTAGGAAATAAATGTTACATCGTGTACATAATTGTAAGTCTTACAATCAACTACTCGGGGTTCTAATTGGCTAAACGATTCGATCGAGTTTAAATTATAAAGTAAAGTTAGAAATATTAGTAAAAATGATTCTGTAAGTTTGAATTTAAGAAAATAAGCAATAAAATAAAAGAATATAAAATTTCAAAATTTTAAGTATATAATTCGTTATTTCTCGAAAACACGTAAAATGTATTCCAATAAATAACGAATCGCTAGAGATAAATTATATGTATACTAAAAATCATAGAATGACCTAAATAATATTTAGGAATATTTATTTGCACTATATATAAATTTATGTGTAGGTAGAAATACGGATAATTACTTAAAATACGCGAAATGTGCTAAAATAATACTAAATAATTAAAGAAAATTCATAATTAATTAAGAAAAAATAGAAAAAATAAAGAATGATCCAGATTTAGGTTGTGGTAGTTGGAGAAAATAAAAAAAAAAGCCAATTAAATTAAAACAACACCAAAGGCAAATTGGAAGAGGATAAGGCAATTGTTTAATCAAGTTAATATACAATAATTTCCCTAAAGCTCTATAAATATTTCAAATTTTTCAGAAGCTCATTTGTCAGTTTAAAACCCTAGAAAATTAGAGAGAAGAGAAATTGGAAGGAAATTAGGGTTTTACAAAATTTAGCAAAAATTTGTGCAGTTGGGACTTTAAATAAGAACCCAAACCTGATGAGTAACTGAGAGTGGACGGCCACCACCACCACACGGTAGTGGTAGCGCTTAGGTGGGCCGATACACCCATGGCCACCGACGGTAGTCAGAGCCACCCAAATCGGTGAGTTCGATTTCTAACCTGATTTCGTGTAATTTTATAAAAATAGTAAATATTCTTAGAAAATTATGAATTTTGTTATTTTGGAATATTTTAGTATGTAGTTTTTAGGAAAAATATTATTTTAATAAAAATATGTCCCGTGATATATGGTCTTTAAGAAATTAAGCAAAACTGAACATGTTTCGGTTTAGAAATAAATGACCTTAGGAGTGTAGTTTTGAGCCCAAAATTTTTGTGTAGATTACTTAGGTGATATAGAATAGTGCCACAAAGCCCTTTTTCAAAAATGAATTTTTGAAAATTTTAGATAATTTTTAGGCCTTTAAAATGAGGCATAAAATGGGTAATTTAGGATTAATTAAGTAATTAAATGGTTAATTATTGATTTAGTGAATAATTATATGTTTTAGGATGTTGAAATCTGATGAAGTATGATACTTGTAGCATTTAAGGTGTTAGATATAATTATTAGGCTAATTATGTTGTAAATAAGTAATAGGGAAAAATAGTAAATTTTAAGTTAATTTTATAAATTAGGGTAATTAGGTGTAAAATTTGATTTAGGATGAATTTAGACATTTTGAAATCATAATTGATACTAGGAGATGGTAATTAGAGTGATAGAAATATAAGAGGTATATTATGTATATATTAAGTAATAGTACATAATACGCAATTATTAGAAATATAATAAATAGAAGATATTAGAATAAAAATTGATATTATCATAATAATAGGAATATACAATAAATCTGATAGGAAACTTAAATTAGGGCAATTATATGAAAAATGTAAGATTTTCTTATAATGTGGGTGAATTTAGTAATTAAATTCGGATTCGGGTATACCGCACGAACTAGAACACTAATTAAAGACTAAAAATGATATTTAGGATATCCGAATATAATGCGATTAATTTCACATTATGGGTCGGAATGATTTTTTAAGGTATACATATAAATTTCTAACTAAAAACTGAGTTAAAAACTTAATTTAGAAATCTATGTGAAAACTGAAACAGAACTTAACACGATTCAAGAAGAATTGTAAAAGACTTAAGACCTAGATAATTAGATATATTAAACCTTAGACAAAAGATAACAATAAGTGTTATAGATAACTTATAATAGTTATATGAAAAACTGAAACCGCGTTTGTGTTATAGGGATGATCAGCGATGGCCTGAGTGAGCGGGACCTCGAGTAAGTGAGCGAGGAGTCCAAGTAAGTTGGGATTAATATGTTTGCTGTATTTTGGAGGCTTGAGATTATACTTGATTGTGCTTGATAGATAATTGGTTGTGTGCATGTGCTTGATTATAAGTGATGTTATGATTCTATTTGTTGTTCTGGTTTGTATTGTATGAAGTGATTAATTACCCTAAAATGACATTAACAAAGATATGACTAATAATCATAAATTGGACCTACATAGCAACCCATTTGGGGAATCCTAGGATTCTCTAGCCAAATACCGATCTCTTCGAAAGGGATAGCGCTGAATAACAAAATGGGTCCCTTCTTTATCTTTAATCGAACTAAGTGACAGGTGAGGAGGTTGTGGCAAGGGCGAAATCAATGGTTCGAAGGTAGTCGTGGGAGGAACGGTGTCTCCATTGCACAAACCTGGGTTTGGTCATGAGTTATTGCATTAATGGCAACTCCTTAACTCAGATTAAAGCGAGCGTAATTTCTCTAATCTCATGACGGGCCAGACAACGTTGTGCGATGGTATTTGCTTAAACATGCATTGCACCAAATGATTTGGTTGATAACCTTGTTTGTATTTGTGGTGTAGTTTTAAGTCCTCCATCCTAACTTATTGAGTTGTAGTTGTTCACATCCTTATAGATGTCATTGTAGGTACTGGTTAAGAAGCGGCTTACAGCTGCTCTGAAGTTAGCAACTGCTGGATCCTAGGGAGTGCGGAAAAACATTTAAAGAATAGATATATATTTTTAAGGGTTAAGCTCTTATCTTAGAATTTTTCATTTCTGAATAATGTATTAACTAGGAAATAGATTATGGTAAAACGTTGTAAATGTTAATTGTAATAACTGAATTCTAGTGTGTGTGTGTGTGTGTATTCTTGCTTTCTTAGGTAAATGATTTATTTAAATTACGAACTGTTTACTTCAAAACGGGTCAGTCGTGGACGCCTTATGTAGATCAGGTCTAGGATAATGGTGGCCTCTTCCCTTACCAGTTGATTCATGTTGCAATATGGGAAAAGGATGCTTTATTCCTCCTCAAAAGGTCGATATTTGGAGCAACAATCCTAACGCACCCTTAATGAGTTGACATGTATGTCCAATTGATGTTTAAGTTGTTCATCAATTAACTCATTTAGATGATGACCTAGTTGACATTGCATAGCATAGCTAAATAAGCTAAATAACACACTGATCAAGTAGCCTAATTACCAAACAACACCATAGTTTCTAAGTATAGGTGTTGTATGCATACATCCATAGCTACTTATAGCCATACACATGTATAATGGCTTACAATCTTTAAGCACTTGAATTGTACTTATAAAGGTGGGAAAGTATAAATCTACTTACTTGCAATAAAGCTCATTTAAACAAGTTCCCTATATCTTCATATCAAATACCTATATAATGTAACAAGATTTTAGGATTTCGTAAAGCTATGAAAATGTCACAGTCTATTTAATTTATTTAATATACATGTCTCTTTGTCATCATCCATTTATTATAGTATATTGAATCCCATCTTCATTGAATTGTTTCTTTTTTTTTATATTAAAATATACTTAATATATATTCATATCTATGTAATGTTGAATTCATATCTTTATGGTCTTAAAGGGCATAATTGTTAAAATCACAAGTCAACTAATGTGATTACACAGGTTGACAATTTTATGAGTTTTTTCCTAGTAAAAATAAATGCAAAATCACTGTAGTGTAAATTCTTGATAGAATTGTAACTTTAAGTGTACAATTCTATAATCAGAGGGTTCTGTTGGTTTTATATGATTCTATGATTTTATACGTTCCAATTCTCAATAGAATTATGAGTTTGATAATCATAGAAGGGGCATAGTTACACATACACACATCAACTACTTTAATCCATATAGATATATAATGTAGTGTGAAGTGTTAAGACATAATATGAGAGAAGAAAATGACTTGTATTAACTAATTACCTTGTTTTATAGGATTATTATTGACAAACAATTTTAGCTTATCGACTACCAAGGCCCGCCTTAACCTCTACGAAATGTGGGCTGATTAACTCTGGCCTACGAATGTCTCATAGTATCCCAGGTCATGTCTTCAAGGGATCATCACCAATTTTAAGCAACCTTAACTAAATCACCAAACCTCGGCATAGTCATGTCAAGACCTCGATTCCTATGTTAGGCTTTTGGTATCCATGACACCGCGATCTCAGACCTTTGTAATCGAAAATTTGGACCTTGGGAGCTAAGGAATACCATGACAATGCTACTTGCCAATTTAGGAACAAATCTCTCATAAGATACACTTTCCTATTTAGGAAGACACAGATCTATTCAAAATTCTCTCCATGAAACTTATAAACAGGATCGATAGAGCTGACAGGTTAATTAGCATGCTCGTTGTTGCCATATGGAGTAAGGGGGAGGGCAAGACTCCCTTTCTCAAAGGCTTTTTTTTTTCTTGCTAACCCCCAAGGAGTAACTATTTTTTCACTATCTCTCATTTGGCATCTCAGTGCAGTCCTACAGTTTATGGCCTATCTTACCACCAAAGCCCTATAAGTAAGACACTTTACATGCACATGAACCATCTTGCTCTTATTTCTTTCTCTCTCAATCTTGCAGGTTTACTTACTTAAGCATCGAGTAGTCATGTTGAACAACCCCTCAATGCCTACTAATTGAGTTCTCTCTTACAGATCAGGCCCATCTCTCAAGTCTAAGGTGAAATCTCTACTAGTGAAATTCATAAAACAACAATTGATACCATCTGTAAGGAAACGTTCCATTCAAGATTGTCAGTCTTATGCATGATAAATTAAAAAGTTTTAAGAGTAAGAATGGCAAGGACAAGGTCTAAGTAATAAGTAGACCTGATGGCCTCTAAGGCATTGAACCCATTGGGAGCTAAGTAGCTGACATTAGCAAAGAAGTGGATGCTGGAGGAAAAGAAGTCCAAGGCGGTGGCAAGAATGTTATAATAGCGATTAGAGGTGGAAGCCGAGGCAACGAGAGGAATTAAAGACCTTACCCAAGACCCCCTAATTGCTTACTTGACTGAGTTAGTGGAGAAGTTGATAGTTCATAATGACAAACTCTGAATGTTGAGCGCCTAATTGGATGGGCAAAATGAGTTGTTGTAGGGTAGAATGGGGCATATAGGACACAACTACATGGAAAACAAGAACTCCAACATCAAGAGGGACATACATATGTTGAAGGTAATGATGGCTCTAGTAGCTGCTACTCTTGGGGGCTCTA
Organism: Lumnitzera littorea; assembly: GCA_024138015.1. Taxonomy (NCBI): domain Eukaryota; kingdom Viridiplantae; phylum Streptophyta; class Magnoliopsida; order Myrtales; family Combretaceae; genus Lumnitzera; species Lumnitzera littorea. The sequence goes on along the minus strand of JAMXBB010000002.1, from coordinate 114,552,664 downwards.
TATCTGATCACTGCACCCCCCCCTCCCCTTGAGTAGCAAAAGAAGCTTATTGACAGGGAGGATAATTCAACATAAGTTGAAGACAGATGTGACGGAATTGATGAGAACCATGACAATGCTTGGAAGCAATGAAGCCCCACCCAAAAAGCACAACTCCAGGTGAAAGGGAAGACTACTTGGAAGAACCAACTAGCAGAGGGAGTTGATTATAACCACTTAGTAGATTTGGTCAATAGGAGGGTATTAGATACTTTTTGTAGTGGAAAGATGGAGCTACGGTATCATGTGCTGGCATAAGACTTCGTTGTCTTATGAAATTTAGGTATAAGTGTTCCCAAATAGTAAGAAGCTCCCCACTCTTGGGTCATATTATGGGACAATTAACTTAGAAGACCATTTAATGTACTTCTAAACTACAATGGACTTGCATGACCTTAATAACAGGGTGAGATGCAAAGCCTTTTTAGAACTCTTTGTAAAGTTGCACAAACTTAGTTCAACTAGTAGCTAGAGGAATTCAATTTCCAACTTTGAAGACGTTGCCTAGAAATTCATCTTCCACTTCTAAGCAAGTAAGTTTTCTCTAAAGGACAACAAGGGCAGTCCCTCCAATCATTCATCGATCGTTTTAACAAAGTAGTAGTAGAAATATCACACTTAATAAGGTAGTTGGCTTGCTCTTTGTGATTGACTTGAAGAAATCACCTTTAGGGTCCACTCCCATGGTGGCTACGTTGGCAATGAAAAGAAGATTTGAGTAATTATTGAGTGGCCTATGTCTCCCTCATTTGCTACCGTCTGCGGTTTCCATAAACTAGCTTCATTCTATTGATACTTCATCAAGAACTTTAATACCATAGTAACTCTACTAACTGAGTTATCTAAGAAGAATGCTGAGTTTAAGTAGGGAGTAAGGGAGTAACAAAGCTTTGATGAAATGAATGAGAAGTTGACCATTACTCCTATACTTGCTCTCCTTGACTTTGATAAGGTGTTTTAATTAGAATGCAATGCTTTTTGTATATGTATAGGTACTATGCTGATGCAGTAAGATCAACCTATTACTTACTTCAGTGAGAAGCTTCGAGGAGCAACACTCAACTACTTAGTGTAAGAAAATGTGTTTTACTCCTTAATCTATTCCTTGACTATCTAGTAGCATTTTTAGTTGCCAAGAGAATTCATAATCTACATCGATCATGAGTCGTTAAGGCACCTGAAGAGCTAGTTAAAGTAGTCCAAGAGATAGGCAAAGTAGATCAAGTTCTTGGAAGGATTATCCTATGTCATGAAGTACATGAATGATAAGAATAATGTAATGGCTAACACCTTATCATGATAACATACCCTCTTAACTGACCTACATACCACATTTCTTGGACTCTTTGTGATCAAGGGTTTGTATGCCAAAGACCTACACTTTAGTCCGATCTATTCAAAATGTGAGGATGATTTATTAATGACTACTTAGGGAGGATAGATACCTATTTCGGAAAGGTAAGTTGTGTATCTCGACCTATTCTATGTATGACTTGTTGGTGTGAGAGGCACACAACGGTGGACTATTCACCCATTTTGTTGAGAAGTAGACCCTTGAATTGTTCACATTGAGGTTCTTATGGTTGAAGATGATTAAGACATACACTTGGTCTTAGGGGAGGTATGTTACTTGAAGAAGAGTGAAAAGTCAAGGTAAATAAGGGCCTTATTTACCATTGCTAGTCTCGACTAAACCAAAGTCTGAGCTAAGCATGGATTTTATGGTTGGATTACTGAGGAAGTCCTAAAGGAAGGACTCTATCATGGTAGTCATTGATAGGTTCAGTAAGATTAGAACAAACGATGCTTTGACTATCTCTTTTCTCTTTTTGTAGGAATTGGTCAAGTTGTACAGAGTATTGAGGACTACAGTATTCGATAGGGATCACAAGTTCCTTAGCCATTTTTGGAAGATACTGTGGAGAAAACATGGAACTAGGTTATTCCTTAACACATCATACCATCTACAAATAAATGGATAGATAAAGGTCATCAATCAAACTTTAGGTACCCTACTCCGAGTTGCAGTAGGAAGGAATCAGGTAGATGGGGATCTTTGCTTACCCATGATTGAATTTGTTTACAAGAGGACAGTATAAACTGTTACGAGTAAGATATACTTGGAAGTTTCCTATGGATTCATCCTTAAGCTTCCACTAGATTAAGCGCCCTTACTGAGCATCCTAGAGGATTAGCAAGCTATAGATTGTTTTGAGGCCATCTAATCAGTGTAACAAAAGGTGATAGATCCCTTGATCAAGTTGTTTCTAAGCTCAAGAGATGAAGCTGTAAGCCTCACAACCAGTCACTCAAGGTTTCGATCGGCTGAAAGATCTGATCAAGCCTAAATTATAAGTAAACTTAGAAATATTAGTAAAAATGATCCCGTAAGTTCGAATTTAAGAAAATAAGAAATAAAATAAGAAACTATAAAAATTCCAAATTTTAAGTATATAACTCGTCATTTATCGAAAATGCGTAAAATGCATTTCGATAATTAACGAATTACTAGAGATAAATTATATGTATACTAAAAATCATAAAATGACTTAAATAATATTTAGGAATACTTATTTGTACTATATATGAATTTACATGTAGATAGAAATACGCATAATTACTTAAAATACACGAAATGTGCTAAAATAATACTAAATAATTAAAGAAAATTCATAATTAATTAAGGAAAAATCAAGAAAAATCAGGAAAAATAAGGAATGATCCAGAATTGGGTCATGGCAGTTGGGGAAAATAAGAAAAAAATCAACCAATTAAATTAGAACAACATAAAAGCCAAAAATTAAGGGATAAGGTAAATTGTCTTGTCCAATTTAATGCACAATAATTATCCTAAAGCTCTATAAATAGCAAGAAAAATCCAGAAGTTCATTTGGACAATTAGAAATCAGAGAAAATTATGGAGAGGCGAAAATTAAGAGGAAAATTTGAGTTAGAAAAAAAAATAAGAAAAAATTGTGCAATTAGGGCCTTTAAAGGGAACCTACACCAGACGAGCAGCTGGGAGTAGATGTCCGCCACCACCACCACCACACGGTGGTGGCAGCGCCCAGATCGGCTGACAAGACTACGGCGGCCGATGGTGGCCATAGCCACCCAGAACGGTGAGTCCGATTTCTAGCCCGATTTTATGTAATTTTGTTAGAAATAGTAAATATTATTAGAAAATTTTAAATTTCATTATTTTGAAATATTTTTGTATGTAGTTTTTAGGAAAAATATTATTTTGATGAAAATATATCCCGTAATATATGATCCTTAAGAAATTATGCAAAACCGAACATGTTTTGATTTAAAAATAAATGACCTTAGGAGTAAATTTTTGTATAGATTACTTAGATGACATAGAACAGTGTTACGAAACCCGTTTTCAAAAATTAATTTTCGAAAATTTTAGATAATTTTTATGCCTTAAAATGAGGTATAAAATGGGTAATTTAGGGTTAATAAATGAATTAAATGGTTAATTATTGATTTAGTGAATAAGTATATGTTTTAGGATGTTGAAATCTGATGGAGTATGATACTTGTAACATTTAGGGTGTTAGATGTAATTATTAGGTTAATTATGTAGTAAATGACTAATAGAGAAAAATAGTTAATTTTGTAAATTAGGAAAATTAGGAGTAAAATTTAATTTAGGATGAATTTAGAAATTTTGAAATAATGATTGATGTTTAGAGATGGTAATTAGAGTGATAGAAATATTAGAAGTATATTATATACATAATAGGTGATAATACATAATATGTAATTATTGGAAATATAATAAATAGAAAATATTAGGATAAAAATTGATATTATATAAATAATAGGGATATATAATAAAAACGATGGAAGAGTTGAATTTATGTAATTATATGAAAAATATAAAAATTTCTCACATCAGGAGTGAATTCGGTATACTAATACGGATTTAAGTGTACTGGGTGAAATAAAATACTGACTAGGGAAAATGATGAGATTTAGGAGATCGGGAAGTAATGTGATTAATTTCACATTATGAGTTGAAACGAATTTCTAGAGTTCGAGTATAAAACAATACTCAGAAATCGAACTATAACTTAATTTGGAAATCGATACACAAACCGAATTCGAACCTAACCCCAAACCTAGAATAATTGTAAAAGACTTAAGACCTAAATAATTAGGCATATTAAACCCTAAACAAAACATAACAATAAGCGTTATAGGATAAAACGAACCTATAATAGTTATATGAAAAACTGAAACCACGTTTGTGTTATAGGGATGATCGGCGATGGCCTGAGCAAGTCGGACCTCGAGTGGGTGAGCGAAAAGTCGAGGTAAGTTGGGATTAATACAATGCTGTATTTTGGAGGCTTGAGATTATACTTGGTTGTGCTTGTTAGATAGTTGGATGTGTGCATGTGCTTGATGATAAGTGATGCTATGATTCTGTTTGTTGTTCTGGCTTGTATTGTATGATTTTTATGAAATGAATGATCACCCTAAACTGGACCTAATTCAATATACGGCCTATAATCATAATTGGACCTACATGACAACCCATTAGGGGAACTTAAGACTCTCCGGCCAAATACCGACCCCTTCGAAAGGGATAGCGCAGGATTACATAATGGTCCCTTCTTCATCCTTAATCGAACTAAGTGACAGGTGAGGAGGTCGCGGCGAAGGTGAAGTTAGTGGTTCGAAGGTAGTCGCGGGAGGAGCGAAGTCTCCATTGCACAAGCCTGGGTTTAGTCGTGAGCTGTTGCATTAATGGTAACTCCTCAACCCGGATTAGAGCGAGTGTAATTTCTCTAATCTCACGATGGGCTGGACAATGTCGTGCAATGGTATTTGCTTGCACATGCATTGCACCTAGTAAGTTGATTGATAACCCTGTTGTGTGTTTATGGTATAGTTTTAAGTCCTCCATCCTAACTTACTGAGCTGTGGTTGCTCACATCCCAATAGACGTCATGCAGGTGCTGACTAAGAAGCGGCAAACAACTACTCTGAAGCTAGCAACTGCTGGATCCTGGGAAGTGAGGAAAAACATTGAAGAATAAACACATATTTTTAAGGTCTAAGTTTTTATTTTAGAATCATTTTTCATTTATGAAGAATGTAATAACTAGGAAATATATTACGGAGAAATATTGTAAACTTTAATTGAAATAATAGAATTATAGTGTATATATATATTTCCTCACTTTCTTATGTAAATGATTTATTTAAATTACAAACTGTTTACTTTAAAGCGGGTTAATCGTGGATACCTTGTGTAAATCAGGTCTAAGATAGCGGTTGTAAGGCCAACTTCTATCTTAGGATGGTTTACACGATGGGGTTGTTACGACTCTACCGCTTCGGGGCGTGACAGAAGCCAAGGATGAAAGGCTAGAGGATTTCAACCCAGTGACTAGGTGTAGATTCACCTAAGTAAGGACTTGTTCCCTAATATAAGGAAGAGCAAGTTATCTCCTAAGGTAAGTAGTCCATTTAGGATTATTGAGAAGTTTAATTAGAATGCTTATAGGGTAGACTTGCTAGATGAATATAGGGTCTTTGAATCCTTCAACATTAGTGACCTTAGCCTATACATCTTGAGGATGAGCAATCTAAATCCAAACCAAATTTGATCCTAAATCTTAAATAGCTCGGAAGAGATGATAGAAATGTAAGTCTAATCATGAAGTCTTAAGCTTGTGGTTTAGCCACCATGGTGTACCCAACTCTCCATTAGGAATTGACTAAGGAAGAGGTCAAGTTCCTTCAAACCGATCTATTGGGATGCCAAAGCTCTCAAAGGCAGTTGACCATCTCTTGGGTAGAGGAACTTAACACGGTTGCCAAGGCCTCTCAAAGCCAGGGGATATCGAGCTATTTGGAACTTGGCTAATAGCTTAGATAGCCCGACCAACAGCTCGGTTAATTCGTTCATGAGCTGTTATACCGGTTGTCGACCTAATTAATGCTACTCTAACCCAAAGCTCATCCCTGGCACTACAAGTATATTTCTTTTATTATTTTTACCGAACTTTCCTTATAAACTACATGTTGCTATTTCTAAAATAATATCTATTTTTGTAAATTATAGAAACTTAGGAGTTGCCTTAATTGGTAACTATAAATACTTTCTCTAGTAATAGTTGCATCATCGAATATTAGTAATAGAATACCCTTTTTTCTTTTTCCTTATACTTATGTTCTTCATTGTTGAACTGAGTTAAGTTTACTCTTAGCTAATTCTTCATGAACGAGAGCTAGTAGTAAGTAGCTTTAGGTTTTAGTTTGTGCGTCATATCAAGCTAAATCCTAAACTTGTGTAAGGTGATGGTGCATCATATCCTTCATTGGCATGCAAGATTAGCTTAACTTTCGACTCTCATTTAATTTCCGAACCATCTTACAGTTCGGACCCACTCGATTATATGTTCGTATGATATTATTAGCTGTGTATGCATCCATGCTAGTGTCCATATCATAAGAGGCCAAAGGTCAACACTTCCATCTCTTTCATTGACAATGATCTCCAAGGGATTGAAACCTTGCACCATGATATCTTAGTGGTTGATACTCGTATCGTCAGGTTTAAAGTATAGAAGATGATGGTAGAACCAAAAGCTTGGTGGATGTTATCTTTAAACATGCATACAATCTCATGAAAGAAAAGCTCTCAATTTATTTGAAATTGTATCACCATGACTTGATTGGCTTCAATAACCAAGTAGTATGCCTTAAAGGCATAATCAACCTCAACATAGAGTTCGAAGATGATGACATCATAGCCATGCACCCGATGGAGTTTATAGTGGTTGATTGCATATCCCCCTTTAATGGAATCTTCGAGTTGCCAAGTATAAATGCCTTTTGGATGATTGCCTTATTCTTACATTTAAAGGTAATATTCTTGACCCTAACAAGAATCAATGTATGTCAGGGTAACTAAGTCCTACATTAGAAACTAAGCCCTTAAGAGGGACATCATCTTGTCCTTAGAAACCAAGCCACAACATATACTAAGGAGATTCAACTTAGTCCTAAGATGGGCAGACCACTTATATTGGCAAAGACCTAATGGAAAACTTAAGATCAAACCTCATTCCCTCCTTTGAGCGTACTTAGACCGATTTACATGGTCATCCTCAGACATGACGAGGATAGATCCAACAATCACTAAGCATAAGTTAAAGATCAACCCACGTATCAAACCAGTCAAGTAGAAGAAAAGGCATTTTACCCTGAAAAAATAAGTATGGGTTAATGAAGAGGTACAAAAGTTATTAAAGGCCGGGTTTATCTGAGAAGAGAAATATTCGACTTGGCTTGCAACATAGTACTTATAAAGAAAGTTAACATAAAGTGGTGGATATGTCTTGACTATACCGATTTCAACAAAGCTTACTTGAAGGATTATTTCCGTCTCCCAAGGATTAACCATTTGGTCAACTTGACATTGGGACATGCTCTATTGAGCTTTATGGATTTATTCGTAGGGTACAACTAGATCATGATGACACTAGAAGACAGAGTCCTCCACATGTCTTCATAGACTTTGGAACATACAACTATAAAGTGATTTCCTTTTTCCTTAAGAATACTGGAGCTACTTACTAAAGGATGGGAACTAAACTCTCTAAACCTCAACTTTAATAAAATATGGAAGTGTATATAGATGACATGATCATTAAAAGCAAAAAGCTCGAAGACCACCTCTAAGATATGTAAGAAGCTTTCGACCAGATGAGGGAACACAGGGTGAAGTTGAACCCTTAGAAATGTGTCTTTAGGATGTCATTCAAAAAATTCCTCGGATACTTGGTAACCAAAGAAGTATTGAAGTGATAATGTTCATTTAGCACATATTTCATAGGGTAATTTTGTATAGATTTCTTGTATAGTTTGTGTTAATTGTAAAGAATTTGAGCTTATTTACTTATTATTTCATTTGTAAGTGATTTGGAAGCATTTGACTAATTTTTATAGAGATTTGGAGCTTTAATGAGGAAGTACATTGACCGAGCCACATAAGTAAAGGAAATTTAGTTGAGAATGGAAGTCTAGAGAGAATCGTGTGTGAAGATCACTACCATATTCCTTGGCCCTGTACCATTTGTCAAGAAATTCCATTGCATTAATTGAATTGCATGAGAAGTATAAGTTCATACCTAGAGATCAAGGTTATGATCCTAAGGTATGGTGATTCCATGATTTGTAAATCTTCTACTTTTAGAAAGTTTTCTTTACGAACCCTAATCTATGCTCTATAAATAAGTGTTTGGGCTTAGGTTGCAAAAAAAGCCCCCTTGAGAAGAGTTTGTAAGGTAAATTTGTAAAGTGGTTTTCCCTTTTACTTCTTCTTTTCTTCTTAATTTTTATGTATTTCATTTGTTCTTTTAGTAATCATTATTAAACCTTAATTTCTAATGTAAAAATTGCTTTCTTCTTTATTTGATCTATCATATTGTGTTTCGTAATGTAATTATGTTGCATTCTATTGTTTTTTAATTCAATTTTACCAATGATTGAATTAATATATGAGTTTTCTATAGAGTTTACGAGATCCTATAGTATGACTGACTGATATAATTAGAAGTAATCAAAATGATTGAGGTTTGGCTTATTGGTTTCTTTAAATTAGGGTAACTTAATAAAGGGATTCGGGATTTTAATGCTTTCTTGAGATACTTTATTGCAAACTTAATTTCGATAGAGTATACTTAAGGCTAGAGATTAATTAGAGATGCATGTCTAATCAGCTTGTATTAGGAATCTCTATGATCTAAATTTGCAATTGAGATTGAAAGTTGTATAGAACTATGTTACAAATAACACGATGTACTAAGGATTATGCATTTCCTTTAATTTGATTAATCTTGTTTATTTTATTCTTATTTGTTTTTATCTATTCTTGTTTATTTTCTTAGTTTTATCTTATTTACCGTTCCTTTTTATTTTTATTTATTAATTAGAATTTTAATTATCCGATTGATATGAATTGTAAAGTTATATAATTGGTAAATCTAAGGTAAATCGCTAGTAAATTAGGGTTTCCTCATATTTATGGTTCCCTATGAGATCAACAATTTGAACTCAAATCTATGTTATACTATAACTTGACTAGATGCACTTACCTACTAACCAATTATGAAGCTAACATCAACAATTTAAAGGCCATAGCAGTTATGAAATCCTTAATTAGTGTCAAAGATGTGTTAAAGCAATGGGGCATATGGCCACACTTAGTCGTTTCATGTCAAGCAGCATGGACCGTTACTCCAAGTTCTTCAAAATTCTAAAGAATCCCCCTCCCTTGTTTCAAGTGGACTTCAATGTGTAACAAAGCTTTTGAGTTGTAGAAGGAATTTCTTGCTTCCTTGTTTTCCTCTCTAAGCCTATCCTAGGCAAAAACCTCTTTTTATACTTAGCCATTAGCGGTTGAGCTTTGTCCTTAGTATTGGTTTGTGTAGAAGGTAGAAAGTGCAAGCCAATTTACTACACTGTCACACATTTTAAGGTGTAGAACTTCGGTACTTGAAGGTTGAAAAATTTTCTTTCACAATTGTCATATCGACCAGGCAACTTCGACCATACTTTGAAGTACATTAGATCATCATCTCGACTGATGAACCACTACGCATCATACTTCAAAAGCTAAATACCTTAGTGATGATGATGAAATATGCCCTTGAGCTTAGCATGTATTGAATCTAAGATAACCCTCAAGAAGCCTATAAAGTCTAAGTCTTAGCCAACTTTGCTACACCAAAGGGGAATCCTAAGAAGCCAAAGAATAGAAGCCCGTGTGGATGCTCCACATAGATGGGTCCCCTATTAAGAAGGATGTGGAATAGGGTTAGTTCTTAAAGGACCATATGGTGTGGTGATTTTTTATGCCTTTAAGTTCGGATCAACACCAGCAACAATGAGACTAAATATGAGGTCTTGATCTCTTGATTAAAGTTGGCTAAGGAAGTCAAAGCACAAGTAGTAGAAATTTTTCGTGACAAAATACTTATGGTACAATAGGTTAAAGGTGAATTTGAAGCAAAAGAAGGAGGGATGATAAAGTATTTGGAGTTGGTAAGATCCTCAGCCGCAGATTTCATATCGTGGACCATAACTAGAATTCCACAGCTCAAGAACTTTGAAGCAAACAACTTGTCCAAGTATGCATCTATAGGCATCCTAAAACCTATAGACAAAGACAAGAAGGTATTTATGGAACACCTGTTGGAGAGGAGCACAAATTAGCTGCTCTAACAAAATTTTAATAATAGATGTGAATCCGCTGGAACCATGCTAGATGGACTTGATCATCCAATTCTTAAAGCATAGCACAATACCTATTAGCTTAAAAGAGGCATGGAAACTTTAGTATATAGTGGCCAACTACACATTGCTAGACAAATCTTGTATTACCGTAGCCTCAACCTTCCCTTACTTTAGTGTCTCCAATTGAAGGAAGGCCAGTAACTTCTAGAAGAATTACATGCGGGAGTGTGTAGCAATGCAATTTGTACATTTCACTACTATTTGCAGCTTTCCTTGTTCCTATACTCTTACTGCCTTCTACACACTTACCTAGACTCCCATTTATAATCTTTTTAGTATATAACGTGCAATCCTTCATACTTGTAGAGATGGATGGAATTCGAAATCCATATGATAACTTACCACCATTCAACGAATTAAATGATTCATGGATTTTTGGTCGGGGTTAACCTCAAGGGTTTACATATTTAATGAATCAAGTTGAAAACCTAAACTTGGAGTATCCAGTGAATGTTTTTGTTGTTCCTTAAATGAAGCTACTAAGCTTAACACAAAAGCCAAGAGTATACTTAAAGCCTTATTCCTATATCACAAAGGATGTAGTCGTTAGCGTAAGCATCTCGTTCCAACAATCAAACTAGTAGTTCTTATGCTTCGACTCCAAAAAGGAGTAGACAAATCGCCGAGATAAACCAAAATACAGGGACCACCAGTGACACTACTGATGAAACTTTTAGTGAATTGCTAGTCCACCAAGTACAACAATTGAGAGAAGACGAGGTGGATGTAGATATCCTTGTGTAGTGGATGGTGAAATCCTACATGATGCTAACCTTATCATTTGTGGTAAAGGATATTATGGCATCTCCATCTTTGACTATATCATTAGAATTGCCTTATATCTTAAGCGAGTGAGTCCTTAGCCCCCACTGCCTTGGACTCAAAGTTGAGACTATTGAAGCGATTGTATGCTGAAAGGATTGGAGGGTTTCTCAAAAGAGGAGGCAAGGTGATATGGATCAAGGAATTATTACACCCCTTCGAGCTCGAGGGCTTTCTCAGGTGGTTTATCGAGCTATCCGAGGTGCGTTAAGCGCTGAGGAGCAATGCTTGCCCTAGTCCAATCTACCAAGCTACTTCACTCTTTATGCCATCTACGGTGTTGCTGAGGTGACCAACTGACGTGCCGGATTGAATCTTCCTCTATGCACTAGTCTAAGCGTTAAATCTAAACACAGCAGTCTCCACAGTGTTGAGGCTGAGTTGACAACTGTCAGGAGCCAACCATTTGAGGTTGACCCAAATGTGAGCCGTTCTTGAGCTAACCCCAGTCTTGCCTTAGTAATCAGGGTGTTGAATTTTCGACGCCAAACATACCTGAACAGAGGCCTACCCCTATTTAGTTCATTAAACTGTTAGAATCGTAGAGTAAAATGCGTGCGTGTTGTCCTTTCTGACATTGGACGTTCCTTTTTGTATGATTTCATATTTTCCCTATAAATTATTCCCTTTGTCTTAGCAAGTAAGAAATATGCTTTTGTAATTTCTATAACTTAGAACTTACCTTAACAGGATACTATAAATACCCTCATAATGCAATAACTGATCATCATCATAATAAGAATATACTGAACTTTTACTCTCTTGAACTAAGTATCTTTTTTACTCTTGACTACTTTTATCTAGCCCATTGAGCATGGACTAGTGGCGAGTGACCTCCGATCATACTTGTGCGTTATATTAAGTGTGACCTAAGCTTGTGTGAGGCGTTGGTGCGTCATATCCTTTGTCGGTGTACAGGAACCCCCTTGCTCATGCTCGACTATTATTTACTTTCGAGCCATCTTGTGGCTTGAACCCACCTTTTTGGTTACACATATAGTGAGTTTGTGTATTCATCCACGAAGTCCATATCATAAGGGGTGTAGAATCAATTGTTGGTCATGAAAAAGAAGATGAAACCACAACGTCATTTGATGCTAGGGAAGGGGAAATGAGGTGGATAGATGATCAAGATAAGGAGGACGAGAACTGTTGATCGAGTCATTTGTTTATTCACTTCTAAAAGAGTTGTTGATTTTGTTTTTTGTATATTATATTGGAGGCTCTAGCTTTTAGGTATGCTAGCTTACTTATTTACTATTAAATTAATATCACTTAAATATAATTTAAATATATATCTCAAAATACATTGAAAGATTAGTCACATTTATCAAAAAATAACTATTAAATCGATTAATTAATATTAACCAAGTAATCCCTTATAGGCAAAGGAAATTGTTCTAGAATCCAAATGAAGAAATCTCGAACCTTGAGGTAGACGAGCAGAGATTTTATCAAAGTGTATCGATGGGTGTAGCGTATTAAGTCTTTGGTTGCAGTCCATTCTCTAACATTTTGACTTTATGCCCATGTAATAGTAATCTCATATCATTTTGCTACAAGGAATTGCTTTGTACTTTTGATATATATGTACCTAATTTACATTAGTATAATTGAATAATTTATGTTAATTTCTTCCAATAATCCAGTTAGTTATTATATTTAATTGGTTAATTTAATTTAAATAAATGGCGTTACTTAAAAGAATTAATAATTTAATTTTTCATTTAAGATAAATCTACCTAAAGAAATTAAGTATATCAAACCATTCATTTAAATCTTACTCAATTTACTTATTCAAATTACAATAAGTAAATTAGTTAAATGAAATGATATAAGTAAATTATGTAATTATTATGTTTTTTCTTATTTAATAAATTTATTAAAAAATAAAATTACTTATAGGTAATTTTTAAAAAATAGAACTAATTAAACAAATAAATTGATATGTTAAATACTCTACTTAATTAAAATGACTTAAAACAACATTTTTTTAAAAATTTCTTATAACAAAAAAGCCTACATACTACCTACATGCTTTCGTACTCATGCTCCTACTTGTGCTTGGTAGTACACTAACCTTATTGCGCTTAGTGTGCCCATGCTCGCATGGCCCGGTCTAGCCCCATGCTTGCTTGTACTTTCTATTTTTTACGCGTGGTTGTGCCTAGATAGCTTGTGCAATTGGCCCAATCATGCTCGTACTTGTGCACATGATCCACTTACCATGCCATTGTTGCATAACCTTATAACAATCCTATAGTGTTTATAAGGTTTAGACCACCCCACAAAGATAAATTTTTATAAGATTTAGATGGGATAAATGAGAGAGTATTGGGTTCCAAACTTGAAGGAAATGCTATTGTGTTTTTATTTTATACATGTTTATATCGCATTTATTAAATACGATATTAATATAAAATTAATATATGTTGCATGTAATAAATTCAACATTAATATAAAATCAAATAAATGAGATTTTACCATGCTATTTGTGTAATTAATTTAACATAATTGATATTTATGTAATATTTATTAATTTCTATGGTAAATAAACAAATTTCTTTAAAAAAATTTATTTCACTTTTTTATATGTACATTCATATATAGTGAGAGTATGCTCGAAATGGAGCAACTCTATGGATAAGGTCGTGTAACCGTGAAAGTTACATAATGGATTGGTCTGCGCCACTAGGGCTTGATGAAATATCCTCCTGAAAAAAAACCAAGATATCATTTTCTCCGAGGAATCACATGCTCCCTAGAATTGCGATGGATCGGCAATCCTTCTAATCAGAAAACGAAGACAGCGTTGCTTACAGTGAAATCAAAGATCCCTTTCAATCAGGCCAACGTCATCCATAGGATTTGTGGATCTTTTAGAGCAAAACATTAATAGGATTTTCAAAGTACAGGCTTGCCAAAAAAATGTTATGTTGTCTTTTTATCACTTTTTTCTACGACCTCTTTTACTTGAATAATGAGAGCAAGAGGGATTTAAGCAGGAAAAGAGGGAAACAAAAAAAAGTGGTGGGAAGCAATAAATAATAATGTAACATTTTTATGTATGACTAAAAATATGATTTATGATAGAGCATAGTGGCAAAATATAGAGATACAACCGTACCGATTTTTATAGGCTGTGCAACCTGTAAAGGATTTTTTATTGGATTTTGAGACATGTTTAAAACCCTATGTAGTTTAGGGTTTGATTTAGGGACTAAAAAAAACAATGGGAAATCCACTTGATAAAAAATAAGATACAAATAAAAATATTTACTTTTAATTTATGTACCACATATGTCCTATACTAATTCTACACTCTAATAACATATTTAGTTTTCAAAAAATTACTTACAAGTAATTCCAAAAAAATAAAACTAATTAAACAAATAAATTAATATATTAAATACTCTATTTAATTAAAACTACATAAATAACAATTTTTTTATAAAAAAAATTTCTTGTAACAAAGAAGCTCATGTGTTATCTACATGCTTTCGTGCTCGTGTTTGGCAACCTACCGACCTTATCATGCTTAGCATGCCCATGTTCACGTGGCTAGGCCAATGCTCATGTGTGCTCGTGCTTTCTACTTTTTGCGTGTTCTTGTATCTGGGTAGCCCAAAAAACAGGTCCAATCATGCTCATGCTCACATGTCTGGCCCACTTACCATGCCTACGTTGCATAACCTTATAAAAATCCTATAGTTTTTATAAGGTTTAGATGACCCTATAGAGATAGATTTTCATAGGGTTTAAACAAAGATCAAAGTGGAAAGCGATTGTCTAGGGTTAGGGTTATACTTATTGACTTATATACATGTAAGATGTTACTGATTCAATTGTATTTGGGTCACTTAAAAAGGAAGAAAAGGATTTATTATTAAAAAAGAGCAAGAAAGATAAAAAAGAAAAAACCACTATTTTCTATTTTTTTAGCTATAGAGTAAAAGGTAGTATTTCAAAAAATATCATTGGTTGAAACATTACATGTAGTGTGGGATATTTTATACAAATCCTACAAGGATGATGGTAGAGGCAAACAAGTTCGTTTGTGAATGCTTCTTGATGATTTTGAAGATTTATGTATAAATGACTTAGAATCTATTGCTATATATTTTGATCATGTTCAATCCATAGTTAACCAAATGAGAGTAAATGGAGAGGTTATAAGTGATCAACGAGTTGTTTACGATCCTTGATCTCAAAGCTTGATCCTATTGTAGTGGCCACTGAAGGATATAACTTACCCATTGTCGTTAGAAAGATTATTAGGTTCATTGTCCTCACATGAACATTGGTTGAACCAATATACTAACAATTCTAACTCTGAGTATGCTTTGTAAAGCAAAGTGAACTTAACCAACCAAAGTGGTCAAGGTCGTAGACATGGTCATAGTCGAGAAAGAGGAGGTTATTTTATCTTTAATAGAGATAAGACAAGAGAAAGCAATTCTTCAAGTGGAAGAATGATGATTGTTGGACGAGACAAGTCTAAAATCCAATATCATATGATTTGGACATTACTCATCAAAATGTTGAATCTAGTTAGAAGGTGAACATAGAGAGCAAGAAAATGCAGTAGAAGTAGAGGAAAATTTTGGTGCTTGCTTGCATTAATCACATGATTGGAAAGAGGGTGTTATTCTCAAGCTTAGATGAGACAGTGCATAGAGAAGTAAATTTTGAAAATATGTCTAAAATTTTTGTAACAATAAAGGCAATATTAGTATCCAATCAAAAGATGACATTGATGTTATAATTACAGATATATTTCATGTACTTAAACTATGTTGGAATTTGTTAAGCATGAGCCAACTTTCAAAAAAAGGTCACAAAGTTTACATTGAAAAAGAAGCTTGTGAGATTAAAGGAAAAATAATAAAGCCATTGCGAAAGTAAACATAACAAAAAACTACATGTTTCCTTTGTCTCTTCAAATGACATCTTTGATGAACCTTTAGGTAATGGTGAAAAATAGCAACTAGTTATGGCATCTTCAATTCGATTATTTAACTTTCAAAGGTTTGAAATTATTGGTGCAAAAATGGATGGTAACCATCCTATCTTTAATTGGTGCTGCTAAGAACTCCTGTAAAGGTTGTATTCTTGGAAAGCATCATAGAGACTTTCTTCCAACAAGTAAATTAGGATGAGCCAAGCAACCATTGGAATTGGTATGTATAGATATATGTGGACTAGTAGAGATAGATTCTATTGGACATAAAAAGGTATTTTCTATTGTTTAGGGATGATTTTACTAGGAAAATTGGGTTTATTTTCTAAAAGAAAAATCTAAAGCTTTCAATAAGTTCAAAGAGTTTAAGGCACTTGTTGAAAAACAAAGTAGATTTTCTTTGAAGACTCTAAGATTAGACAAGAGGGGAGAATTCATATCAAATAAATTCAATGATTTTTGCAAGAAAAAAGGAATCCAATATTAGTTAACAACCTCCTACACACCTCAATAGAATGGTATAATGGAAAGGAAAAATAGAAAAATATTTGAAATGACTAAAAGTATGTTGAAGGCTAAACATATGCCAAAGCCTTTTTGGGCAGAGGTTGTTCTTGTGTTGTTTATTCGTTAAACATGTGTCTTACAAAAAGTGTTCATGAAAAGACCTTAGAAGAAGCTTGGAGTAGGAATGAACGAGATGTATCCTACCTACAAGTATTTTGATGTATTGCATATGCCTATGTACTAAGTGAAAGGAGGAATTAAGATGATGAAAGTAAAAAAAACATATCTTCATTGGCTGTAGCGACACAACAAAGGGTTATAAGTTGTATAACCTGAATACGAAAGAGGTGGCAATAAGTGGAGATGTTTAGTTTCTTAAAGATTAAGCATGGAAATGGAATTAAGACAATAATACAACTAATAAGGTTATCATTAATGAGATATCCATAGATGAGATACATTCCAAGTCTCATCTTTCTACTAGCAGTTCAACATCATCGGTTGAGACCTCTTTTGTAGAAATAGATACAATGCCATTAGGGCTTCTTGAAAGGACTTATGTCTTTCTAGTATGATTGCAGGACTATGTAATGATAAGAGATGATGATGAGAATGTAGATTTAATTGATGAATTCTTAGTGAATTTTTGTTTATTCGCATATTGTGATATGTAACAATAGATGAAAAATAGATCTAAGCCATAAATGAGGAGGTTTGCTCAAATGAGAAAAATGAGATATGTGAGCTAATTTCCATACCAATTGGAAATAACCCAATTGGAATTAAATGGGTATACAAAACAAAATATAAACCCGATGGTTAAGTAGATCATTACAAAGTAAGATTAGTTGTTAAAGGCTACCGGTAAGAACAGGGAATTGACTATCTTGAGGTCTTTGCTCCAGTTTCAAGAATGGATACCGTACGCATGATTTTATCTTGTACAGCTTAAAATAGGTGGAAAATTCATCAAATGGATATGAAATCAACTATTCTAAATGGTGTATTACAAGAAGAAGTTTACATTTAGCAACCACTTGGTTTTATAAAGAAAAAACATGAGAATAAAGTTTATTGCATGAAAAAAATCTTTATACGGCTTAAAACAAGCACCTCATACTTAGTACTCACATATTGATATGCTATAACATGGTTCCAAAATGTGTTCTCAAGAGCACACATGGTATGTTAAGTCAAAGGCCAATAGTGATCTTTTAATCTTGTGCCCATTTGTTGATAACTTGATTTTATTGGAGATTGTGAGGCATTGTTTATCGAATTCAACCGTTTGAGATGATCGACATGGGATTGATGTCATAGTTTCTTGGAATTGACGTGTAACAAATTGATGATGGCATATTTTTTTCACAAAAGAAATATTTTACTGATATATTAAAGAAATTCAAGATGGATTTAAGTACACAATCTGAACTCCAGTTGTAGATCACGTGAAAATGGAGAAAGAAGGAGCAAAGAATTGGTAAACCTAACATACTGATAGGAATCAAGGATCGATCACAAGATCTTGAGCCTGAGGACTTACCTTCTTAGTTCACCAAGCTGTCCAAATGAACCTAATCCTAGAAGAAGAGAAGTTCTGCCATGCTGACCTAGTAATCTTCCAAGCTCTCCTAATCCATTCACAATCTCACAAATAGAAGAAGAAGACCCTATTGATGCTGTCAAGCCTAATCAAAGCCAATCATTGAACCTACCTACATTCGAGTTGATAGGTTTTTGAGCTTAAGCTAAGACCTGATGTGCTTGAGATGCTAAGTCCCCACTTTTAAAACAAGTGCTTCCTCGATCCCTGACTTGTTAAGCTATCAACCTGAAGCTAACCTAGCTAGCTCAACTTAGCATCCAGCACCTATCTAGACCACGAAATTGATAAGTGCATATGCATCCCAGCCTTTGACATTTGTGCTGTCATTTGTGAAGGATATTCCTTTTTGTTTGTTTACTAATTTGCCCTCGTATAATTTGTGCTTTTTAATAATTTTTAGTAACCTATGACTTGTCCTAATTAGGCCATATAAATATCTGCATCATGTATCGGCCGCATCATCAAGAATACTTGAATACAGAACTTTTCCTTTGGATTAAGTGTTTTCTACTTGCTCTCTTTACTCTTATTTAGGCAATTTGAGTGTAGATTATTGGCAAGTGACCTTTGATCATACTTGAATGTAATATTGAGTGTAGCTTGAGCTCGTGTGAGGTGTTGGTGCATCATATCTTACATCAGTGCATGAGAATTCCATCTTAAACTTTGACCTCCATTCATTCTTTGAGCCATCTTGTGGTTTTGACCCATCCCTTGGTTCATGTAATACCTTTAGTTGTGTATTTATGTACAATCATTGCCCATATCACATACTTTCAAGGTATAGTAAGGACATTAGTTGACATCTACTAGACCTAATATTGTTTATGGAATTGGTGGTATAGGCACCAGCATGGATGGACACATGACTAATGGTACCTCGTGTAACTAGTAAAGGTGGTTCCAAACTGTGAGATAGTCTAAAGGGTAAATGGTAGTTGTGTAAACCCTAAAGTCAAGCCAAGTAACCATAGGTTTGAGCTTAAAACCTAAGGTTTAGGGTGATCGGCTAAAGGATCCGATCAAACCCAAATTATAAACTATTTAGCAAAATACCAGTAAAAATGACCCTGTAAACTTAAATTTAAGAAAAAGAGTAGTAAAATAGGAGACTATAAAATTTTCAAATTTTAAGCATAATAACTGTTAATTATCGAAAAGGCAAAAGGTGTAATATAATAACTAATAAATTAGTAGAGATAGATTATATGTATACTAAAAATTTTAGAATGACCAAAATAATATTTAGGAATGTTCACGTGTACCCGACATGTATTTATGTGTAGATAAAAGTACGCGTAATTGCTAAAATAGGCCAAAAATTAAGTAAATAATTAAAGAAAAATACAAAATAATTATAAAAAAATTAGAAAAAAATCAGAAGAAGATAACTGCAACAAGATCAGGTCGTGACTGAAAAGAAAAAAAATTAACCAATAAGAATTTGCCAAACTAAAAGCCTAAAATCAAGGAAATGGGCAAAATCCCATCAAATTAATGCACATTAATTACTATATTTGTCTATAAATAAGGAAAAAATTCTCATAAGACATTTGGACAGTTTGTGATCTGAGAAAAATCGAAACACAAGAAAAATCGAGAGAAATTCCAGAAAAAAAAAAAAAAGAAAACTGTGCAGATTAGTAAGGTGAACTAAAACCACCACCCACCACCACCTAGGATCGAACCACCACCACCACCACCCTACACTAGGACCAGCGTCTGGACCGACCGACAGCCTTGGACCGAGTTTGGACGGCCAGAAAGCTATGAACCGATTAGTCATTTATTCACCCCGATTTTTGTATAATTTTTTAAAATTAGTTATTTTGCCCAGAAAATTATGAAACTTGTTATTCTGAGGTTTTATTGTATGTAGATTTATGGAAAAATATTGATTTAGTTTTATTATGTCTGAAAATATAGGGTTCTTAAGAAATTGTTCAAAACCGAGCATGATTAAACCGGAAATTAAATAGGCTTAGGGATGTAGTTTGGGGCTCAAAATTTTTCTGTAGGATTCTCATATGATGTAGAACAGTGCTATGAAGCCCTTTTTTTTTAAATTAATTTTCGAAAAATTTAAGTTAATTTTTAGCCCTAAAATGATGGTAAAATTGGGTGATTTAGGATTAATTAGGTGATTAGGATGTTAATTACTGATTTGGATCTTGATTAGATGATTAAGGAAGTTAATCTCTGCAGTGGAACCCTAATCCTAGTTTTTAGGTATTAAGTATGATTAATTAGGGAATTTAGGTAAAGAATATAAGAAATTAGGAATATGTGAAAATGTAAATTAATAAATATAAAAAAATAAAGCTATTTAGTTAATATTATAATTGAAAACAGAAAAATAATAAATCTGAAATAATATTTAATTTTAAGTAAATATCTCAAAATGTAAAATTTTTACACATCAGGAATAAATCCGATACCTCAATTAGGGTTAGCGTGTACCGAATAGTTAGAATACCAAAATTACGACCCAATAGGATATTTGAATACCCGAACATAAGGTGATTAATGTTACATTGGGATTCGAGCTTAATCACAACTTAGGAATAAAAACTAGAATCTAGTTTAGGAACCGAACCCCGAAATAGAATACAACGAATTATTAATACGTTGTAGGTATACATGAGGAAAATGAGTTACATTATAAATTAAAATAAGAATCCATAAAATATAAGTACTAAAAGAACCTATTTGTATTATAGGACACCCAAAAACAAATCAACTCGCAACTAGAGGATCGAGCGATTGAGCAAATTCAGGTAAGTTGGGTTATTGCTTATTGTAATAGAGTACTAGTTTTGTAGTGCTCGGAGACTTAGGCTTGTATATGCTTGTGATTGTAAGTAGTTTGCGCATGTGTTTGATGTATCTGAATTCGTGCTGGAATTTGTGCTGTGAATGATTTTGTGACTGATTTAATTGGTATGAACTTGTTTGAAAACCTTAACCGAAATTTAATCTTAGTCGACCGTAATAACCGAAAACGTCATGCATTGCAACCCGTTAGGGGATCATAGGACTCTCCAACCAAATACCGACCCCTTCGAAAGGGATAGCGCAGGATTGCAAAATGGTCCCTTCTTCATCCTCAGTCGAACTAAGTGACAGGAGAGGAGGTCGCGGCGGGGGTGAAGTCAATGGTTCGAAGGTAGTCGTGGGAGGAGCGAGGTCTCCATTGCATAAGCCTGGGTTTGGTTGTGAGCTGCTGCATAACATGGAACTCCTCAACCCGGATCGGAGTGGGTGAAATTTCTCTGATTTCACAATGGACCGGACTACGTTGTGCGATGACACTTGATTGTTGCATTACATGAAAATAATTGTTTGATAACCCTGTTTGTGCTTGTATGCATTCATGAGTCTCCAATTCAACTTACTAAGCTGTAGTTGCTCATACCCTTATAGATCCTTTTGCAGGTTCTGATTTGTAATCTCTTCAAGTACTATGCCGCCCTACAATTATCCAGAGGTTAGTCTTTTTGAAGCCAGGGGTGTGAGGATCAAGTTATTTAGCATAATGTGTAACTAGACTGACCTTATAGTTAAAGGTTGAAGACTGTTAGTTATTCTGTAAATTAGTAGACTGTGGTGATTTTGTAAATCTTCCTGGGAAGCTCTGTGGACTTATTTATATAATTATCTATGTTTAGTAGTAATTTGAGATAATTATCATATTTGTAGTATAATTATTAATCGAACTGTTTACTTCAAAGCGAGTGGTCGTCGACGCCTTGTGTAGATCATCTCTATGGTAGGAATTGTGAGGCCAGTTTCTATCATAGAATGGTTTACACGGCGGGACTGTTGCGACTTCGTGACTTCGGGGCGTAACAAGTTGTAGTTGAGTTGGTTCTCGTGTACCAACAACTGGATATGACACATCGACGACTTACATGAACTTAAGGATAGGTTACTTTGACGAACAAACTAATACCCAAGGTCAGTTACTACTAGGTTTCGCTTAAAAGAACTAGATAAGAGTAAGTCTTGACTCAATTTGACAATGGAGAACATAATTGCAAGGGAAAAGGGAGGATATTCTATTACTGATAATGATTAATGCAACTATTACAGGACAGGGTATTAATATGGCCCAATTAGGACAACTCCTAGAAATCTACAATTTATAAAAACAGATACTTTATTAAAAATAATCTACACATAATGCTCAAGGGTAGTTCGGGTAATAAAATAAGGGGGATATTTTGTGGAATAGTACAAAACAACGAATATGTGGCATTAGATTATTCTATGGTCTTAATTACGGTAGGGGTGAGCTTTGGCTTTGAGAAGTAGCAATCAAGTTGGCCGTTGGGTAGGGGAACTCGGTGATAGACTAACAGAGCTGTTGGTCCAACCTTCCGAGCTATTGACCGTACTCCTATTAGGATCCCGGAAAACTCAATATTCTAGGTCCTAGGCTTTGAATGACCTATGCAACTTCCTTGGGTTCCTCTACTTAAGAGATTATTGCTTCCCTTTGAGAGCTTGGGTAACCATTAGGTTGAATTGGAGGACCACTTGACCTTTTACTTAGTAAATTCTTGTTGTAAAGCTTGGTGCACCATGGTAATTAGTTTACAAGCTCGTGACCTTGTGATTAGGGTTAGATTCCTATCATCCCCTCTAGGTTATTTGAAATTTGGGATCAAGTTTGGTTTAGCCTCAGGTTGCTCATCTTCTAGGACATATGGACTAAGGTTGGCAATGTTGAAGGAGTTAGAGACCCCATATTCTTCCGACAAGTCTATCCGATAGGAATTTTGGTTAATCTTCTTAATAATCCTAAATGGTCCATCTACCTTAAGAGATAACTTGCTCTTCCTTAGATTTGGAAATCAATCATTACATAGATGAATCAGCATTAGGTTGTCAAGCTGAAATTCTCTGACTTGTTGTCCTTAGCTTTGCTTCTTGAGCTTAGAAGCAACTTAAGTTAAGTGATCCACCAACTTTTGATGCATTTCTCGAATAGCTTTATAATGTTTTATAACTTACCAGTCCTCTACGAAGCTTGATAAGGGCACTTGGTCAAGTGAAAGGTCAGGTTAGACCTATAGGCAACTTGAAGGATGTCTTGCTCGTAACACTATATAATATCTTATTGTAGGAAAAATCAATTATTAGCAATCACAAATCTCAATCTACTTGATTTCTCCAAACAACAACTCGGAGTAAGGTACTTAGAGTTCGATTGACAACCATTGTTTATTTGTCTATCCATAGATGGCATGATGTGCTGAACAATAACTTGTTTTTTGGTCGTCTCTACAGTGTCTTACAAACATGGCTTAAGAACTTACGATCCCTATTGGACACTATAATCTTCGTCACTTTGTACAACTTGACCATTTTCAACAAATGGAGAAAAGAGATAGTTAGAGTATCATTAGTTTGGTTGCACGACATAAATTGCGCCATCTTACGAAACCTATCGATGACTACAATGATGGAGTCCTTCCCTTGAGACATCATCGGTAACCCAAGCACAAAATCTATGCTTAGCTCAGACTATGGTTTGTTTGGGACAATAATGACAAATAAGGCCCTTGCTCAGCTCGACTTTTGGCTCTTTTACATATAACACACTTTCTAGCATAGAATGTAGTCCTTCATCATTCTTGTCCAAAAGAACTAAGATGCTAACAATTCAATTTCCATTTCTCACCAAAATAGCTAGATAATCTACCACCATATACCTCTTGCACCGATAACTCTCATATTGAATTGATTGGGATACATAACTTGCCTTTTTGGAATAAGTATCTATCCTCATTACAGTAATCATCAATAGATCGTCCCTTTTTGCACCTTATATAGATTGGACCAAAAAATGGGTTAATATGCTGCACTGAGAGCTAATAAGGACGAATGTATTAGGGTGGGTTCAAGCTTGCAAAATGCTTGAAGAAAGAGATAGGAATAACGTAAAAGTAAATAAGCAAACTACGGATAACTCTAAGGATATGACATACCAGGGAACTTCCAAGGATTAGTAGCATAACTCAATATAATGCACGAGATGGTCTGATGGAGGTACTCGCCACTCAACCTTGCTTAAGGGTTAGGATAAAAGTAAAGTAAGCAAACAAGATAATAAGAGCAATATTCACAAAGAGTATATTCAATATTAAAAATAAGATGATAAATGCAACTACATGTATAATGAGTATTTATACCTAAAAAACTAGGGCAACCTACTTAAAATGGAAAATTAAAAGGGTAATGTCTAAAAAAAGTAATGTATTAGGAATGGTACAAATGAAAATTCAAGGAAAACAATTATTAGCATAGCAAATTCCTACATATGGGTTTGGGACACATGGCAACGG
The DNA here is from genome assembly GCA_024138015.1 of Lumnitzera littorea. Classification (NCBI taxonomy): domain Eukaryota; kingdom Viridiplantae; phylum Streptophyta; class Magnoliopsida; order Myrtales; family Combretaceae; genus Lumnitzera; species Lumnitzera littorea. Next base: position 114,528,057 of record JAMXBB010000002.1, on the reverse strand, counting down.
CTAATTGGAGATGCTCCTAGTAGAAACAGACAAATGGTACGGTTAAGGTAGAGGGTTGAGTAAGGGTGCCGAGCAAAGGTGCTAAGCAGACTTAGATTCGTTCAAGGAGAAATGGTTGTGGATATGTATTGAAGTTCTTGGCTTTTTGGTACCATTATTGCCAAGTTGGAGGTCAGCTCGGTCAGTGCCGAGTAGGTGTATGAGGGGTCAAAATATCAGTGAGGCACTCATCTAGTTGGCACTCGACCATCGAGAGATGTGTAGTTACTTGGCTTGGCATAAGGAGTGGGTTGACAATGAGCAAGAGTAGGAGAAGTCATTGCTTTAATACTTGAAGGCCTTAAGCTTGGGCTTGGGTTAAGGGTCTAGTACTTTAATTCCTATCATGGGTCCTCCATGGACAACCCCTTAATCGCTTCTAAGTAACCTTAATTGCAAATTGATTAGAAGGGTATGCCGTTAGGATAAGGGGTCAACCACTATGTTGTTCTTGTATTTTATGACATATGAAAATCCTTCCATGAACTCTATCTACTTTGCCTATCTCTTAAATAAGTTGGTTAGCTCTTCAAATACTTTAGTGACTCATCGTTGGTGTAGATGGCAAATTCTCTTGGCACTAGATAGTTTTACGAGATTGTTAGAGCTCAAATAAGGAGTAGAACTCCTTATCATACACTACATATTTGAGGATTGCTCCTTAAAGCTTCTTGTTGAAGTAAGCAGTAGGTCAGCCCTATTGCATCAACAAGAGACCTCTACCTATATCAGAAGCATCACATTTTAATTTGAACATCTTTTCAAAAATAGGGAGACCAAGGATAGGGGTAATGGTCAACTTTTCCTTCACCTTATCAAAACTTCAATGCTCCTTTACTCCATACCCAAACTTAGCATTCTTCTTGGACAACTTGGTTAGTGGTGCCACTATGATACTAAAGTTCCTGATGAAGCATTGGTAGAATAAGGCAGGTCTATGAAAGCTTCGGACATTAGTAGAATAGGTCAGACAGGCCACTTAATAATTGAATGCACCTTCTCTTCGTCAACCTGAATTCCTCCTCTACTCATTACAAAGCCTAAGAATGCAACCTCATATTGGTAGAAGTCGTACTTCTTTAAGTTGCCATAAAGTTTCTTAGCTCAAAGCTTAGAGAAAACAGCTTAAAGATGTTCTTGGTGCATCTCTAGATCAAGGATGTACACAAGGATATCATTGAAATTGATAACTTGAATTTTCCAATCAAGTCACAAAGCACATGGTTCATCAATCTCATGAATGTACTTGAAGCATTAGATAAGCTTATAGGCATCACAAGCCATTCATACAACCTATGGCTTATCTTTAATGTGGTTTTCCACTCATCTCTTGCTTACACTCTTATATGATGGTATCTTGACTCCAGGTCAATCTTTGAAAATATTCTTGTTCCATGCAACTCATTTAACATGTCATCGTGCCTAAGGATAGGATATACATGATATAATCCTATTCATAGCTCAGCTATCCATATACATTCTCCATGTGTCGTTCGTCTTTGACACCAATAAGGCTAGTATAGCATAAAGACTCAACGACTCATGAACATAACCTTTCTCAATTTGTTCATCAACCTGCTTCTAAAGCTTGATAGCTTGCTTGAGAATTATATGATATGCAAGCTTATTTGGCAAGCAGCACATGGTTGTAAGTCAATTACATGTTCTATACCTTGGGTCAAAGGTAAACCCTTGGGCAGCTCATTAGGGAATAGGTCAACAAACTCTTTAAGTAGGGACTTCACTTCGATTGAAAGCTTAACACCTTATTCCTTCATCTCAAGCAACTGCCTTATCAATAGAAAGGTGGGTCCTTCTGACTTCATCTCCTTTAATAGCTCCGATTTAGTCATCACTAGGGTTTCCTTCTTCATAGTTTGGTTGAGCTGAACTTGCATATTTTTCACTTGGTCAAGAGTCATAGGGTTTAACTTCATCTTTCTCCTCTCATGCTCAAAAGAGCATATGTTCCTCATTCGATCATAGACCACTTTCTGATCAAATAGCTACTAATCCTATGAACAATATGAGAGACACTCATCAATAGGATGTCACATAGCACCTTGTCTTGATATTTCCCAATAGTGATTAGCACTAAAACTTGTTTAGTACCTCATAGGGCTCCCTTATCACTAAGCCAGTGTAATTTCTCTGGTTTGGGATGAGGAATGGTCGACAACTTTAGTTATTGGACCATAAATGCAGAAGTAACATTAATGCAACTCCCATTGTCAACTATGAGTGCAAACAATGTTCCCTTCACCTTGCAGCTAATATGGAATAAATTCTTATGTTGCTCTTCTTTGAGTGTTGGGCTAACACTCATTACTCTTCTCAACACCATGGTTACATGCTTGAAGTTTCCTTCTTCATTGTAAAATTACTTCCTTTTCCTTGAATAGGTTAGCTTGTCCTACTCCTTTTAGGTCTTCCGCCTCTTCATCCGTACTCTCGACTTTAATGGTCGACACTTCTCCCTTCATTATCATAGTTGTTTTATTCAGGTACTAAGCTTCTATATGACCAAACCCTTGACATTTAAAGCATTTAATCTTGCTTATTTTCCTTCCCATGCTTTTTCCTTTCTCAAAACTCCTTGGTAATTCTTTTTCATCAGCATGGGTAGTTAGGACAGGTCAGGCTTCATTAGCCCTACTTAGTTCTAATCGCATAGGTTTACTCGGAGTAAGTCAGCTTATTTGAGTTCAACTAAAGGGAGCTTGAAACCTACTCATTCTTCTTCTCTATTCTCTAGGTAGCTTGGATGGCTTCAACAAGAGTAGCAATATCGATTGTTTCCAGGATGTCTTAATGTCATATCTCAACCCATTAAAAAACTTGAAAATAGTTTAGTCTTTAGACTTTAACACCTCATAATGGATCATCAACATTTGAAATTCCTTAATGTAGGCATCCACACGTAATTCACCTTGTCTTAATTTTGGGAACTTCTTGAATGAATCTTGTAGATAATAGCTTAAACGAACCTTCTTTGCACTACTCTTTTCATCTCTAACCAAACCCTCACTTCTTGCTCTCCTTTTCGTCATTAGGTGGCTTGTAAGTTTTTCTACCATAGAGCAGCATAGCTAGTGAACTCAAGCATAACAAGTCTTACCTTAGCATTCTCGAGGACTTCATGACACTCAAAATGCTTCACAATCTTATCAAACAAATCAAGCTAGCACTAGACATTACTATTACTAGAGAAGCTTAGAATTTCTAGTTTCCATTCTAGGAGCTTGGTTATTCTAATCTTCCAACTCGTAATACTCATCACCTTCTTCCTCCATTTCCTTATCCACTTCTTTAATCTCATCCATGGCAAGTCTTCGCCTGACATTTTCACTCCTCCAACTCAGTTAGGGTAAGCCAGCTAATTAGGTTAACGAATGTGGCCATAACTTCGATTATACATTATTAGTTTAACCATTGTTTAGTTCATCTCTAAGGGCTTTCCTATCATCCCTCATAGCAGTGACTAGGCTTTCCACTGGGTTTGTGAGTCTGTTAAGCTTATCTTTGATGAACATTGAGGTATTGCTTCCCATTTGGCCTTGGCCATGGGCACCACTCTCATTATCTCCAATAGTTCCTCCAACACTCGGATTCGATATTTTCACTTACAAAACCCACTTCCTCAATTGGATAAACTTCAAGTCTATAAGACCTTACTTCAACACTACCTTAGGAACCACCACTATAGCTACTTCTACAATTGCAACTATATGGCTCAACAATCCAACAACTATAGCTACACTTGCAATATAATACACCCACTTTGTTTGTTTTCAATGTAAAAACAAGGGATAATAGAGTAATGACTAACACCATAATTAAAGCCACTAAACTACCACTTCATGTCTCACTTCATAACAACTTACAACCTTAGAGCTACTACAACCACATACCCTATTACGGTACATACACAAGAACACAAGAAGGATAACAAAAACTTTAACCCTGAACATTGCCAAAGCTCTAATACCAAGATGGAATGGGCATCGATGTAGATGGATATATGACTAGTGGTACCTCGCGAAACCAATAACGATGGGCTTGAACAATTGTGAGATGGTTCGAAGGGTAAATAGTAGCCGTAATTGAGCTTGTTCTCGTGCACTAACAACTGGATCTAATGCACTGGTGCCTTACATGAGCTTATGGCTAGCTTGATATGATGTATAAACTAGCACCTAAAGTCACTTGCCACTAGCTCTTGCTCAAAAGAAATAGATAAGAGTAAAGCTTGATTCAGTTCGACAATGGAGAGTATGAGTGCAAGGGAAAAGAAAGGATATTCTATTATGAATAATGATTGATGCAGCTATTACAAGAAAGGGTATTAATATGGCCCAATTAGGGCAACTTCTAAATTTGTACAATTTACAAGAGTAGATACTTATATTGTAAAAATAGTCTACACATAATGTTTAAGGTAATTCAGGTAATATAAAAGGGGGGATATTTTGTGGAATAGTACAAAACAAAGGACACAGGGCATTGGATTATTTTGTGGTCTCGACTACGATAGGGGCAAGCTTTAGCTTTAAGCGGTAGTAATCAAGTCAGCAACTGGGTAAAGGAACTCAATGATGGATTGACCGAGCTGTTGGCCATGCTCCCATTGGGATCTTGGATGAGTCAGCGTTTTAGGTCCTGAGCTTTGAATGACCTTTACAACTTCCTTGGGCACCTCCACTTAAGAGATTGTCACTTGCCTTTGAGAGCTCAAGTAACCCTCTAGGTTGAATTGGAGGAACTTGACCTCTTCTTTGGTAAATTCCTATCGTAGAGCTCGGCACACAATTGTAACTAGTTCATAAGCTTAAGACCTCATGATTAGGCTAAGAATCCTATTAGTTGGGTTTATTGGTCATTTCATGGAGAAGCCATATTAGTTACACTTACATGTAGCTAAAAGGATTCTATGCTATCTTAGTGGTAAATATAATCATGGAATTTTCTGACTCATTCTCATTCTACCAATTCAGTAAGATACACAATAGTGATTGGGTAAGCGATATTGAGACACACAAAAGCACATCCAAATACTTGTTCTATACTTAGGAAACATAGTCGTTTCACAGTATTAAAAAATAGCAAGTGGTGGCTTTATCAATAGTAAAAGCGGAGTACATTGCAGCAACATGTTAAGCAATTTGGCTATGCAATATATTGGAAGATTTAAAGCATGGTCAAATAGGTCCAACAATTATGTAATGTGATAGTAAATCTGCCATATCATTAGCTAAAATCCTATGTTTCATGAGCAGAGCCAACATATTGATATGAAGTTTCCTTACATTAGAGAACTTGTCAAGCATAAGAAAATTGAACTCTAGTTTTGTAAATCTAAAGAACAAGTTATAGATTTCATGACGAAGCCACTGAAGGTTGGCTTGTTCAGAAAATTCAAGACAATGCTTGGAATCCCCATTTGTGAATGCGAATTTCAATGAAAGATTTAAGTTCGAGGTAACGTGTTGAAATACTTGAATCAAAAAGTTAAATTTAGCAAACTAAATTTTGAAAGTTTGTAAAACCACTCATCCTTAGCTTTCATCAAGTAATACTATAAATTGAATACAACATAAACATATAGAGATAGAGAGGAAAAAAAGGAATTTCTCCATGTTAGCAAACACATTTTTTTATTCTCTCCTTCTATTTCTTTTGAGAGTCTTGTTTATAATTTGCAAATTCCATTTCTTACAAAATTTTTTATAGTATATTTCCACATCTATGAGACCTCAAATGAATTATAAGTGATAGTTGCCATTATTCTGTTCCATTATATTATATTCTATTTCTTAAGAATTGCAATTCTTTTCCTAACTTAACCTATTCAACAAATTAAACGTACCATATGTAATAGCTTCTTTTGGCCTTGATAAAGAATTTCAATTCCCTATTTGTTAACAATTGGAGGTTTATAAAATAGTTATTTTGCCAATAAAAAACACTATTAGCACCATAGGGGAGAAATAGCTCTAATACTCCATATTTCTGAAGTTAACTCAACATATGAAAATTTAATCCATAAAGGCATATTTGTTATTTATATTTGCATTTTCATTAGCACTAATCTATAATGAAGTCTTATCAAATTAACATATGACGTTGGTATTCGCCAATATTACGTTATTTTGGAAACATACACAATTGAGAAAATAACTGGAGGAGACATGTATGTGAGATCATTGTGTCTGTTGATCCATGTCGTACTTATAGACTAAGAGAATATTATAGGGTTATTTTATTGCTATAAAAATAAGAGAAGGAAGAAAATGATGCTACAAAGAGGCTTAGTTTTCCTAGGATATAGCGTTGACAAAGAAGACATTATTGTTCTCTCTAACAATATTACATAGCTCCATTAATCTAAATGGCATTAAGGCACGTTGAGATACTTAAGGAGGTGTTTAAAGTGCCACATAACATTCTAAGCAACTCTCTACTTTATTAATGATTACTTCAGTAAAATTACTTAATAATTTTTAAATCTTTTATGGCTCCCTTATTCATTACTTTTAAAGCCAATATAAGATATTTTTTAAAAGTGGGATGCTTAGTATAAGAATATGTACTAAGCACCAATGTTTATTTTGATACCCCAATAGGGTTAAGCACCTCACATTGCTTGTACTTTATTAATAAAAGTAGAGTGTTTACAATGGAAATATGTGTCAAGCACCTTTGATAACACATGACCTTATTGTTCTCTTACAATTGTAGATGGAGCAAGACTGATCTTCGCTTCTCTTGTTGCATATTATATATGTGTGTGTGTTGAGATACTTGCCATTCTATAAGCAAGAAGACATCATCATCATGGATGTATGAGCCATCATCCTTACTCTTAAGTTCAGAAAAAAGTTAATTATCAAAATTTATTGGAAAGAGAGAAATATATCTTATATATATTTTAAAAAGCAAATTGGACATGACAATATATATATAAAAAAGTAATTAAGAATTTGATTTTGCAAACATAAGGTCTTGGATAAAAATCACATAAAAGTCATTTTACTTTTCCAAGTTGTATCAATTGCTTGAATTTTTACAATTTTTTCCACGTTTTCTTCATAATATCTTTCATTATGAAATTAGAGTTAATGAAAGACATTCTTTTGAATTGCTATTTATTTATCATTATGATTTCAAAAGTAATAATTACAGAGTTGGTCAATGCTACAAATGATTTGGTTTTATCGCTTAAAGTATAATACCGGTTATATGACTTGATATAATAAAATTAATTTTATAATTAATATTATGAAAATGAATATGGATTATTGATTGACCGATTCTCCAATTATTTATATTCAAAATGACATCTTTTTATTTTTTTAACAATATTACTAATGACACAATCCTGTATAGTCATCATTAAAAGAAATAGAAAATACTAATGCCTATTGTTAAGGAGCCTTAAAATAATGGCAATGTAGGAGCTTGAGTAGGATAAGATGATTAAGGTACGTTTTTAAAAGATTTTAGAGGGACAAGAATGTTTTAAGAGTTCAATGAGTGCATCAATATTTAACAAATAAATAACTTCGAGGGCAAACTGATAATATCTTCTCACATATATCATTTTTACAAGTGTCTAGGTGTCGAAAGTCATTTGCCATTAGGATAGGTGAGAAAAAAAAAAAAAAAAAAGTCATTTACCAACTACATCAACTTTATAGAAGATAGAAGAGGAGAATCGAACTTTGTGTGCATGTTTATATACTTTTGGCTCTTCACCTACATTCAAATGGAGATAGACGAGATGGATTGCTTTTCGATGTTTCCCCAGTATTTGTTCTAAACTTGTTAAAGAAGAACCTTATTAATTATGGTTTTTATAATGAGAGAAGATCCCATAAGACTATAATAAGGAGTAAAATGTTCCTTTATGTTTTTGTCATTAGCCGCTTTTACTCATCTGTTGATGTAATAGATCAGATGCTCAAAAAAAGAAAAAAAAAGAAAAAAGAAATTCAAGTGGAGATTCTTCAATATGTGTTTTAAATAATCGTGGATCCCTAAATCTATATATTGTAGAAGTGCTAATACAATCGAGATCCTTTACGGTAATGTCCTAATCACTTCATATTACATTGTCTTCTATCTTGCAAGAACATAGCATGACCCTTCAAATTAATTTCAACTTGTACTTTGTCGTAATTTGGATTATTGGGCATATATTATTTGATTGCATGAATTCTGATAAAACCCTAATTATCGGTATGTTTTTTTATCATTACAATGTACACCTAATAAATCTCATGTCTCAAAACCATCAGATAAAGATTCCTTCGTTTCAATTATTGTCTGGCTTGCTCTTACATAATGTCCAGAATGGCGATGACTGAATGCACCCTTTGAAGGAATGATTGGCTTAATAATATATAAAAGAAAAGAAATAGCTTGCTCCTAGATTATACAAGACAAACAACTTTGATGGGATAAAATTATATGTGGTGCAGTTTAGCCTCGACATGAAATGGAGGATTGGCCACGTCGCAACCCAAACCAAAAATTTCTCAGGTATATAAGTGATAGAAAACAACAAATGTGATTGGACTCAATAATTCATTAATTTATCTGATAAATTAAGCCGAATCCCATATAGTATTGAAAAGATGGAGATATCGTAAATTTGAAAAATACAAAAAATTGTGAGGAGCACTTCATTAGCATAACTGTCCTTTAAATATATTCTTTTGATCCCATCCTACAATTCTTAGAGGAAATTATAATGTTGCATTTAAAAAAAAAAATTTGAAGAGCTTAATCATTTTAACAATAGAGGGATGAGAGGATAACTCTATTCTTTAGGGTATTCACTCAGATCTTATTCCACTAAATAGATTTCAGATATATAATAAAAGTTATAGGATAAGTTTTGAATAATAACTTTTCAGAATTCATTTTCATAGAGTAGGGTATGAATATAAAGTCAAGTACCCTATCCTCCCTTGGAACTAATAGTCTAACATGCACAAGGTACAGTATCTATGCTACCTTATACCTATTTCGTAACAATAATTAAATAACATTATTAAATAAAAATCTTAATATTATTACTTTTTCTATTTCAATTTTAAAGAAAATAACAATAAAAGCACAACTCATAACTATCTAGTTCATCTCTCTTCCTCTTCTTCTTCTTTTTTTTTTTTTCCTTTTATCTTTTTGTAAAAACCTCTTTCTTCTTTTACTATCCTCTCCTTTTTTTTTATCCTCTTTCATCTTTTACTAACTCCAATCTAATTAGATCTTAAAAGTATTTTAGTTCTTAACTTATCATTTAATATATTATATTACAATTACTTGCACATGGTTTCTGTATTTTATATGTAATAATCTTATGGTTCAATAAAAATTTTATTTTGATGATTTAAAAAGAAAAAATGAAAGAAATATAAGTATGATCCAATTAAGGGTTTTAACATTTTCAGCTATAGAAATATTTTTTATTTTGCTTACCAAGATTTTATATTGTCTCAACTTAAGATACTTTACAACCTATATAAATTATTATCGGCGGATTCACCAATAATATAATTTTAATTTTAATATAAATTATGCGCCATTATAAAGTTTTAAAGAAAAAGAAAAAACAACTCCCATATGACACATGATAGGTTTCCATACAAAAACCTAGAAACCCATACCTAGAGGGATACTCTACCAACCCTAGTCCCTACTTTTGCTCAACCCAATTACAATTTCCAGAGAATATCAACCTACTTTTATTTTATCCATATTTTTCTTTCATTTTTTTTTTTAGGTAATTCGCTTCTTTGGGACTCTTTGGATAACAAATTGATTCTCAGATTTCCTTTGTTTTGTAAAATTTCCATTTTTACTATTTAGATAATGTAAATTTATATTTTATATTGTGATAGTGTTTTGAAATTTGAATAACGAGACTTGACATATCTGAAATCGGTAAATATCGGTTGTTCAGCTGGCTGATTGAACCAAAATTTGAAGTTCTCCTTTCCCACATGACATTTGGTTTCTTTTATAAATCAAATTTCGTTACTCTTAATAGTTCCTTGTCCTTCATATTGTCGCCTACGAAGTTCCATGAATATGAATCATAAACTTCTGCGTTTACATATACAGAGTAATATATAATTGATGAAGATAAAAAAAAAAAAAAAAATGATACGTGAACGAATAGGAAAGTTCTATCCCAATTTCTTTTCCACCTTACTTGATAACGAAGGACAACATTAGAATGAGCCTAAATTCATTGTCAAATTAAAAATGAAAGTAATTATAAAGCAATTTTTTAATAAAATTCTTTTATCTTACGTCACCTTGACAAATAGTGCATGAATCAAAATACTGTCATGATATTTTGTCCAAACATTAACACGATAACTATGTAAAACCTAACATGACATGTGTCATCGTGTTACGATATTGCTGAACGGATCAATATTGTTCATGTAAATGTCATCTTGGTACGAATATAGACCTGAACCACTCAATTTAATTGTTAAAATTAATCACTAAAAGATGAACTGATATCTAGTAATGCAAACGGTTTAATTTTTAAAGAAAAAAATAATATATGGGTATGGAAATTAAATTAAATACGAATTATAATAAATAATGCTCAGAAAATTTACCACAAATACTAGAGAATATGTCAAAGAATTTTCAATGCAACTGCAGCGTGTTTGTTATCTTTCCAAACGCCTTTACCTTGGATTGTCAAATCAATATCCGAAACCACCGTAGTCAACATTTTGTTCAAGGCCCTCTTGTAAGTTTGCAATCCTGATGTCTCTGGAGTAGTTGGAATTTGTAGAGTTATTCACTTCCCTCGTTTTCGATCGACTTGTCAACAATCTTGAAACTAATTTCTTTTCAACTCTTCGGATTTTAAGAAACCAAGCAATTTATGTCTTTCGAAATATTATATTATTATATATCCCGAGAATTGCTTAATAAGATTCCAATAATTGATGCTGTTGGCCTCGTTGAATTCGTGCTCTCCACTTGTGTTTCTAAATTCCAACCTGATGGCTTCAAGGAATTTGATCACGAATATTCTAAAACACAAACTTTTCGATGACGAGAATTGATGGTTTTCACTTATAATTACTATTGTGAATAAGACGAACTTAAATAAATTAAAATAATATATTTTGATGGCCTTGCATCACCGATGAAATTTTGATAGTCTCAAACTATGACGAAAGAAGAAATCACTTTACTTTAAAAAAAAAAACTATTTAATTTAATAATTAATCATTTAAAAAAATTGTTCAAAACTCTAAAAAAAATACTATTGATATATCAACAGTTAAAAGATAAATCTCCTAAAATAAAAGATAATAAAAGATTTAATCTGTTCAAATCTAAAATATACTTACTTGCTAAAAAAATATAAAAATATATCTTATCCTAATAACAAAAAAAATAAAATCTTAAATATAAAAATTTTTTATGCACAGTATCGTTATCGTAAACTTTTACGTCTGTACTAGTAGTCTCCATCATGAACTTTATTCTTTCCATTAGACCCAAAATTATTTGTTCTCCAAATTCACTAAGCTAGATCAAATAACTTATTTCCCTTCTATTAAATTTTCAGGCATGATATAAGAAGGCTAGAATATAGTAGTATGTGGAAGCACTGGGGACTACACGCGGTGAAAGCCATAGTTGTTGCCCATATCTGTATCCATGATGGATGGGTACACTTGGAATCAAGTCATTTGAACGACAAGAAGTTTGTCTAAATTGAAGGATTTGAAACCTCTCCAATGTGGTCTCTTTTTATATCGGCACAACTTACGAATATAGGACTCTTTGTTTTTTTTTTTATTTCGGTAATATACGAATATAGGACTGTTGGCGCATGTACATTCACATGTTGGAGACTACATATGTATAGTTGAATTGAAGAACTTTCATGCATTTCTTTTCCTTTTTAGACAATTTAACTGAAATAATGCTCCATCATAAAGAACTTCCTTCACCACAATAACAATATCGAATCGCAAATACACTCCCCAAAATAATTATTGGATAATTCTAAATACTTCCAAAAAAAAAAAAAAAAATGGAAGAGCGGCTATTATAGCGTGTAATCCAATTCCACCTTTCTATTACTTAGTTTAACCATAATGCAAATATACTATCTAAGCTATCATTGATCAAGGTTATATAGACCTCTAAACTGTTTTAGTGTTACTTCACCTCCTCATAATTTTTAAATATGTAAAACACCAAAAAAAAAAAGAATAAAATAAATAGCAGGGAAATTGGTGAGTCAAGGTACAAAAGGAGAAATTAATTAAAAAATTAAAAAAAAAGGAGGATTGAGAAAACATTATTGGTCATATAGAAGGTTAGATACCCTCTCATCTCTCTATTTTATAAAAACAAAAGTAAAGCAACCCTCATTCTTCTCCTCACACCTCTCTTGCACATGACCCAATTGGATAGATTTCCCCATGCGAATTCTAATCGAATCAAGAACCACATCCGTTTCCATAAGGTTGAAAGAGAGAAATCAGAAGCAAGTCCCTATATAATGATATCATGACAAGTTTCATTTTGTATTGAACTTCAAATTCATTTTTCTCCCCAGGGCTTTGCAAAAATGCATCAAATTTTGAGTTCTAAGGTATATCGCGATGGAAATCTCTTCGTGGTTGCATTCCTTATTGATTAAAAGGCAAGCTCTACCTTAATCTCCTTAATTTCGATCAAGTTTGAGTTTTATTGTAATGCCCTTGCACCCTAAACAAGTATTGCAACCAGTCACATATTCCATTAGTCCAGAATATGCTAAGGCATCTATGTTCGCCAAAATTCAGTCATAACATGTCTAAACCATAGATATAAACACATGAGAATCCACAAAGGAGTGAGTAGTTGTATTCACTCAAATCCCCATAAAACATGGATAAACTAGCACATTAGTCCAAGAGTATATCGACTCATAACTACATGAAACATAGGAAACATCAAAAGTATTTAAAACTACTTAGAGTATTCCAAATTGACATAATAAAGTAGAAAGGAGTCTATCTCCTCGACAACACATAACTCTCTCAAAACAACAAAACATGTCTCCAATGAATACATGACTCATCTTAACTCCATAAAACAAGACTCTAGTCAATACATAACTCCTCACTACTCTAATCATCATAATAATAAAGATATTGACACCCTCTTCATCCTGGATATCATCCACATATGGCTCGTCATAAATAAGATAGTTGTTAGTCCCTATGCCCAAAAAAGAATAAAAAATGAGTTGAAGCCCAATACGGGTGCACAAGCATAGATGGATACCATACCAAAACATAAATACACATGCAATGCAAGTATAACAAGAGTAGACAAGCAATCATTTAATTATCTTTAGTTTAAGTCCACAAGCATCATAAGAATACTTATGACTCAGCCATACTTAGGTCTTTTTCCACATACATAGGTGGATATATTTATAAGTTTTCTTTTAAGTCCTTTGCATTCAGATCTAGAGTTTAGAAATCCTAGTATTATAACTGTGTCATCATCTCATATGAAAGTTTACTAAGAAATCATTAATAGAAATTAAACTATTGGACCCTTAATTTGAGCCCAAGCTTGAGGACCGGAAAGTATAGTTAAGCGAATTCTTTCCTTACGTCCCACCATTAAGGAATCTGAGCTGCTGCAACCTATTATGGTCACCTCATTTTTCCTCCCTTTTCTTTATTTAAAATTTATTAGAATAAGAAAAAGGGTTCTAATTTAGAAAATAAAAAAAGGAAAATTTATAAAAATATATATAAAAAAAATAAATTTATAAAAATACAATAAAAAAACAGAAATTTTAGAAAAGCACTAAAAAATAGAAAATTTAGAAAAAAAAAAGATTTAAATAATTTGAAATAAAATAGAAAATTTTAATAGTTTTATACTTTTTAGGTCTTAGATAATAAAAATAACAAGGGGGATTTTGGGGATTAGGCTTAGATTTACATTTAGCCCAAGCCAACCTAATTCATATATGTAATTTGATTGTATATATAAACAAGATATAGGCCAATGGCCTATTAGTACTACACATTGACTTAACACTGCATTAGAGCTATAGGTCTTAGGTTCAAATCTCCTAACAAGCACTCAGTGCCTTTTTCTTTTTTCTTTTTTTTTTTCACCACATTGTACATGTAGCAAGGGGGCATCAGGCCATATACCATATATCAATGCCTAACACGTGGCATGCAATGGTTCAACCACATGACTAACATGGTGCCACGTAAGTATCCTTTTCTCTCCTGTTGTTCCCTTTTCCCTCCTTTTCCCTAGCGAAGCCAGTCTACACCCCTAACTTTAGCCTCATTTTTGGCATAATTTCCATTTGAGAATACGCCAGTTAGTGGGTGATTCCTATTCTCCACATAGCTAAGTCTAGATATGATCATTTGGAGGCTCAAAATAGCAACTAGAATTTGGAAAAACTTAAATATGCGGATTTCTCTCGTCTTATGATTCGAGCAATACAATAATTTTTTAAGCTTCTAACCTTTCACTTTAGCAAGAACAGACATGTTGGATACGCATTTGATCAAAAAACAACTCTAATCAGCACTCAAATTCGAAGATCAACTCTTAGTCATCCTCTTGCATTCATCTTCGATTAATAGCATTTTATCACATTCCATCCTCAATTCGAGTTCTAACACTATAAATTAGAGCTCAAGTAAGCATTCTAGGCCATTAACTTCTTCTCCCCGTACTTATAAAACACAACCCCCAAAACTTTTTCTCTCTATACATGACCTCAAAAAACATACCCACAAGACTTTCTCTCTCTATATGCAGCCTCTCTTTCTCTCTCTAAAATTGTAGTTTTTATGGTGATTTTTGAGCCATACCACTACTATTTCTAGCATCTTTGGCTAAAGACCAACCCAAAAAAACCACCCTCATGGCTTGCCATTGCTACTAGCTCCTTTACTACCTACTTAGCTTTTGAAACCCTAACCACTCATATAGACCACCACTCATGGCTATACTTAAGTTCAATCTATCACTACTAATAGACTCACCACCCTTGTAAACACTAGCCCAACCACCTCTCTCACTTTGTACATTAACCACTAGTCTCGCACACTACCTTTCTCTCTCTACCCCAACTGTCTAACATTGAAATACCACCAAACTTGGTAGCACTTAAACCAAACCCCCATTTCCCAATAGAAAATACATGACAATTGTGTTTCCTGCATCTAATTTGGCTTGTTACACTCTGAAACCATAGAGTCGTAACAGTCTTACTGTACAAACCAACTTATGATAGTAATTAGTCTCACAGTCCCTATCATAAATATAATTTACACAAAGCGTCAACGACTCTTCGCTTTCAAGTAAACAACTCAATTAAGAATTAAGCTAGAATTTACATAAAAGCTAGAACTTTAAGTCACACACACACACACACACACACATATATATATATATATACATTCACTTTATCATAGAATTCCTGGGAAATTCTACATATTACAACATTCTGCTAACTTACATATCATATATCAATTCATAACCTAGAAATACTAACAAGACCTTAAAGAACTTAACTTTAACATAATTGTAATGCGGCATATTAGTTAGAAGTCAGAACCTACAAGATAATCTATATAGGTATGAGTAACCACACCTTAGTAGGTTGAATTGGAAACTTATGAATATATAACAAATATAAATAGGGTTATCAAACAATTATTTATATGCAATGCAAGAAGCAAGTGCCATCACACAACATAATCCAATTTGTTGTGAAATTAGACTAATTTCACCTGCTCTAATCTGAATTAAAGAGTTTTCATGTTCATGTAGCGACTCACAACCAAACGCAGGTTTGTGCAATAGAGAAAACACTCCCCCCCAAGACTATCCTTAAAACCAATGCCCTCATCTTTACTACGACCTCCTCTCCTATTACTTAGTTCGACTAAGGATGAGGAAAAAACTATTATGCTATTAAACGCTATCTTTTGCAAAGGTGTCAGTGTTTGGTTAAAGAACCCCAATAATCCACTAAAGAGTTGCAATGCATGTTGAATTAGGGTATTTAGGTTAGTTAAGATTATGTACAGTTTAGGATGATCAAATAATTTCACACCATTCAATTCACATCAATTACCAAACACAAAAATGAATACAGTATGAAATCAAATACCATGTGTATAACTATTTATAAATATAGTCAAGTACAATCCTAAGTCTTTGAGTACTTTAAAATGGTACTCCAAAATACGATGAAGTATTAAACCCAACTTATTTGATATCCTTAGTTTTGCTTAATCACTTATCATAGGTCGACTCGTCTTCTTGTCCTATAATATATAATATATAATATATATATCATCAAGATAAAAATACTAAAAACATATTTATATTATATATTATAGGATAAGAAGACGAGTCGACCTATGATAAGTGATTAAGCAAAACTAAGGATATCAAATAAGTTGGGTTTAATACTTCATCGTATTTTGGAGTACCATTTTAAAGTACTCAAAGACTTAGGATTGTACTTGACTATATTTATAAATAGTTATACACATGGTATTTGATTTCATACTGTATTCATTTTTGTGTTTGGTAATTGATGTGAATTGAATGGTGTGAAATTATTTGATCATCCTAAACTGTACATAATCTTAACTAACCTAAATACCCTAATTCAACATGCATTGCAACTCTTTAGTGGATTATTGGGGTTCTTTAACCAAACACTGACACCTTTGCAAAAGATAGCGTTTAATAGCATAATAGTTTTTTCCTCATCCTTAGTCGAACTAAGTAATAGGAGAGGAGGTCGTAGTAAAGATGAGGGCATTGGTTTTAAGGATAGTCTTNTTTATTAAAACTATAAAAAAAATTAAAATAATTATTTAAGTTAAAATAATAAAATTTGTAATACTTTTAAACCATAATGAAAAATGCATGTTATAAAGTCGAAAGAGGACCCCATTATGGGAAAGTATGTTCGAAAATAATAAAAATATACTATAAGCTTATAAAAATCGGAACTCAATTAAAAAAATTGTACGTGATTAATGAAAAAACTCAAACCAAAGATTTCATATGAATAAATAACTAATTTATATTGTTAGTACTAAATATATGAATAACTTAGTTATTTCACTCGAATACTTATTATTTTTTATATTCCCTAAATATCAGGTGATCATGATACCGATATTGACCTACCAATAGACTATTACGATCCCTAACATCTATTATGTCTAAGTAAATACTCCTAATAATTCCATATATGTTTGTGTTTGTAGTTAGTTAATATTAATTATTATTAATAATTGGATGATGTATGGGGCTGGGTTATGTATGTATACAATATTGTTTGATAAATTGTGAAATTACCTTAAAGTATGATAACCCACTATTTGTTATGTAATAGATCTAATAGGAATTGATTTGTTTGTGATATTAATTGATCATATAATAATTGGACTTATTGATATCAGACTTGAACTAATTAAATCAAGACATGCATAAATATACATTGCATAATTAATTCTAGTCATCACATTGAGGTAACCGAAAGTTATACAATAGTTAATGAATTATGATTATAGAGTTTTAGTGTGGTACACAAGTACAATATAACCCTACCTTAGCCCATTGAAATATTAAGCGTTGGAGGCGCCAACCACTTGGCTAAAGGTTGAGTCCAAAAGTCTCCGTTTAGGGTGAGTGTGGATTATGAGAACTCACTCATAATCATAGTTGAAACTTAGTTTTAATTAAAACTAAAAATGGATGTACCATTTTATTTTTGAATACGAAACGCAGAGTTTCTTAGTTGTAATAGTTCAAGTATGATATCCGAATCTAATTGATGCCATATATACTCCAACCCTGACTTTGAAGGGCATTAAATTTGAATTGTATGCAGTATCTAATCACCTGCATATATTTGTATGGCATTCTATATGTTCATGCATTCATATGGTTAAAATTAACTGTTGAATAACTTTTTGTTGTATGGCCGAGGGATTGCTCATTAAGCTTTTTAGCTTACACCACTATAATTTACTTTTGCAGGAGGACTTTTATGTCACACTGGGCTATGAAATGCTCAAGGTTAGTAGAAATCTAATGGGGTTTGTATGAGATCGAGCTGAAGGTTGAAAGGATATTACAATTACTATAGCAAACTCTTCAATAGAAACTCATTATATGATATTACATGTTATTCAGTATGTTTACTAGTCTATATAATAATACATTAAAGACTTAGTGTATGTGTTATATATATATGGTAGTTATAGTTGAAATTCATGTTATTATAATTATGTTGTGATATTACTTACACCTACATAACTTTTGAGTTATTAATCGTAGTAGTAGTCTTATATGTTGCATGAAAGGTTGTTGATTAGAAAGGTAACCAATCCACAATCTTTTGTACGATATATGGCGCCTACTACGATTAGGTTACCTCTTAAGTCGTGATAGTTGCTAGCTTTTTTGCTTACTTTACTCTTATCCAAACTCTTAAGTAAGGCTAATTGGTGAGTACCTTATCAGACCAACTTGTACATTATATCGAGTTAAGCCTTGAGTCTTCATAAGTTCCTTAGTGCATTATATCCCTAGAAATGTTCGAGGGATTGCTTGTTTTACTTTCATTGTTGTTCGCAAATTTTCCATTTTGTTTTCAAGCTTTCTATAAGCTTAGACCTACCCTTGTAATTGAACTTGTTTGTCCTCAGACCAATTGGTATCATCTTAGTATCAAAGTGGAGGTTTATTTTGGTAAGTTGTGTTTGAACTTTCTAGTGAGTAGTGATTGCTGTAGTAGTGTATCGTAATTGCCTAAGAAGTTGGCTATGCATGTTTGAGTAAGTAGAAGGAGCAGTAGTCCATTGTGGTTATATACCTTGTTTTGCCCTATTTCGAGTATATAAAAAATAGAGCAAGTTTTCAATTGGATTTGTTGTTCTTTGAGGGCATTTACTATATTGATAACTTGCTTGAACTTTCATGTGAAGGAAAGTGTATGTGATTTGTTTAAGTTAAGAAGGCGGTTTCAATTGTTTTTAAGGATTCTGAGTTTGTCTATTGAGTTCTATCGAAAGAATGACAAATTCTAGTATTAACGCTGGTATTAGAGATGACAATAGTAGGGTTATTCACTATGACCAATAGCCCTAGGTGATAGGATTCCAGATATCGATTCTACAACATGCCTAGTTTCAGTCAATATAGGAGGCTTGTTTACGAGCTTTGCCTGAATGGGTAACCTATTTATAAGCTTTATCAGTACTAAACAACCCACCCTACTTTGTTGGGGCTGCCTTGTAATGTTGAATATGCCCTACTTTATCCTATTCGAGCTCTCCCACAGACTTATCTATAAATTTTGGTAATATCAGAAGACCCGACATACTCTGCAAGTTTTGTCCTAGCCTATTATTTGTGCATTGTTTTTCTTTGTCTTCCTTACTATAGTAGAGTTACCCTGCCCTACTCTAGTTGGGTCTGCTCTACCCTTTTAGGTCTACTCTAATCAGCTAGGTGTGTTCTGCCCTAGTCTAAATGGTTTTGTCCTGCTCTGCCAACATCCTTTACGCTACCAGCCTATTCCGCTCTATAGGACTGTCTTACCTTACCTATTTGCTTTACTTTGCTGAAATCGATATGCTTACCCAAGTTTATTTGACCAAGATTTGCTTGGTCATGTTGAGATTGCGCGGCTATTCCATATCAACTTGGATATGTCAAGTCAAATCAAATAGGTCAGCCATATCCATGTTAGATCAATTACTTCCATATCAGGTTGGCCTAGCCATTCGAGGTCAGCCATGGCAACGTCAGGATGATGATGGTCATGTTAGATTGGCCTCAGATAAGACAAGTTGTCCAGAATTAGGTCCGCCCAGATCAAAGCTCCAAAGTCTCTAATAACTCTTCGAAATCAAACATCAACCTCTCATTTGAAAATCTCATTCAACTATTTACTTTACTTATGTTATTTAAATTTCCTATTTCTTATATTTTTCCTAAGTTGACTTCATATTTTATTTGTAATTACTGGAATGCCACTAGGGCATCCTTTTGTCATTTTATTTACAACTTTACCACTTTGTATAAATAGAAAACTTGTACAGGGTTTTAAACAAACTTGATATATTAATGAAAAACCCTTAAGTCTTTTCCCTTAGAAAGCTTTTCTCTACCCACTCTTATAAATCCCTTTAGCAAGGATTACGGCAAGAAACCCTAAGCTTAGTGTTCGTACGTCATATCAAGTGCTAGCTTAAGTCCGTATGTGATTCTACGGTACATCATATTTGTAGAGTTAGTACGCAAGATTGCTAAACCATTAACTTCCATTTATTTTTCGGGTGATCATGTAGCCTAGACCCTTCCATTAGTTATGTGTGATACTGGGTTTGTGTGTTCATCCATGAAATCTGTATCACTAGGGCACCCCTAGGAGTACAAACAAATGACTTGATGAGATAGCTAATCTCCTAGCCAATTTAACCCGAGCTATTCGTGTAATGGCTTATCAACCTACATAAAATGCTTGACTTGTTAGAGGATAGATCCTAGCTTGACAAAATCAAGGTAGAGGAGTAGGAGGACGAGTACAAAGAATGATTAACTTAGGAGAAGTGGATGACAAAGGAGAAGAAGAGGAGCAAGTTTGAGTACCTCGAGCTACCAACCATGTGAAGCTTCGGATCCTGAGCTTTAATGGTTTGGGGATGCAAATGACTATCTGGAATAGGATGAAAAGGTTGAGCGTCTCTCAACATGAGGATCATGAGAAGGTAAAGGTTGTTGTTATATAATTCTCTAGGTATGCTGCATTATGATAGAAGAGCTTTTAAGCCATGAGAAGGTGAAAATGATACATAGAGGTCAATACCTGGCCAGAGATGAAAAGGGTTCTTAAAAATAAGTTTGTACTAAATTCCTATAGATAAGATACTCTTGCAAGGCTTCGGGAGCTACGACAGGAGAATCGAACTGTTGATGATTATGTTCTAGAATTTCAGATGCTTATGATTTGATGTGAAGTAGATAAGCCATTAGCTTAAACAATATCTAAGTTTCTCACTGGATTAAGAAATGAAATCCAAGATATTATGGAACTTCAATAGTTCACTACATCGGATGAGGCTATAAAAATAGCCCAATGAGTGGAGAGGTAAAGAAAAAGCAGAATACTAAGCTGACCCCCAATGGGCCGACCTAGTCAATCAAGCTGACCTGCTCGGGGAAGTTATTGAGCTCAGTAAAGTATTGAACTAACTAGAAGGAAATATGTCAAAGCTGAATAGAAGAGTAGATAACTAATAGTGACATGCATCCGAGAACTTATGAGAAGGGACAAGGATCTAGGAAGAAGACGAGCCAAATCAAGTGCTTTAAGTGCTAAGGATTCAAGTACATGGCTGTCCAATGTCCAAATCGATGGACCATGATTATTAAGGGAGATTTCTTGAAGATTGAAGTAGATAACATAGATGAGGAACTAAAGGAGGAAAAAGTAGTAGGAGATGAGGTTGAGGTTAATGCAAACCTGATTGAGGAAAATGTGTTTGTGGAAGACCTGGATAAGTTAACTTTAGTTATCCAATGTGCGATGAGTCTGGAACTCTCTACTGAGGAGGAGTGGAAAGAGAACTTACTCCACATCACTTGCAAAGTGAATGATCAAGTTTGTGCACACATAGTGAATAGTGGTAGCTATACCAACATGGCGTCTGCTGACCAAATTAGAAAACTTAGGTTGCCGACCATCTCACATCCGAAGCCATATAAGTTACATTGGCTAGATGAGAAAAGAGCACTGCATGTCACTCAGCAAGTGTTACTACCAATTTCCATTAGGAATTACTCTAATGAAATCCTTTGTAATGTGTTGTCTATATATGCATCTCATGTGCTACTAGGCAGACCTTAACTTTTTTACCAAAGGGTTATGCATGATGAATTTAGGAGCACCTATGTATCTGAGAGGATGGTAGGAAAATCTCCCTAAACCCTATGACTACAAATCAAGTGAGTATGTTGTAAGCCAAATTGGCTCGAGGATTAAAGAAGGCTTTGCTATTGAGTAGAGCCGAACTTTGAAAAGCTATTAAGGCCGATGTATCGACCATTTTGTTGGTCAAGCGATTGCTCAAGTTAAAGGAGTGGGGTAAGCTACCCCTAAAGGTCAGAAAACTATTGGATGAGCATGCCGACCTGTTTCCAGAACATTTACTCGAGGGATTACCTCCTTTTAGAGACATTGAACATTGCATTGACTTGACACTTGGTGTTACCCAGTGAAATAAACAAGCTTATCAAATGAACCTCAAACAAGCTACTGAACTTTAAAGACAAGTTAGTGAACTATTGGAAAAAGGATATGTGAGAGATAGTCTTAGTCCTTGTGTTGTGGCTACATTACTTGTGCCCAAGAAGGATGGCATTTGGCATATGTGTGTGGATAGCAAAGCTGTCAACAAAATTACAATCAAGTATCAATACCCTATCGCGAGGCTAAACAATACGTTGGATGAATTGAGTGGTCCAAAAGTATTCAGTAAGATTGATTTGAAGTCTGGGTATCACCAAATTCAAATGAGACAAGGGGATGAATGGAAAACCACTTTTAAGACTCAACATGGCTTGTATGAATGGATGGTCATGCCTTCCGAACTATGGAATGCTCCAAGAACTTTTATGAGGCTGACGAATCATGTTTTGAGAGATTTGATTAGAAAGTTTTTCGTTGTATACTTTGATGACATCTTTATCTATATTACT
The DNA here is from genome assembly GCA_024138015.1 of Lumnitzera littorea. Classification (NCBI taxonomy): domain Eukaryota; kingdom Viridiplantae; phylum Streptophyta; class Magnoliopsida; order Myrtales; family Combretaceae; genus Lumnitzera; species Lumnitzera littorea. The sequence continues at coordinate 114,505,191 of JAMXBB010000002.1, read as the reverse complement.
AACCTAACAATACATACTGACCATCTCCAAACTATTTTCGATGTCCTTCGAGTGGAGAGGTTGTTCAGAAACTTGAAGAAATGTTGTTTCTGTTAGGAAGAAGTGATCTTCTTAGGTTACGTAGTTAGTGGAAAAGGATTGAGAATTGACGAAGAAGGTACAAGCAATTGTTGAATGGCCAACGCCAACCTCTTGTATCGAGGTAAGGAGTTTCTACGGATTAACATAATTCTATTAACGCTTTATCTAAGGATTTAATATCATAGTAGCACCTTTAATTGAGCTTACAAAGATGAATGTGGAGTTCAACTAGGGAGAGAAAGAGAAGAGGAGTTTTACTGAGGTAAAAGTAAGATTGACCTCTACCCTAGTCTTGGCTTTGCCAAACTTTGATAGAGTATTTGAGCTCGAATGTGATGTGTCAAGTGTGAGCATTAGAGTTGTGCTAATTTAAGAAGGCCAACCTAGCACTTATTATAGTGAGAAGCTTAGAGGAGCATGATTAAACTATTCCATATATGACAAAGCGATTTTGGCACTAATGCGAGCTCTTCGTATATGGCAACATTATCTACTGCTAAAGGAATTTGTCATATACACATATCATGAGTCTTTAAGATATTTACGAAGTCAATTGAAGCCTTCCAAATGCCAAGCCTGATGAATTGAACTTCTAGAGGGATTTAATTTCATCATCAAATACGAATAAGGCAAGAATAATGTAGTTACCGATGCTTTGTCTAGAAGACATATTCTTCTCGCTCAGTTACAGACCCAACTGATAGGATTTGCAAGTATTAAAGAGCAATATCAAAATGACCCTCATTTCGATCCTATATATAAATACTGTGGAAGGAAGAATGGTGGATGAGTACCATGTGGAAGATAGTTACCTCTTCTGATGTAATAAGTTGTGTGTATCAACTTATTTAATTAGAGAGCTACAAATGAGAGAAGCCTACAGTAGAGGACTTTCTAGATACTTTGGAGAATAGAGAATGTATGAGCTGCTAAATGATAGATTTTTTTGTCCTAGGATGAAACGTGATGTATATTGTATGATCGAGAGATGCGTTACCTACAAGAAAGCAAAAAGTTGAGCAAAACAAGGAAAAGGTAATGCCTCTATCTATTCTAACCAAACCATAAGCTAACCTAAGTATGAATTTTATCCTTGGATTACCTCGAATTGCCTAAAACAAAGATTCTGTAATGGTTGTCATGGATAGGTTTAGCAAAATGGCACATTTTATACCTTGTACCAAAACTAATGATGCTTTGGTTATTGCTTCCTTGTTTTTGCAGGAAGTAGTTCACTTGCATAGGGTATCAAGGAGTGTAGTGTTGGATAGAGGCACAAAATTTCTCAACCATTTCTAAAGAACCCTTTAGTGTTAGATGAGAACTAAACTACTATTCAGCACCTCTTTCCATCCCCAAATAGATAGCCAGACAAAAGTAGTCAATCGCACCCTAGGATCATTGCTTCGGGCTATAATAAGGAAGAACTTAACCAATTGGGATGTTTGCCGACCTGTAGTTGAATTTGCTTACAACAAGATAATACATGCTACCACTAGGTATGCCCTATTTGAGGTCATCAATGATTTCAATCCCAATCTACCCCTCAATCATACCCCTATGTTGCCCATTGACCAAGAAGATCCAGAAGTGAAGACTAGAGCTCACTCCATCTAGCAAATCTACCAATAAGTTGCCTAGCACATTGACCGAGTTGCTAGAAAGCTAAAAGAGAGGTAAAGGGAGGAAGACTAAGCAATTTCAGCCTGAAGACCAGGTATGGCTACACTTGAGCAAAGAAAGGTTCCCTAATAGGAGGAAGAATAAGTTGTTTACTAGAGCTAAATGACCATTCAGGATACTCTAGGAAATCAATGACAATGCATACCAACTAGAGTTACCAGAAGACTTAGGAGTGTTAGACATGTTTAATATTGCCAACCTTTGCCCTTACTAACCTAAGGAGAGCTTGGACAAGGACCAGCTGAATTTGATCCCAAATCCCAATCGGCCTAACAAGGATGATAGGAATCAAACTACCAGACCCTTAACCCAAGCCCGAGCCCAAGCTCAAAGGTTAGAAAGCATAGTCAGGTGAATTCTTTCCTTATGTCCCACCACTAAGGAATCCGAGTTGCTACAATCTATCAACTAGATACCCTAGTGGAGCTGAACCTTCTCATACTCATTGATTGTCTCCAGTTGCTAACCTAAGTTAAACTCGAACATCAGCTCGGCTCATTTGACTACTTACCCAGTTGACCTGAATCCAAGTCATATTAGATGCGTTTGAGATGAATTTACTTTAGAAGAATTATCTACTTGGCTCGACACAACTAACCTACCACCTTTACTCGATTCCTCATCTCAATAGTCACCAACCTGAAAGTTTTACTAGAAAAGTCGCCCATTCATAGAGAGGCACATGTCTAAGCAACCATATGACAAAATTATCCATATAAGATACCCATTTTTATTATATTCTCAATTATACCATTTATCATTCCTTATATATTATTTCTTTTGGATATTACCATTTTAATCTTTTCCATTTTAGGTAGGATACCTTAATATTTCAAGTATAAGTACCTTATTGTAAAGAGAGCCGCATCATTTTTTTCATACTTTAGAATATTGAATATACTCTTTCGTGAGCATTGCTCTCAACTTGTTTGGTTACTTAACTCTTAAGTAAGGTTAGGTGATGAATACCCTCATTGGACCAGCTTATGTGTCATATCGAGTTAAGTCATGAGTCCTCGAAAGTTCCTTGGAGCATCATATCCTTAGAGCTATTTGAGGGTTTGCTTGTTTTACTTTCATTGTTGTTCGCGCATTTTCCATTTCATTTTCAAGCTTTTAGGACCCATCTTTGCAATTGGCCTTATCAATCCTCAAACCGATTTATATCAATCTCCACAAATGATCAGTAGTTGCTCATCTAGGAATTTGCCATTGTAGGCTCCTAAATTAAGCAGGTCAAGCATAACTAGTAGTTTAGGTCAATTAGGCCGTATATGAGTTAGTTTACCTACATTCTAAGTTTTAATAAGCACAAGCAACAATTAAGCACCATGTACCTAAATCTTCAACAAGTAAATGATCTTGGTAAGGAAAAGCTAGAGTAAGAAAGTTCAAAACTTAACCTAAAAACAAAGTAATTAACTTAACTCTTCATCTCTAAACTATACTTCTTAAATAAGGTCTGATAGGAATAAGGCTATTGGACATTAACTCGTAGTCAAGCTTGAGGACTTAAAGGACTAACAAGGTGAATTCTCCCGCTCTAACCAACTCCTGCCGAGGCTAAGTTGATCCATGCTGCTGGCAAATTTCCTATGCCAAGCCAAGTGACTACACATCTCTTAGAGATTATGTGGCAATTGGATGAATGCTTTGCTTGCAGCCTGCTTCTTCACACACTACTGATCAATCATGATTGGGCCGACCCCAAGCTTGGCAACATCAATGCCAAGACGACAAGAGATCCAACATATGTCCATAGTTACTCCTTTTTGAACGAACCTAAATCTTGCTTGGTACCGCTACTCGGTTACTTTACCTGATCGTACTGTTTTGTCAGTATCTTCAAAGGGCATCTCCAATATATTGCTACAACATATTCAAGCCCACTTGGAAAATCTACTATACTCAATCATTACTTTTCTTTGAATATTCATATTTACCCTTTTATATTCTTTGTACATTACTTCTTTGGGACATTACCCTTTTTTGTCTTTTTCATCTCTAGGCAAGTTACCTTAGTTTTTCGAATATAAATACCCATTGTATATGTAGCTGCAACTATTACACCTAATATCATCAACATACTAAATATACCCCTTTTTATGAAAATTGCTTCCCTAAGCTTGTTTACTCTTTTCACTCTTATCCTAACCCTTAAATAAGGTTAGGTGGCGAGAAATCTCATTGGACCATCTTATGCGTCAAATCAAGTTGTGCTATAAGTCTTTAGAAATTCTTTGGTGCGTTAGATCCTAGGAGTTGTTCGTGGGTTTGCTTATCCTCTTTCTTTTCTATTTTCTCGCACACTTCTCATCACTCATTTCAAGCTTTCGGTAAGCTTGGATCTACCCTTGCAACCGGCCTCATCTGTTCTTGGCTTTAGTTCGCATCAAGGTTCTCATCCCAATAAATTACATCTCTTAAGCTAACTAAGGAATCACTTAAATTCATTTCTTAAACTTCTGTTTCTTGAGTAAAGATTGAAACTTTTGGAAGTGGAAAGGCTAAACAAGGAATCGATTGGGCTAAATTTTGATTGAAAATTAAGTTGGAAAGAAAAGTTATCAAAAGAGGCATGATAGGTGAATGTTAAGCTTTGGCCACATACCTTACGATGGCTTAGCATCTGGATGGCACCGAGTAAGGCATTTGGACACCTTGCTCTTTCTGCAAAACAACACCCTCAACCTAAAACAAAAACAACCCAATCCTTATCAAAACTAACACTTCCTCCAATCCCAACTAAAGATTCAACAACCCAACGATTCTACACATCAAAAACTCATCTAATCCTCCAATTTCAACCCTTAAAACCACTTCTCAACTTAAGAATCAAGATTTGAATTTATAGTTCAATACATTTACTTGCAATACAATAAACACTTAGTGAAGTCAGATTAGAGAGGCCCTAAATCTTCAGTAATTTGTAAATCAAGAATTTCACTTGTGATTTTGAGATTACTATACAATCGGTAAATTCTTATTTATACTTTGAGAAAATTTACTTTGTGATTATTCTAAATTCTCTAAAGAAATAAAATTCTAGTGGAATTATTTAGAACTTTCAACAAGTAATTTTGGTGATTATAGTAATTGTTCATGCCTAACGTGTCAATAGATGATAGGAACATGCAGCTGCTATAACATCCTAATTGTGAGACCATACAAAATATAACCTTCATTAAAGTTGTAAAACCATCCCTATTTGTAATGTTACTAGAAACAAATACCGGATATGTAGCAAAAATTTAGGACTATTTATATATTTTTAAAAATTGTGAATAGATAAAATTGAGCTAACAATCTCTTAGCATTTGTCATTTTGACCAAATGGCAACAATGCCCGGAACTTCCCTGATGACATGCAGTGGGCTTATGGATCAATCCCAATTTCTTAAGTCTTTTATGAGTCGAAGTCATTGCAAAACAATCGGTAAGACATTTTTTTTTTCCCTTTAAAATATAACGTCCGATATTAATATATTCAGTCTAAAAATAAGAAAGATACCCAGGTTGATTTCCTACGACATTTTTCCTCTTAATAAGAAAAGACGAGTTTTGTATAAAAAAGTTGGGGCGTAATTTAGATCCAGGCTTTAATAACTAGTCAACTTGAAATTCAAGGCAACTTAAATTTAGGACCTGTCGGTTCCAAACCATGAACCAACTTATTGAGTTGGAAACCAGAACCAACTTGATTGGCTGATTTTTTATCCCAATCTCGAATCATCAATCCCACTAATAGAAGCACACAGATTGCTAAGGAACGACATTGTCAAAGAGCAATAGCTTCCTTTGAGCGAAACTTTATAAATATCAATTATACATGGTCTAGAAGTATATTTATTTCTTATATTATTAATAACTATATATCAAATATTGCGAATGAAAAATTATTTTTCCTATTTCATAATAAAATAATTTAAAATTTCACACTTATATGATCGCAACCATGAACGTAATGTAACTCTACTAAAAACCACGAACATCAAACAATCAGATGATAAACTAACATTCACCTAGAAACCCTTTGTGTTCGAGATTCCACTTTCATAATACTTGTATATGAATAACGTTCATGTATTATCCTATTCAGAACTTCATTATCTTTTGTGCACCAGTCAGCCGGGACCCCTACTTTGAACTTTAAGACGTGCAATTCCATAGGCGATATTAGCTAGTTAAGCTTATGGGTGAATAATTGCATACTAAATATTAGTTGAAATTGCTTATGCTTGAGTCCGAATCCCAAGCTAGGAAATCAAAGTGAAGCGATTGCATTGAGTGTATATGCCCTCATTATAAGGTGGGTTACATGGATCACGGATCGATTAACATGAGTCAGAATCTTGGGTTAACAATCCTAGTGAAATACTTTCACAGAGCCCCAAAAGAGTTGGGTAATTGTCAAAATCACTATCTACAATTCACTAATGTTGATGACGGATGATCAATAGCTAAAATTCAAGTGGTGCTATTATGAGGATGAAGCGGTTTTACTAAATGTATATTAGATCATTCAAGCCTACATGAATGTGGTATTGGTGAAAATATTAAACTCAAGGATATATAGTGAGTTACCACGCTCTTTGATTTCGGTGCATGAGATCCATAAAATGAAGGGTAAAGGGGTCAAACTTCAATTTTAGCTAATTTCTAAATGGAATTACAATATTTTGAGTTCACTGTGAAAATTCTTCTCTTATTCCTACTTTATTTTGCAGCTTATTTAATCCGATTCAATCATCACCCCAAGGGCAACAGTTGACATTCGTAATATCATATATAGATGTCACCATAATAGTGTTCTAGATTGATTTAATTCATCTCAATTCATTTTTTTATAATTTTTTTTAACTTATAAATTAACGGTTAAGATTATCTCAATTTTTGGAATACATTGTAATGCCATCATATTCCTTGTAATATCAATCATAAATTATACATAATAACATTTTAAGGAGATAAATAAAATGAATTTAAGGAAAAATAAATTGAAAAGATATATTTTTGTTATACACTTTCAATATTTAAGGAAATACTCAAATATCTATGAAATAATAATTCTAATGGAATTCCATTGCAGAAATGTGTCGTAAAATAACAAATTCTTCTAGTGCGTGTTCATCCAATTTGGTATTTATCAATTTGAAAATAATAAATAATTTCCATATGTTGCTTGGTCGTTCCTTCTACTCATTTCCTAGATATTTCATACTATTTTATACATTGGGGGAAAAAAAAAGTGAATTCTCCATTTTTGTCTTTTTGCCTTGAAAAAAAGGGGGAGAAAAAAGAAAGAAAGAAAGAAAGACGACGACAATAAATGTTCTTAATCGATCTCACTATCGTCTCTCTTTAGAGAAAAGGTAATAAATGAGTCGTGAGTGGCAGTATTATTACGAAGACCTCTTTTGTACAAAGAATAAAGCACTTTCAGGGGAATATCGGTGGTCTTTACACTTCCTTACCGAATTGAGGAAATTTTAGGGCCAATCCCTATAGTTTGCAAAATTTACAGGCTAGGCATAGTAGTACTATCGACCAAAAATATGTTGTCATTGTATAGTCTTTACAATTCAAGGCTCCAATAGATTCATGAACTTATGTGTTATAAGTTAAATTTTCATATCTTATTTTTGACAAAATAGTTATAGTTATAGTTCTCCATCTTACTTTTAATTTATATTTATTAGAGTTATATTGTTATAATCATAATTAGTTCAATAATTCAAATCTAATATATATAAAATTAAATATGACATGAAAGGTTAGATTAATTTCATAAAAAACATAAACAAGATTATAAATAAATCATAAAATCTCAATATAAGGATCGAGAGTCATAATTGTTAAGACATCTTAATCGATCATATTTTTCGTATAAAGACAGCTTAGGAGCCCATTTCAACTTACTTAAACCAATAAACTAATGTTCTTTTAAGATTGCAATTTTCTCTACTAAGCAACAGTCCTTACTCGTTTGCTGCCTGGGTGCGCCTGCTCCCAATTAGGCTGATAAATTTCTTTACCACATCCCTTGGGGAAGGAGGGCTTCTTTGGTGACAGATTTTTTAGTGGAATCGAGAGGGAGTAGGCAAAGCGTATCATTCATGACGGAAAGAAAGATTGAAGTCTGACATAGTAGGGTTTATAAAAGTTAATAAATCATACATTTAGAGATAAAATTGAAAAGGTTCTTACGATGAAGAATTCTTTTAATTATTAACGTAGTAGTGTAAGGATCTTTTAAAATTTCTAATCAATAAAGATGGCCTTTAAGTAAAAGTTGCTGACTGTTGGTGAATAAACATAAAACTAAGGGATTAAAATGTAGTTTTTTTATTCCTGAATTTTAAGTAGTAAAAGATACAATAATTTTATTCAGGTTATGAAAATTTGAGAATAATAGTTGATTTCAATATGAGATCTTTACAAATATATGGCCATAGAATGCTATAGCCAATAACTTAAAAACACGGTCTAATGATGGAACTTGGGTCAAAATTTACACACTCTTTTGGACTTTACCCTCCCAATCCACAGACTGCACGATCAGTATGTCTCACCCTGAAAGAGAAAAATAACACCAAAAAAAAGTCACCCACGGAGAGAGAAAAAAGAATTCCTCTATGGACATTTGGAAGTTTTGACATGAAAATGACAGGCAGCCCATCCCTTCAATTTCATAGAGGTGGTCCTTTTATAATTGATAGTTTGATACCCACCTCATCTTACTTCTTATCCTACGCACCCTTTTGGTCCTGTACTCACCCCTTATCCTGCGCATCATCTTACCTTTCTTCTAGCACATAACCAAAATAACACCACACACAAAGATTAAATTGTCATTCACATTAACATTCATTCACACACTATCATTACTCCATACACCATAAACCAAGGTGTTGTAAGCTAGGGGGAAAATCTACCATGTCAAGTGACATAGTGTGGACTAGGGAAGAAGACAAAGCTTTTGAAAATGGCATTGCCATGCATTGGGTTGAGGATTCCATAGACCAATGGGATAAAATTGGCCCTATGGTGCCTAACAAGACGGTTGATGAATTAAAGCAACATTATCAAATGCTAGTAGAGGATGTACGCGCCATAGAAGCCGGTCATATCACGGTTCCTAATTATGTACGTGATGAAAACACATCATCTACCAAGGAATCTAATGGTGCTTCATGTAGTGGAGCTTCGGATAAGAGATCGAATTGCGGGTTTGGAAGCGGGTTCTCAGGTTTAGGCCATGACTCGGGTGGGCATGGAGGGAAAGGAAGTTCAAGGTCAGACCAAGAAAGAAGAAAAGGAATTCCATGGACGGAAGAAGAACATAGGTACTCTACAAGAATTTCTTAGAACATTCTTTTAGGATGTTGCTCGCAAAATGACCTTATCTTATCCAATGAACATGTTTATTACTTAAAATTGTTACTAACCAAATGCTCTAATATTTTATAATTGACACAGATCTAAGACATTGAAATAAGATGGGTGCAATATAATTAATTTATTTTAGACTAAGGTTTGACAAGACTGACTGGTAATTTTTCAGGCTGTTCCTCTTAGGACTCGACAAATTTGGAAAAGGGGATTGGAGAAGCATTTCGAGGAATTTTGTTATCTCAAGAACACCAACACAAGTGGCTAGTCATGCTCAGAAGTACTTCATACGCTTAAACTCAATGAATAGAGATAGAAGACGATCTAGTATCCATGATATAACTAGTGTCAACAATGGAGATGTCTCAACACCACAAGCTCCAATCACCGGCCAACAAGCTGCCACAAATCCACCGGCTCCGGCTGCCATCGGGCCATCCTTAAAGCATAGGCCTCCGCTGCATATGCCCGGTGTAGGCATGTATGGGACACCAATGGGGCATCCAGTAGCTGCTACAGGGCATATGGCATCCGCAGTCGGGACACCGGTTATGCTCCCTCCAGGACACCATCCCCATCCTCCCTATGCTGTGCCAATGGCTTATCCAATTCCACCACCGCCGCCGCCTCCACCACCAATGCATCAATAACAAGGGGTTTCAATTATACCCCAGTTTGGCATTCCAGGATGCAGAGAAGAGTTGTTGCTACCGATTGATTGTTCCTGTACATATCCTAGGTTGTAGAGTAACTATTTATCACCCACCAACTGAATACCCAAATTATTTGCATTTCCTCTATTTTCCCAATAAGAGAATTGAGTCTGGACTGAGTCTTGAATTGAATAATGTCCTGGCATCATAAATGTGCTTCAACTATTTCTGAGATCATTATTCGGAAGTACATTGTCATTCTAAATAGGAGTCGCTGCTTATTTTGTTGGACTACAGTTAATTTCTGACGATGTCGAATACTTTTGTCATTTGATTGCGGTAAGCAGTGAAAATGACATTAATAGGTAAGATAAGTTCTCTACATGAATTTCACTCATGAAGACGGTCTAATGACATTAATAATATATTATGTTTGATGTTTTGAAACGCTTACAAAATATAAGAGTTTAGATATCTATATAATAATCGAAATCCTACTATTCAATGTATAAACATACTTGTTTGTTGTATCTTTGAAACATTGAAGATTTAGATAATAAATTAATAAAACTATGATATTCTAAAATAAAAGATTGCTTTGTTTCTTCTAACTTAGACTTCATCAAGATTAAAGTTTTATAGTTAATCATACAACGGTTCTATCGTTAATGACCAACAAATGAGAAATATATATAGTATGCAGCAATCCATTGTGTGTATAGTTAGGATTTATTTTGTGAAGCACATTACTAGAGGTGGCGAAAGCTCGATTTGGCTTGGGCCGATGAAGGGTTATGTCTAGTACATCCCACGAGTTACAAAATTTATTTTCAATTTTATTAATGACATTTGGGTGTATAAGAAAATGGGCTGAAATATCAATGGTTCAAACGTTAACTTAAATTTTTTTTTTTTTTTTTTTCCTTCATGAAAAATCGACTTTCATATATTAAGATAGTTCGTTATGAAAAAACATAACCATTCGAAATTCAAATGGCATTCTCTGAACATAAGAAATTAGAAAAATCAAAATTCAAAAATGTAAATTGATAAACTAGTTCAATAATAAACAACAAGTACATCATCACATTGAAAGACGAAAACCCCGGGGGCTGGTTTGGGGGAGGGGGGTTGGGGTGGAGAAAGACTTAACTATGTTTTATTCTTTGGGGATTGACGTAATGGTTGTGGATGCTGGCTAGAGGTGCAAGTTTCATGGGAATTCTGCTTCGAGGCATTCCTGTGTGATACCTAAACAAATACATATTACAAATGATTTTAAAGAAAGAAAATAGGAAGAGAAGCTTTGGGAAGTATAGCACTTAACTAAAGAACGGAAGGTTTATAAGTGAGGAAAAAAAACCTATATATACAGGAGGCTTTTTCACTGATAGAGATCTATCTAATCTAATAGCTAAATTGGATGTCATGTACTATCTTACATGTATAATTACCTCCTCCTACCTCTTACAACTATTAATGCACAAAGAATGTGCACAACTTGATTTGTATTTCTTCCTAGTGGACCTAAGTATTCGACCGCATTCAACTAGGCTATCTTCCTTGGGCCATTATTGGGCACAACTTAGGGCTGCCTGAAATCAGCCCATGACGTTCTCCCTCACACAATCAGATGACGCCCTCTTTATGTTCCAATCTATACATGAGACCTCGACTGGCTTCAACACTTTACTCATCTTTGTCTTCTTCGGCCCCTGCTGTAGACTTCCTCTGAACTTTCACTTTCTCCCATTGAAGCCAAATTTCCCCTCCCTTATGTTGTTATTATTATTATCCTCCCTTGTGATTTGCTCTGCCATTAGGAACTTTATGTTCGGCTAATCTTCCATGTTACTAGGACTACATGCTGGTTATTCTAGAAGGCCGGATGGTGGATGATGATAGCATCAACCTCATCTAGGAAGTTTATACCGATGACAGACTCAAAGTTATCCATAGTGACCACCTGTATGTTCTTCCTCTAACGTAGTTATCTAGATAATCATTTTATTTCCTTCTAGATAGTTATTTCATTCATTTTCCAGTATTTTCCTTTTATAATAGTTGTTTTATATTCATTTATATAAACCTATGTAACGCTGTGAATTGGAATAAGTTGTCATTGAATAAATATCGAATCATATTACTCTTTTGAGTATTGCGAGAAGCCTTTCACCAATTATTGAAAGTGCTTTTCTTTTGATCTTATCTGTTAAGAGTACCTTTCTGTTCTGACTATGATGATCACTAATTGAACCTAACTGTGTGATAATGGTTACTTTAATCAGACCCTTCTGATTTCTACAAACTATGAATCATGTTGGTTGTGGAATTTCAAAATCTTTCTAGTTCAACTGTTAGATCCGATTCATTAGTTGTCCATATCTCTTTAGTTTGCCATTAACCTTTTTAAAACCGGTAGAAAATTTTCCTTTCTGCATATTGTCCCAAAAAAGACAAAAAGATCATATCTTTACTCTCTTTAAAGATACTTAGGCACTTTAAATCGTTTCTTGATAATTGGCTGCACTTCTCGATTGTGTTTAGAATTTTTCTTAACTTCTTTTGGCCTAGAATAATGAATAATGTGGGTATTCTATATGTAAATGGGCCAAAGTAAGAGGGAAGCATTAGGATTATATATGTCTTTTACCCATTTCATTACAACCATGCGCTAATACGAGCATAAAACTCGTTTTAAGCTTTATATAAAACATAGAGTGGAAAGGATTTTTATTATTGTCAAACTTGATAAGTTCAACAAATTGGTACGTCTTGTTCTTCATCACAAAACTAACGATGCCTTGTTTATTATTAACATTTTCGTGCCGGAAATTTTATGGCTTCATGGAGCTTTTCACAGCATAGGCCGAAAAGTAGTGGTGAAACAGAAATTGGGAGGTTTTTTCTTCGTGCTACAATGGGAAGAAACCTTACAGACTAGGACTACTATCTATCCCATGCGGAGTTTATTTACAATCAGTCTATCCAGGATTGTAGGGACATATAATGAAACAAACTGCTAAGTACTAAGAACATGGCAAAAGACAGGTTATCTTCAGATAAAGTTTACATCCACTCGAGAAATGAATGGTTTCCAAGATAGTAAGCGTCGAAGTTATCCCTAAGAGCAAATGGTGTTTCAAACTTTTAGTGTGCGTCAAATGGAGTCTCAGTAACATTCAACATTGCTGATCTTACACCTGATGTTGTAGATAGAAATTTACAGGTAAATCTTCAAAATACTTAAAGAGTAATGATTGTAAACTAGTGCTTTACCTATCCGATCACTAGAGCTAAAGCCCAAGAACTTGCCGAATCCACCCTTCATATTATGTTTAAAGCCTGACCAAGATTTTTTAAAGAGCCATTTGTCACGTTGCTGTGATTAGGATGTTTAAGCATCATTATTAGACTAAGAACTTGATTAAAGCCAATATCAATCCATAGAAAACACTTTGGTTGAATTCCCATTTGCCATTTGACTGAAATGGAACAAAGGAGCGCCAATTATCTACTAAGCCACTTCGTTCAAACACACTTTCTGGGCATTCAAGCATAGTAGCCTAACGATCGAAGAGGTTGACTACTGAGCCTCTCCATTCACATGTGCCTTTAGAACATTTAAACAATGTGGCCCCTAATATAAATTTGAAACTACCGCTTCATCTTATTTGAATGGATAGCACCAGCACTGAAACAAACCTCTAGGATCTTCGAGCGACTCGATGGGTCATTCGAACAATTGAAGTCCTTGGGAGTATTATGCCAAGTTATATTTTTTTGTGTATCGAATTGTGCGTAATCTAGCGATTGTTGTTGGTACGTAATATCAAGAAAGAAATTAGGAAAATACAGAAATCCTAATCCTTTAATTCATTTGTTGCTCTTTGCTCCTAATTGCATTTGCAAGTCCACTGGTTGTGAACTTACCGTTAATTATCGAATTGGACTTAATTAGACCTTGGCTCTTACGTAACGGTATATGACACAACCCGCTTAACATGATTAACAAATGTATTATTGTGTAACTCATCTACTGAAATTGTCACGTGTTGGTTGACATCTTTTGATCTAATCAAGTGATCCATTTTCAGGTGAAGATTTTGATTATGACCTAATCTATTTATGACAATAAGACACTCACTGTCTGCCTTATGGGCGTCCTCAACTTACCTCCCATTAAGCTCCATCTATATATAATATATATATATATTCTTGATATTTATATGCATATTTCTTGAAAGGTTTATGTAGTTTTCATAATCTTGTTTTTGAAATAAAAGCAAAACTAGCTATGCAATTGAATTATTATTATTTTTTTTATGTTATTTGATTTAGTTCTTCTAATTTACATTGTCGATCTATATAGATCGTATCGTTCTCACTCTCAATTAGACCTGAGGACAGGTTAAGGGCATAGTCTCTTTTGAACTGGGACTAACCTGGCTTAGGCCGATTCTAGGCCAATTCACTGGGCTTGACGATTTTATTAGCTGATTTTCGATCTATGAATTGCTCAATTTTTTTTTTTAAATAAGAAAAAATACTCCTTTATTTTTATTTTTTATTTGAAAAAAAAAACCACTAATAAATCATAAGAATTTAAATTTTGACTATTTTACTTTATAAATTATTAGGTACTAAGATTAATTATTCGTACCTATTAATTATTGGGCACAATATTAATAATGTGTATTTTCAATAATATATAATTATTATCTTATACCCACAATTAGTTAATCAAGTAAATAAATTTCTTTTATAGGCAAGATCTTATGAAAAGCTTGCTAATATAATTAATGTGGAACTTGATTTATGATAGACAATGCTTAGTCTGCTCTTTTATTACTTTAGAGGAAACTTTAGAAAACGATAAAATCTATATAGGAGTTAGATCGATATTATAAAGAAAATAATATCTATCTAATATTTATAATATACTCGTCATTTTATATATAGTATAAATATATTCCTTAAAAATTTTAATAGTATTAAATTATAAATACACTTGCATTTTTATAAATCATTAAAATGTATTATTTACAAAAATAGTTACTCTTTCAAAAATTAAACAAGATCATATGAAACTTGTGATATTTTATATCTCAAACTCTTTTAGTAGTTTTTTTTTTTTTTTGAAAAACTCATTTGGTAGTTAATATAATATATTTTATGTCATAACTATCTACTTTTATCGTTATTAAAATATACGGGTTTTAATAATATTTTTTTATAAACTTATATATATTATTCGGTTTCAATATCAACTTTTAAATATAAGTAATAATATATATATTCAATTTTATTTTATATTTTAATTAAAAAGAATACTTAAATTTAATTTATAAAAAACTTTATTTTTTATTTTTTTTAATTTCTAGGTCAAAATCGACAAGTTAAATTGCCAGTTTCTTCAACTTAGGCTTAGACCCACCAGTTTAATGGGTTCAACACATTAAATTGCACCAACCAGTCACCCACCAAGTTCGATGAGTCAAGATACAATTTAAGCCTATAAGTCATAAATTCAGGTCAATTCAGTAAACCGCTAAACCGATTTCTATCTGATTCATGGGTCAGACCCAACCCTTTTCTAGGTCTACCCCGATATCTACGAAACTCTTACGAATGAATTTTAATTTATAATAATCAAGAGGGAGTAGGATGAGAACACAATAAACTTTAATGCGGAAGAAAAAACTAAAATAAAGATGCCTTTTTACGAATATCGTTACTTTATTTTCTATAAGATTATAATGATTTGTAGTAAGAATATGCACAACACGGGTATCTTCTGTGTATCTAACACGGGCTCCTTAGTTACAACTATGGCTGCAAAGCAGCCCAACTTTTAGAAGTTTAAATTCCGATTATTTGAACATTAATGACTTCAAGCCAAACCCATCTTCTATTCAGCTCGAAAATTATGGGTTTGAATAAAGCCCGTTTAGATAATTTTTTATTTTTAATTCAAATTTAACTTGTTTGTCAATCGAGTTCAAGCTTAATTGAGCTTAAAGTAAACTAAGCTCAAATAACTCAAAAGTGAATCAAGCTTATAAGAATCAAGCTTATTTGCATCTTATGGGTATAGAATAAATGAATAAACATAATATATAACATATGTTAAACCCAAAAAACTAAATATACAAAATGAATAATTATATAAATAAATATGTAAATGAATAATGAAAAAAGATTGGACTGTATATATTTATATATTATATAATAGTTTCTATCTCATGTCATATAATATATATTATACAGTTATTAATGTATGGGTTTTAATTATTTATTATATAAAACATAAAACCCATGAGCCTATCTATGAGCTTAAATGTGAGCCTACTTACAAGTCTAGCAAGTCAACTCACCGACCAAAATAAGAGTTTAAGCTTAATTCATTAGATATATTAGCTTTATTTTAAGTTTGGAATTGTTAAAAATTGAGTTTGAGTTGAATTGAACTCAAGATGAATTGAGCTTAAATAGTTTATGAGTAGTTCAATTCAGTTTAGTTCAGTTCATTTTATGCTATATATATCATTTTCCATACAAGTAAATATTTGTTATGCCAAGCCATTTGGCAAATGACCTAATAATTTTTTAGAAATTGATTTGGTGAGATATATAGAAGCAAGGCCTACATATATAAATATTGCTGGATTGAGTTGGGCCTTCTGTGTCGATGAATTCCAAAGGATGGAATTCAAACCCAACACGAATTTCGAAGTGAGTTTACCCTCACCCTTGAAGGATTTGTCATACATAAACCACTATTTCTTGATGGATATTTTAGTGATTCCATCCGTGTTTTTTTTTTTTAAAAAATCAATCTAATCCTCCATCTTACTTTTAGTTTTATATTCATTATATATATATATATATATATATATATCCATCATATCACAAAGGCATCTTGATGGAGTGATACATAATCATTACTGATAAATATTTAAAGCGTGCAGATTAGTAAAAATCAGTATCCCACACCAAGGAGATTCTAAATTACAAGTACTCTTTAATCTAAATCAATTAGATGATATGATATGATCCATTCCCCAACACTGTGGCCATGGAAAGCTCTTTATCATATAGGAGTCTAACAAAAGCCAAAGATAGCGATATTACTCCAAAAAAGAAACAACTCGATAGCATAGAAAATTATCAAGTCCCATGTAAAATATAATCGACTAAGTTTTCTTTTCATTTTATTTTTCTTTCAAAATAATCAAATAAGATATTTCTATGATATCATCTCTTTATGAGATGGGCCAGACGACGTAGAGCTCAAGTTGGATTCAGTACATCAACAATAATTAGTTCTTGTTAGAGCATTTCCAGTGGATCTCCTTGGCATGTGTACTAAGAGTGAAAGACCTCATGTGGAGATCCTTTTTTATTGGCGGTGGGTCCTTTATCTCTCCCTGGAGTCCTTAGCAAAGACCTCAAAATGCTGCCATTATCTTCTGAAGTATTGATTTTATTGAAAATTTATGTTGTGAGTCCTACAAATAATATAAAATATATATTTAGGATTTTTATTTAAAAACCTTATAGAGTTATTATAAAAAAAGAGCTATTTAAGTTATTAACGTGATATCTAAAAATTTTAAACGGAATTCATAAAGATGAAAATGCTCTTGGACCATCTCCAACTCTAAGTAATTCTACAAAATCTTATGATGTTACATCAGCGCCTTAAAGAACTTTCTTTCTCACAAAACTTTACACTTTATTCCTAACATCCTTCTAAGAGTTCCTTAGCATTTTCTAAGTTACTTTCAACCAAATAGCCAAAAATAAGAAAAATAATTAATGAGTTCGGTCTAATATTTAACTTATTAATCAAAAATAAAATTAAGAAAATTTAAATTCATTATTTGACCAGAAGCACCGTTTCTAATAGTTACTCGGTTTGCGATATTCTCAACCAAACACCCATTGAAATGCCTTATGTTTACATAATTAAAATAAAATAAAAAAATAGTCAACATACTGTACTCTTCCCCAATGTGAAGCATCTGCACGTTCAGTGCTTGGCCCTGAAAAATAGTGCGAAGGCACTCCTGTTAGAGATGGGTTCATAGTATCCAGGATTTAGTTATATATTTAATTATTTGTATCGATATTTGTCACGTTTAGATCACATCAAAGATGATTTTTAAGCGAAGTGAAATAAGTCGTAAATGATTCCAAAAGCACATCAAATTATCATACTAAGAATGTTCTCTAGACTGAGACATTAAAACGAGTTTAATAATATGTAATATTATATTAATCGAAAATAAATTTTTCTTTTTTCTCCAATAATATTACATACTATGACTTAAAAGAGAGAAGATTAAAATTTCATCGATTCTATTAAAAGGTGAATATGCATGTTATTAATTTATTGTAATTTTAAGAATTGCAAATGGATTTTGATGATTAGACTCGGATAAAGGGATGTTTTTAACCCTCCGACATCGATGAAGCAAAGATGGCTTCATGGTCTAGCTATACCCTATGTGTGTCGCATGTACGCTTGCACAAACATTTTAAATTTACAGAAAGCCCTTTAAATATCCATGGAAACATGTCCATAAGATTTGCAAATCATCCCTAGCCTCTAATAATTGGACCGGGGGAGTAGATGAGTGCAGAAAAATAAATAATACCTTAAAAAAAAATCCCCATAGGCAATAATGGCACCCAGTTATAAGACCCACAAAAGGGTATCCAAAAACACCAACTTTTGCTTGTTTAAGTGATGATTCCGCAGCTCTTTTTCTCTTTTTGGGTCAAATCAAGTAGCAAAGATGGGAAGGAGATATTGCCACATCTAGACATGAATCTCTGACATCCACGAGGCTCATGTGTTGCTGTTTCAAAAAACCATGATCATCAAGTCCCACTCGTATTATACTTTTAGCTACCGCTACCAAGTTCATGGGGAAACGAATATTTAGAGAGAGAGAGAGAGAGAAGCAACATAATTTATCTGACTATAAGTAAATCAACACATTACTTGATTAAGAAACTCGAAATGAACTTGGACTGCATCGATGTATACATGCTTTTTATTGGGTTTTAAATATCAAGCATGCATAGCATTAAAATCTATATTTTCGAGAAGTAGAGGGATGAGAACGAGAAAAAATAGGAAGCGTAAATAATTGTACAATTCTTATCACCCCTAAGTTATTAAGTATCTTTTCTGTCAACTGTTATATGTACTGTAATTATTGTAAAAAGATAAATCAAATTTGATATATCATATTAAAAGATTAATATTCTTAACGTAAAGTTACAAAACTTAAATAATTATTGAGTATAACTCAAATATTAGTAGTGTATCGACAAACTTTTTACAAAAATAAGTTGGGGGAAATCAACTTAGTGAAGAGGAAGCTCAAGTTGTAATAATTAGGTAAGGAGCTATTCACCGGGAAAGAAAAAAAAAAAAAAAAGGGTAAGAAGCTGATCATGGTATTAAATTTCACCAAAAAATTGTCACTTTCTAACCAAGGATGTCCCAATTAAGTGCGACATAGCCAGCTAGGTATATGAATTGCTTCTTATGCATGTATGAAATCTATGGCAAAGCCATTCATGGACATGGACCGGGGTAAATCTAGTTCACCATGTGGCTAAAGTGTTCAACCCAATCTTCAAGTGCTCTTTGATTCATTTGTTTTTTCACTTTACACTTGGATTTTGGCCAATAAAGAAGGTTTTGGTTTGGTTTCATATAAGACTATTCTATTGATTGAGGGCTTAAGATAGATCGTTATTTTGTTATTATATTTTCTTGATAGATCTATCATGATTATATATCTAGGGTTTTAAATCTAAGAACATTTAAAGCTAAGTTTTCAATTTTAGAATAGATTGCAAATGCAACCTTTAAACTATATGTTAGATGCAGATAAAGTATATAAGCGTTTAAAATGTGGTTTCACCTTTCCATTATTTATGAAAATGTACAATGATCCTCAAATTGGCATTAAAACCTCAAAACATTTTGAGGCTTTAGCCACCAAGTAGGCATAATGCGTACAACGATAAAAGTTCGTAGCCATAGAAATAGTTTACTATTAGTTTGCTTATGTGTTTATTGATGTCTTTGATAATAACACTCTCGTTACTAAGTATCCATAATGCATACAATGATAAAAGTTCGTAGCCATAGAAATAGTTTACTATTAGTTTCTTATGGGTTTATTGATGTCATTGATAATAACACTCGTTAAATTTTGCAAGCATTACTAACTTTTTATGCCTACTCACCACTTATTGCTCAACCATTCTAAGATAACATTATAGTTCCTCTCTATCTACTCACTAATTATTAGGTCATTGCTTGCTAAACTCTATTTTTTAATTAATTAAACAACCTTATACAACTTCTCTTGATAATTAGCTTTAGGCTATGTCATTTACCACCTATCGAATTTTTCTTTAGTAGATGCTTGCTGATAATCATTAAAATGTACTTCAAGAGATGTTGACATGATATATTTCATAAAAGGATGGGGATTGAATGGTATGTTTAGGAGGACAATCATTAAGATATCAATTGCAACTCGATTGATTGAAATAGATAGAAGTTTCTATTTTTGGAAATTAGGGCGTTTATAATTTGGGGTTCCGTACAACTCACTCGTGAATATGACTCACCAAGAATAAAGGGTATGCTTTCGATTAATATGATATAACGCACAAACTAATCGAATAATCTCTTCTTACAATCGTAACTTAGATAAGAGTATGAAGATTAAGAGAAAGCAGACTCAAAATGGTGTTATTTCTCAATGGAGTGTAAAACTGTAGTTACAAGGATTTTAAGTTGTGATTAAGCTAATTATAGTGAAATTTCACAATTAAAAGGGAAGATTACAATAAAGAGAGTCAACATTTGGGGGTAAGTTTAAATAAGAGATCAACGTTTCAAAAAATTTAAATAAAGGATTAATGTTTCATAAAGTAGTTCAAATAAGGGATTAATATTTTATAAAGTAGCTCAAATAATTTTATAGATTGACTATTATGAATCATTTATTTGAAACATTTTGTTGTAAGTTGATCTCTTATTTAAACTATTTTGTGAAACGTTGTTCCCATATTTGAATTTTTTTAAATATTGATCCATTATTCGAACTTATCCTCAAACATTAATTCCCTCCATTATGATTCTCCAATTAAAAATATAAAATAACTCCGTAGGTAATAGGCACCACCAACCAAACAATAACTACTGTACCATTTGGACGATAAGATAAGATCGACAAAGATTCACATAGCTTCAAGCTCTAGTGTTTGGGCAGTGTTGGCAAACATTTTATGGATGAAATTGCTTCCATCATCCTAATGGTAAGAATGCTACCATCTGGTTAGTAGACTCCGCCAAAACTCCACGTTCTATGGATGAAAGTACACTTGCCATCCAGCTGGTACAAATTTCTAACCAATATTCTATAGAAGCATAGTTATTCTCCTACTCTTGGTTCTAGTCTTCTCCACCTATGTTACAATTCAAAGTACACTCTTTCGATTCGTTTCATAATAGAAATATACATTCATATCAAGATAAGGTATATAAGCTAAATTACCAAATGAAGTCCATCCATATCTAATTGACTTATTGAGATGCTCTTCCCCTTGTGAGCATATATCATAGAAATACCTGTAATCCAATTCCTCATAAGTGTCTATAATGTCATTAGAACTTGTAAACCATAGTTGAAAAATAAAAGATCTCCTAAGAGTTAACCGAAGCCTAGTACGAAATGCCATAACCACACATGCATGCCATGCATTCTCAAGTCACATGCATTTAATGCAAC
Source organism: Lumnitzera littorea (assembly GCA_024138015.1). Classification (NCBI taxonomy): domain Eukaryota; kingdom Viridiplantae; phylum Streptophyta; class Magnoliopsida; order Myrtales; family Combretaceae; genus Lumnitzera; species Lumnitzera littorea. Next base: position 114,483,551 of record JAMXBB010000002.1, on the reverse strand, counting down.
ATGCATCATATATAAACATTTTAATATCTTTTTGTTAGTCCTTCAAAACAGCATGGAGGTAGTCATAACCTTGATGCACATATATAATACCGTATAATATTGGTGGTGAGACCTCAATAACCTAGTAATAAAGTAGCTAAGTATCCAAGTAACAACATAAATCTACTCATGTCATTTCTAGGTAAGAATCCACTTGAGCCAATTTTAAGCAAGGATATGAGGATGCCTTGTCAACACATTGAAACCCTTAGGGTATTGGCTAAAGCTACGCATAAGCAACATAAAACTAGGTTGAATAGTTACTTTGGTTCACTTAAATTGCTAACTTAACACATACAAGCCACCAAAGTAAGTATCTTGTACCTTGAATAGCTTCAAGACTACTTTCTGATAATAAATCAACTTTAGGACCTATTAACAAGATGAAGCTCAAACTCAGCACCTAACTCACATCACTTTCACTCTTACTCTAATCTCTTTTCATGAATGGTCGATTGACTTTAATAAAACTTGTTTTGAAATGTGTAAAAGTAATAAGTGGATTTGAAAACACTTAATTAAGAGGTTGGAAATAAGTTAGAAAGCAAAAGGATTAGGAATGGAAAGGAAAAGAGAGTTTAGAGAAGCACATGGGGATTATACAACCATACAAGGAGGTCATGCTACTCTTGATACTCAAAACATACAACTTAGAGGAAGAAAAGGTGCGTAGGGAGATATATAACCATGCAGGTTGTCTTGCAACTCACAAACATCAACTTCCCAAGTGTACAATCATGTATACATAGTACACTTGCTTTTGCACCTCTCGGACTCTTAAAAACTCCCTTTTTATGCAGCCACTCCTTCTACACATTTAAGTACACAACTTAGATTTTCCCATGTACCTTACTACAACCCTAAAACTTCAATCTTATTCTTCCTTTTAACATGTAAACCAATCCAACTTCAATCTTACACCTTAACGCCAAGCCAAACAATCACCACAACCTTAAACCAATTCCTTCTAACAACTCAACCAAGCCAACACAACACTCCATGACTTAAATTGTCAAAAAATCACAGAAACTCCAACAATGTTTGACTCCTAACATCTTTCATATGTTAAAGCATCTAGAAACAACACATAATCTCAAAGAATGTCAAACGTACTTATTCTGACGATCAAGACGCTTTTGTAATACGCTAAACACAAAGAGGGTCTATACGACCATACACCAATACGATTTCTCTATAGAATATGCACACAAATTACATACAAAACTAACAAGAACATGCTTAAACAACCCAACCCCTTAACAAGATTCAAAACTTACCTTATTGTGGTTATCACACTTGAGTTTCTTTTGATCATGGCTTCTCAAATACATAGAAACATGATCTCTTTAGACTTCTTCATGTTGGTAGCGTAAAGAAATTGCCAAACATGTCTTTGCTGTGTGAGGAAGAGAGAAAAGAGAAGAAAATGTATTTTATTTTATTTTATTTTTATTCGTTTAAGGAAGAGGGGACAAAAGACGAGTTAAAACAGGTGAAAAGACAAGAGTACCCCCAATTTTTAAAATAAATTTCAAAACGCTATTATTTGTGAAACAATTTTACAAATTCCAATTTTTGTGGAACTTAGAGCATTTTAAGAAAGTAAGGTCTTGATGAGCTTTCCTTCACTCTATTTTAATTAATGATGATCCAAACTACCGCATTCACATATGATTACCCCACAGTGTTCACCTAATTGAACTACTATAGCTTTATATATATATATATATATTTTGATGTTAAATATAATTACAAGTTGAATAGTGTTGATTTAATTTTGGAGTATATATGTATCCTCTCGCTTCATATATGAGCTTCAGCCTTTAATTCAGAGTGAATTGGTCGAAAGCTTGCTACCTTTCACCAGATTCCGTTCATCAATTGTTCGTCTAAGAGAACAACCGTTGCTCAATGTGTAGTTCACCAGTATTTGAGTTATAATAAATGTAATAATTTGAGATATGAAGTATAACTTGATTAAGGATATGGACTGTTCCATAATTATGAGATGAGGCAGTGAGATTATGGCTAAGGTTGGATTGTTAAACCTTAATTATGATCATATTGAGAAATACCCTCTATCAATGTTGAAATGTAAAAATGTGATGATTGTGATGTAATTAAATAGTATTCGATCATTATAGCTCATGATATGAAGATCAAAAGACTCAAATTTTAAGGGCTAGGTCGAATGCCTTGCTTTGTGACTCGAATGCGGATGGGCTTGAGTTAATTACCCAATAGCTTGGTGCACGGCTACATTCTTCTCAAATGTTGATTTCGCTGTGTTAGTATCTTGTCTCGTGTCAGTCAGCAATCTCTCCCAATGGAACTTCGCACAACGGGCATCATTACACGGTCGCCAAAGTGAAATGGGCATTTCCTAGATAAGCTAAATGAGATGGGTATGATCATCCCGAGGTATGGAAAATAGATTTTTTTTTACACTAATACACGAAGTGTGTCTACAAAAATAGCGTTCAAAAACTAATAATAATGTATAATCTTTAAAATACTATCATTTGTATTTTTACAGTTAGTGCATAACTTTTAGTAGGGTTACAAACAAGTCGAGTTAAGCCGATTTTCTAAAAACTTAGCCTTGGCATGGCTTAAACTTATCTCGTTTAAAAATTATTAAGCTTAAGTTTCAGCCGAATTTTTTATCGAATGTAAAATTGAGGTTGGAGCCTAATTATGAGTCTAAATATAAAAAAATAAAGAAATATAAATATATAGATTAATAAATAAGGAATAAAGATTATATTGTTCATTATATATTATCTTATAACATATTATAATTTATATATATTATATAGATATTAGTTTTTAAATTTTAATTATAGATGTAATATATTATATTTATAATATCTATAAAACTCATAAGATTACTCACGAGATAAATAAACCAACTCGCGAGCTTAATTAAATAAGTTTACGATCTCAAACTAAGGTTCAAACTGAGCTTATTTAGATAAATAAATTTCATCTTAAGATTGAGTCTAATGAAGCCAAATTTCAAATTAATTGAGTTCGAATAGCTTGTAAATAGTTCAATTCATTTACAACTCTATCTATTAGTATACTCTATCTTTTAGCTTAGATACTAATGTACCGGCTTTTTGAGCTATCAACATGGTAAGTCATTATGTTCTATTGCCTTGTACCTGTCCAGCTTATATTTTAGTTTTGATTCATGGTAAATACTATGTCAATGTCGTATTCCATTATATTCTTTTTGACTCACTTAACTCGTTGAGCTGAGGGGAATATTTGTTTGTCTCCCTAGGTATGCAGATGAAGTAATAGGTGACACCTACGGCACGGGAAAAGTTCTGAGTTGCTCCAGACAAGAATTCAACTTTCTATAGAAATAACAGTAGTAGATTGTATTTCTTAAAACTCTATTTTATGGGAGTATGATATGTTAATGTCCTTTTTTTTAATTACTACAAAAACAACTAATTCAATTCAACATTTAGGTTGACAAACATTTCTAAACATGTTATTTCATGCTTCGAAATCCTTTATACATATATATAGATAAAGGAGTAGCGAGTATTCTTTTTTCTTTAATCCTATATTAAAGAGGGAAGATTCGAACCAATTGCATCCATATGAAAAAACAGTGCTTATACTAATTGACCTAAAAAACTTGACCCGAGCGAGAAATAAGGTGTTCATAAAATATCTAATGGAAGTACCAATCAACGTTAAATGTTTCGAGATGATTCAAAATGATGATTTTGGAATGTTTGTGGCATCTTTAATGTATGGCTAACGGGTAGAGACTGGGGAGATCCATGACGCACGAAAACAAAATAAAAGTTACCAAGTGTTTCTCATTATTGAGAGGAAAATATAATCTAAGTACAAAGTTTTCTTAGGGAAATTACAACAAAAAACTAAAGAGGAAGTCATTTCTACTTCCTAAACTGCAACTCCCTCTATATCTGGATCGGTCAAACAAGAACCATTTTTCTCATACTGATCTCCATAAAAAACAACAACAAAAAAAAAAAAAGAAAAGGAACTAATAAAACAAATAATAAAATAAAAAAAAATCGAGGAAAAAAGGGGATTATTGGATGATTATCTCTTCTATACACATCCAATAACGGTGGCAAGGCAAAAAAAAAAAAAAAGGGAAAAGTAAGAAGAAGAAAAAGAGGAAAGGAAACTTCATATGAAATTGGAGCTGAAGTTTTTAGTTGATGAGGAATTCTGGTTTGTGGCATGCTAATCTTGCCAGCAGAGAAGCATAACAACGCATCTTCTAATAATATAAAGCCTACCTCTTTGTTCCCTCAAGAACCCTCCTAGTCTTTTAAATGAAAGCTTTCTCTTTGAGCTTTCTATGGCTGAATTTGTGATTCCCATATCTTCTTTCTTGATCTCTAATATAATTCTAATTTATAACTTCACTTTTTTTGTTCCCTCTTTTTATCAACTCAGAAGAAAATTTTGGTTTGTGCTGCTTCTTGAGTATGAGTGGATCATATGGGGGTGTGACTGGTGAGAGAGGTAGGATCACTTTGGAAGGATGATGGAATTGCATGAGAAAGGGTAAGAAAGGGTCTCCTTATAGAAGGATAGGGTGTGATGTGGCCCGCCGGTGTTGATGGGGCCCAAGGATGAACCCAAAGTTGCGATGTACGAGTAGAAAGTAAGTGCAGGCGTATGTATTTAAGATTAGAAATATTTTTTATTCACTTTGTATACGAAGGATATTGGATACTCTCATTAAATAATCAGATCATGTATATAAATTTCATTTCCCATTGTATGAAAAAAAAAAAAAAAAACTACAATGAAGAGGATCAATATTTAGTGGTAAATTCAAATAGTGGGATTAATATTTCGAAGTATTTAAATGAGATATTAACGTTTCATAAGATTGTTCAAACAAGAAATTAACGTTTCAAAAATTTCAAAAATATTTTACAAAGTGATTTAAGAAATATTATAAATTAGCTATTATAAATCATTTATTTACACCGCTTTATAAAACGTTGATTCTTATTTAAATTTTTTAAAATGTTAATTTTTTATTTGAAAATTTTGAAACTTTGACCTCTTGATTTAACTTCTTTCTAAACATTGATCCCTTCCATCGTAATTCTCTCGTAAAAAAATTAATGAAAGATATTTTTAAATCTTGATAATACAATAATCCTACCTATTTTTTAAGTGATATTATACCTTACCGTGTCCATGTGCAAAATTAATACATAAGCATCTATATTTTTATCAATTTATTTATGTTATGCTGAGGGTTTCCTAATATCAATGTCAATTTGTTAGGATCTTATCCTGGTTATGGATGAACATCATTACTACAGTAAACTGGGAGAAAGAACGTTTCATACACAAATTTTAACATGGAAAAAAGATTAACGCACAAAACTTAAGGACAAGAATGAAAAAATTCGTTATTGTAGCATAATAGGTAAGGAGCTTCCCTCACCATCATAACAACGTATTTATAGAGTTAGGTGTCCAAAGTATAATGACCCACCGCTAAACAATAACTTAAACAGCAAGAAACAATAAAGTAGGAAATTAACATTTTTGGTCATCATCTTCTGTTGACTGCACTTGGATCGGTCGACCGGCGTACGTCACTGCATCAGCTGCCTCCACCTTCGATTAAATTTCAATCAGCCAGCTTTCAACTCTCACGTATTTCCGTGTTCCCAAAATAAGATGCTTCAAAACCCAAGCCCACCCCCCAAAATGAAAACATCTAGACTTTGAATGTAAATAGCATTTATAATAAAAATTATACTATACTTATTTTATGGGATAATGTTTCGATTTATTTATGTTTAGGATGTATTGAATTTCAATGCATGGCCCTACCAGCACAATATATATATATGTATATATGTCTATATAATTCCAACACTAATAATGTTATAAAAATTATACTATAGTTATTTTGTATGGAATAATGTTTCAATTTATTTATGTTTAGGACGTATTGAATTTCAATGCATGGCCCTACCAGCAGAATATATATATATATATATATATATGTGTGTGTATATATATAATGATGAATCTATCAGAACCTTCCTAGTCTACAGCTTGACTGTTTTAAGGATAACAATGAAGATGTAATGCTAGAAGCCTAGAATTGTAGTAAGCAGGAAAAGGAAGAGAGAGAGAGAGAGCTGGATGAACACCACATAAGGAACTTAATTTTTTCAGGATAGAACCATAAATAAGGAAGGAGCAAAATGCTCTCATAAACTATTGTTATAATGGTGCATGGGATAATAGTATAAACAAGTATTATACTTAAATTTAAGGAGTTCTTCCATTTATTAAACTAGAATTTTATTTATTAAACTAGAATTTTAGCTTAGACTTTTCAATTAAGCTTAAATTGCAATATTTGGTGTTTTGTTGAGACACCAATTGGATGAATAAGGGAATCGGAGAGAAAGTCATTCAGAAAAAGATTACTTAATAAAGTAAGAGAAAACTACTCAAAGTAAGTTAATGTAAGCATTAGCTCTCGCAAGAGAGTGATTATATTAGTGTATGATAGTTGACTCTTAAGATATTTTCCATCTATCAAAATAGTTAGTTGATTGGACTCTTTCATTAGTCATGGATTGCATCACGCGTTCACTATCATACTATTAATCCAAGTAAACTCATACGTAGAAGTCCAAACTAATTAAGGATTGAGAAGCACAGAATTGGACGAAATAGGAAATGATGAGACAATATTGTGAAACTACTTGGACTGGTTAACAGACCTGTCTTCCTATTTAAGTTAAGTTGATAAACTTAATGCATCAAAAAAAAAAAAAAAGGTTAGGTGAGCTGAAACGCCCTCCAATAATTACGAGTTGGGTTTTAAAAGTATATAAATAACCCAGATCATTTAACACAAAATAAAATTCAAAGTATTATTTTAAAAAGTTGTATTTAATTAATGAAATATCTTCTTTTTCATTATCATGAAATCGAATTAGCATGATGAGTAAAACTAGCTAGTTTTATCTAAAAGCAGATAAATTATCACTCGTATCTTGATATATTGAAAGATTATGGCATTATAATTATTTAAAAAAAAAAAAAGGGGGGTTATGGTAGATGGTATCTAAAATTAGATGCAACTTGAGTCCACCTTATAGAAAATGTGACTAAAATTGGTGATTTTCCATTGAAGTGATGCTGATTATTTTGAAACTAATGCACGTGTCATGTCTCAGAACATTGAATGTCCTTTCAGGAAAAAGGTAATCTTGTTTTTATTCATCAAGTATGAGTGTATGACTAGATGACTATCATATATATTTGTTGCTCCCACTTAATCTCTTCATTCAATAACATCAAATGTCTTATCTTATCTATTTCATGTGACAATCTAGGGATAACATTATTGTGTGGAAATAATGCAGTGCACAAACATTAAATAACTATTGTACGTATTGACCCATAGACAAGATTGAGTTTTAGATTAGGGTTTGATTTTGTCCAATTGTACTGTTGTAACAGGAATTGTATGACTCATTGACACGACGTATTTCTAATTATTGTAACTACGTAGAACGAACATTGAAGGGATATATGGTACACAAAACTCGTCAGCAACAAAAATTTATAAACTTAGGGTAAATATTAATATATAATAATAATAAAATAAATAATTTTTAAAGTAATTACTATTCACAATTGATAAACGTTTGTTAATATTTATAGCTCATAAGCATGTAATATGTTGTGTAACACTAAGGAGTTTGATTTTAACAATCGTTTCATTTTTTTTTTTTATACAAATAACAAAGGGACTTTATTATTTCTCAACATAATCAGTAATTTAATAGGATCGTCATATTTTTAGGGCAATTGTAATCTTGTGCACGTTACCTTTTTTTTTCTTTAGAAATGTAATCCCATTCCTCATCTTTTGAAAATATGTATATAATTCCGTATTTGATTAATTTTCCCTGTTATCAAATAATAATAAAATTAATATAGATGAAAAAAAGTAAAATTAAATAAAAAAAACCTACAAACAAATTTAATTTATTTTTTTAGTATTATTGTTAATTCTTAATTCTTAATTTGTTTATTTTGGAGAAAATAAAATAATAAAACAGTGGTCTAAGAGGATGCTTAGTTTTCACCGTACTTTTCAAGGTGGAGAAGCCGGACAATTGTAGAAAAATTACAATCTATGGAACAGACGGTATATAGGATTTCAGGACCCTACAATATATAGGAATAGGTCCAAAGTAAGTTGGGAGTTATAAAAACATGGGGCAGGGAATGATCCCCATGGTATTGTAACATAGTGAAACTAAAATTGTGATATCGATAGCTCAGTGAATTAATTTCTTAAAAAAAAAAAAGAAAAGAAATTTCATGAACATGGGAAATTCGTACTTATATAAATCAAGGCATGATTGGTAAGTTTGAAGGTGGAAAATAGTTTTTCGATAGCATCTAGTACAATGGTTGGAATTTTCTTATAAGAATCCTTCTACGTTTTTACTTAACTTTATGACATGCTATTTATATGTATCTTATATACACTTGGTATGTACATATTTCAAAAATAATAATAAAAGAAAAGGTATACAAAATATAAAGTTATTTTATGAACCTACGCTACAGTTATGGATCTATAGCTCACTAAGAACTTTTAGGCAAAATTATGAAATACAATATCCTTTTACAAATTTACAGTTAAGAGTTTGTAAATGGCCATAGGTTGGAAGTTGTACTATAAGTTAATAAAATGACTTTATATTTTGTAAATATAGTGAAGGTTTGTAAATGGACATAGGACTGTAACTGCACCATAAGTCCGTGAAATAACTTTATATTTCATAAATTCACTTCAATATATAAAAATACTCAAAAAGAATTAACGTCATATAAGTATTCATAACTTTGGATTTGTTACGAAAGTTTTAGTAGATTTTAAGAATATAATAGTTCGTATGATGACTCTATATTTCATAAAATTACTTAAGTTTATAATTTTATATAAAGTTGGTAAAAGGACCAAAAAGTATGTAAAAACTTCTGAAATCTTGTAAAATCGTTATAATTTTTTAATTTATTCCTTATTCATAAAACTATTCAAATTGTTCATAAAATCACTGAAAAGTTTGTAATGAAGCGACTGAAGTTCCGTTGTTGAGAGAATTTAGCGGCCCCATCCTGAGGAAGCATTATGTTAATGATGCTTAGAAAAGGAACTTTAATTATAGGAAAATTATAAAAAAAAAAAAAAAAAAAAAACATGACTTTTATTTGGATTACTGTAAAAAAAGTGACCTATGTTTCTTTTTGGGCAAATACGGGACTCATATTTATTTGTAAGTGTTAATATTAATAAGGGATATATGCCAACTTCTGATTGATCCGAATAAAGATTTAATAAAACAATATTATTAAATGGATTTAATTAAAGAAGAATAAAAATAATTAAAATTTTTGGCAAAAAAAAGAAAAGAAAAACAAAAAAAATAATTAGAAAGTAAAACTATACTAAACCCTCTTGGCAGTTTTCTTGAACATCCTAAACTCCGAGGTAACCAGCCACCACCGAGGTAAATAAACCTAATAGAGTATTTTTGAAGCCTTTTATCTCCCATTTCGTCGAAGCAGTTGCCTTATTAGTAAATTCTTCTACCTGTTTTTTTAACAAACTAATGTTATAAGCAGAATTTGGTTTTAATACTATTAAAGATCAATATTTATATTAATAAATTAATTATCGTAGTATTAATATCGAGTTGCTCATTTATGTCGAGGAGTACAGATTGAAGCTCCGCAATATAGTTTTTTTTTCTTTTTTTTTTATTTTCTTTATTCTCCATTTTCGTCGATTCAACTCATAAAAGAAAGAACATGCACACTAGTAATCTACAATTAAATCTAGAACGATCAACGGCAGCCATCTATTCATCGGTTTTGTCATCCAAGAATCTAAGAACTCGAATAAATCAACAACAATCGATAGCTCTATCGAGTCAAATAATACATTGCACAATTTCTTTGTCCCATCATTCTTTCAGTATCCCTTTCCTTAAAGCCGTAATGGTAATAATGCACCACCAGCTTTACATCTTCGAAGTTGAACCTCAGAAAATGCTCCTCCAGTAATTCGGGATTTCTTCGTGGCTTCCACTTCCATGCATCACGGAGCATGAAAAGATTGGTCTTTCTCGGCAATCCATGACTTCAACAGTACAGGAAAAAGACGAACAGTTTAAAACCAACCAGTTTTACCGACCCAGTTTCGGTTAAACCCGTGCAGATGGACAATAACCAAGTAGCGAGGTTCCCTTTAAAAAAAAAAAAAAAGGGGGGGGGGGGGAACTTTTTTCTCCTATTTTTTCGCAATTTTAATTTAAAATAATTTATTTAATAATATTATTTTATTAGATTAATTAATTCAAATTTCGAACCAACAAACCAGAAGTTGGCATGTGTCCTATACGTAAGATTACTCTTATACATAAAATATAGGTTATGCGTTGGAAAAAAAGAAACAAAATATAAGTTGATATTTTTGTATTTTTCCTTTTAATAAGTACTTATTTGGAGAATGAAAGTCATGAATGAGTACATACATCCTTTTCTTTTTTAATTTTTAACACGGAAAATAGTCAAATTCAACCAATCTACTTTAGTTTAGTGATGTTTACTCGTTTTCAGCATTTTTCCTTTTTTCTTTTATTATTATAGCACGAGCATTTTTCAAGCAAGTGAGCTATTCTCTTATTTGATTGCACGTTATGACTAAATAGACAGTTTATGTGAAATTCTTATATCAAGATTGGTAGAATAACTACTCCTAATCTAATACATATGGTGCAATAATATGCACTTGAGGTCGTGGTTCAAGCAGAATGGAGATTATTGGAGTAACAGGGAAAAGGAAACAATGAACTTGAGTCCGAACAATAATTACAGATGGGCAAAATATTATTTATAAACCTTACATAATAATGTAAAAACACATCAGTTATGGTTAAAAAAATAAAATAAAAGAATAAGCGAGGGCATATATGTAGATTGTAGTGCACAATACGATCATTTATCACTGTTAGTAGTGTTGTAAATGAGTTAACTATTTACAAGTAAGCGTGGGAAAAAAACTTGACCAAAGCAAACCAATTCATAAACTAAGTCATATTAAATTGAAAATATGATTTTTCTTACAATTTAGTTAAAAAAAATTTCAATCTGAGCCAAATTGAAAATTTATAGTTAGTTTGAAGGAATAAATCAAATTAAACCATTTTATGGAAAACATAGTAATATTTAAGTTACAATTAAAGAATTTTTTTTGTTATAATATAATATTTAAAAAGGCTTTTAATTTATATTTAATGAAATTCCTATGTATTGGACTTTTATGTTTCATAATGTATAAATTATATATATAGTTTAATTAAAAGTTTATAGTATATGCTATTTTCATAAATAAAATTAGCTGTTAATAAATGTTTGAAATATTTAAGTTACGTGAATATTAATTTTGTCAACCTCTGTTATGATATTAATAATTATTATTAAGTAAATCTAATACTCATCATATTAGATTACATGTTAGGCCAAATATGCTTTACTAAACTAAAAAATGTGGTTCAATACATAAATCAAGCCAAATCAAACGGAATTGAAAAATCCTAATTGAAACCATACAATTTGGTTCAAAGTTATAAAAAACCAAATCATATTTTTATGGTTTGATTTAAGGAAAAACCAAATTGAACTAAGCCATACTTATCTTTACTCATGAATTATTTGAGTTCAACTTGATCTTTACTTGATGCCACTCTTCTCTTAATTAATGATGTTGTTTCCATGACTTGTACAAAATGGGAGTTACTAAAAAAGTTTGGATTAGATCACAAAACTCTTTATTCTTAGTTCTTAAATAAGATGAAGAGTTTAAACTATTCAAATAATTAACTAAACCGAGCTCAAGTGTTATAATGTCTAATTTAATTAGCTTGTAAGTTTATTTTCGTTTAAGTCGAGTGTAAATATCAGTTGAGTTTAAGTCAAATATCGATATTAATATTAGTATAATTAGAAAAGGCATATTTTTTTATTAAATCAAGTTTAAATAATTTTAATTAAATCAAATTTAATTTTGTCGAAAGTTTACTTTCAATTGGGCTCAAATTTAAATTCTAAATTCAACCAAAATTGAGTCTTAATTTAAGTTTTGAGATTTCAAATCAAGTTTGAAGTTTGGACATTATATCATTGATTTAAAACCCAAACTGATGCATACCCATGGGAGTTTCTTTTCTACTATAATTACCCCATTGATTCGGGACACCACGGGAATCAGTTTTTCTTCGCGAAAGGACCATCCCAAGTTCCACGTGTGGGGATATGTCCTGGACCATGCTAACTTCCAAGTTTCAGCAACAGTACTGGTTGTTGGAGTTGCATTATTTTCCAGATCCCTCGAAATTGAAGAACCTTGTCGCTTCCCAACATTAGTGGCCATCTCACTGCAAGCACAGCGCTTGGCAGCAGATAAAAAGGGGTCAAACAGCTGGAACGGCACTGACTTGTATGGTTTAGACTGAAATTCCCAAGTAGTGCTACTTGCTGGTTCAAAATAATAAACATCACCTCGTAAGTTGTAATATATAGGAAACATTAAATAATTCGCTAGGAAATTTATATTCCAATAGTATAAATTCTGGTACGTAGAATGGATGAAGTTTGAATTTGCTTTTCCTATTATATTTATTTTTAAAAAATCAAATAACTTGCTACCTTTGGCCAAAATAAGTATATAAATAAATAACTAGTTAACAAATTCATCCTCTAATCAAGACAGCTTCATTTTAGCTAATCTTTTACATTAATATGTCTAATTATATTTGACTGCGTATTTCCTCATAAAAGAACAATTTATATATTTTATTTTAGGTGGACTTTCTCTATCTGGATTTTATGTGTATCTTTTCTATACTAAATCAAAAGTTTGGATAATCTATTTTATCAGTACTCTATATTAGATAATTGACGATAATAAAAATACCGAAAATGTTCATAATTTTAAGATAAACTGTGTTTGAAGAAGTATTATTTATTGAAAAAATTAAATCTTGTTCTGTTGAGGTACCTTGAGATGTTTCATTTTATGATGGGATATAATATATTTATATATTGTATACATATATATATACATATGTATGTATGTATGTAGATATATATATTCATAGTTTTCATATCTTTTTTTTTTTTGGGAGAAAATATTTTTCATATCTTTGAGCTTCTTGAAAAAGCTAGTAAAAATCAATAAAAGTGTGATTCAAGAATACAAAAATAAATCACTGAACAAGTAAGATAAAGATCATAACTTTTTTAGAAATTACATATCAGTGTTATATAAAAAATATTTATATATATATATATGCATATGATACAAATAAAAGTAGGATAACTCCAAATATACTAGAAGTAAAAAAATTTTAATTTATAGACGCTCCCCGCATATAGGTTAACAGCATAATCACAAAGAACAGACAAATTGACGAATATCACTACCAAACCACCTGCCCATTTAATCAGACACATTGCATATTCGAAGTCCACTTGATCAATTCCATTATTTTATGTGGCTTTCTGAAATAACAAGTACCACTCTCTTGTCCTTTTTCGTTTCATCCAGAACGTCATTCATCGGAATAAGAAAAATAATAGGATCGTTTCTATTCATATATCTCTAAAAAGTATTAAGATTTTCAAATAATCTATAACTGTAAAAAGGACAGGGTAAAGGGTGGTTTGGTGTTTGTAAAAAGATGTAAAATTATTATAAATGAAAGTAAATTGCACAGACACCCTCCATTTTTTAAATTTAAGCATTTACAATCCTAAAAGAGATATGGGACCCCATGTTTTTTTTAGTAATATTTCAGGTTACTATATCTTTGTAAACTTATATAAAACCTGCATATTTTCATATGATTTAGTAAAAGATTTATAATCCAAAATTTTAAATATTATTCGTAAAACTACTTTTAAAACATTGAAAAATCTTGTTAACATTCGTAATAGCAATTGGGCATAATAATTTCCTATAGACTAGACTTCAAAAGCTCTCATAATTAGATAACTCTACTTCATGATTTTGACTATCAATTCTACTTTTGGATAAAAAAGCTTTCTTAGAGCATGTGCAACGGGTGTTTTTCTCCCATTCCGCGAAGCCCACAAACGTTTCTTCAGCAATGTAGCATGTTCCTTGGACAATGCACGTTCCTTTGACACGGAGCTTTTTCTTTTTCGGTTTTGATCGGTTGAAGCGTAGTATAGGAACCCAAAAAACTGTTAAAAAAACTTTTATAAAAGAAGTCAGGATAAAGTGGTGAGTTTTTTTGAAAAAGAGTTTCTTAAAATATTTCATATAGCACTAGGAATCTAAATCAGTTCTTAATGCTAGTGTATGATACAAATTAGTTAAATAGGTCAATTACTTGGTGAGGGCAGTTAAGTAAACACTATAAATAGAAAGATAAGTGCTGTAGTTGAGTGTAGTGTATTCAATGTGAAAAAACAAAACAAAACACGAGTGACTACATAAGAGTGCTAAGTGAAGTGAACTTGAGTGATTATGAGTATGATCAATGCAGAAACATATAAGTGTAATATTTGCTATAGTGATTCAATAATATTTCTTTTTCATATTGTATATGTTTGTGATTCTTGATATATGATATCTTTCTATTGAATCTCTCTTCCAACACTAGTATTAGAGCTTCGACTAGATCAAGAATTTAAGAATTCCACTAGTCTTTCCGTAGATTCTAGGAAAACACTCGTGGAAAATGTGACGAGAAACATTATAGCTTCACTTTCAATTTTAGATGGACAGAATTATGATAAATAGTATATCCAAATGCATGTAATCTTTGGTTTCCAAGAAGTTTTGGAGATTGTCATTGAAGGGAATTAGGCACTTCTCTAATCAAAACTCAATGAAGTGCTTATTGAAAAGCCAAGAAGAAAGACTGCAAGACACTTTTCTACATACATTAGTGTGTAAATTTGTCGAATTTTGAGAAGATAGCCGATGTACAAACAGCAAAAGAGGCGTAGGACATTCTTGAGAAGTGCTATAAAGGAGCCGATGGATAAGAAGGTTAAGTTGTAGACACTTCAAAGGCAACATGAATTATTGCAAATGGAAATTAGAGAAAGTGTAAAATTATACAAGAGTAGTGTCTCTCTTGAATCGAATGAAGTTTGATGGAGAAACCATAACTAATGTGATGATAGTTAAAAAGATCGTTAGAACTTTAACTCCAAGATTTGATTATGGTGATGGCCATTGAATAATCTAAAGACCTTACATAATTGAGCTTGAAGAACTTCAAAGTTCTCTATAGGTACATGAACAAAAAATAAATGAAGGGAATTCAGAAAAAGGTGTGGAACAATCCTTATAAGCATAGACCAAAAAATCTGGATCTAATATTGTAAGGAATAAAATAGGTCATAGTAAAGGAAGAGTTAGAGGAAGGGGAAGAAGTTATGGTAGTTAAGCACTTGAGCAAGAACTCACTAGTGATCAAAATCATCTCGAGAACAATAATTCACAAAGGAGAGGTGGCTCACATGGTAGAGGTATCAGGAGGAGATTTGACAAAAGAAATATTTAATGTTATAACTGTCAAAAGTAGAGTTACTTTGCTGATAAATGTAGGAATCAAAAGGGATTACAAAGGAATCAAGAAGAATTTGCTTAATATGCACAAGAGGATGATTAATCTAATCATGTACTCATAATGGTTACAATAGTACCGAGTAATACCAATGTCAATTCTCGATATTAGACACAGGATGTTCAAATTACTTGTCCAGCAATAGAGATTAGTTTATAGAACTTGATGAGAGCATCAAGAGCAATGTGAAATTTGTTGATAATAATGTTGTAACTGCTGAAGGACTTAGGAAAATTTTGATTCAACAAAAAGATGGGAAGTATCATACATTTCAAAAGTATTCTATGTTCCAAAAATAAAGAACAATTTGTTAAGTTTGGGACAATTGTTGGAAAAAGAATAAAGGATGAACTAGAAAGATAAAATTTTGACCATATTTAATGATAAAAGAAGGGTAATTCTAAAGTTTCCTCTTACTAATAATAGAACGTTGAAAAAAGATATACAAACATGTAGGTATCAGTGTCTTGCTACAACAGTAAAAGATGAAAGTTGGCTTTAGCATATGCGATATAGGCATCTTAATTTTAGAAGTTTAAGCTAACTAAAAGGTGCTAATATGGTGTTTAGTTTATCATTGATTCGACTATAAGACAAATTATGTGAACAGTGCCGATTAAGCAAGCAATTGAGCAATTCATTTAAATAGTAGATTACTCTAAGAACTTTAGATTTGTTGGAAGTTGTATACTTTAATGTTTGTAGCCCAATTAACACAACTACACCTAGAGGTAATAGATATTTTGTTTCATTTACTGATAATTTTAATAGGAAAATGTAGATGTACTTAATCTAAAGAAAGGCAAAGGTGTTTGAAATTTTTAAAAGATTTAAAGTGATGATTGGAAAAAAAAAAAAAAGTGGGAGATTACTTAAGGTGTTACACACAAATGGTAATGGTGAATATACTTTGAGTGAATTTAAGAAATTATGTGATCATGAAGGAATTAAATATGAAGTAATATCTCTTTACACACCTCAACATAACATTGTTGCAGATAGAAGAAATAGAATTATATTTAACATGGCAAGAAATTGATGAGGACAAAGAAAATGCCTAAGTATTTTTGGGGGAAAGCTATAGTTGCAACTGCTTATATGCTATCTTGCGGAGAGAATTGCATCTAAAACCCCTAAGGAAGCTGGGTCAAATAAGAAACCATGTGTAAAACACCTAAGAATGTTTAAAAGTTTATGTTACTACCATGTTTTTGATGAAAAAAGAAGAAAGTTAGATGATAAGAGTAAGCATGTTGTTTTTCTAGGCTATCATTCAATAAGTGTGTATAAATTGTATAGTCTTATTACAAAGAAGGTCATTATTAGTCGTGATGTTGTGTTTGATGAGACAAAAGTATGGCATTAGGATGAAACTACTATAAGTTAAGAGAAAAATGTGAAAATTCTCTATGAAGATAGTAGGAGTACATCTCTACATAGTATACATAAAGAAGTTGGTGACTCACAGTAGCAAATTATGCACAGATTGCAAGGACTAAGACAAAGGCTATGGAGATTTAGTGTTTATGAGGTGTTCCCTAATAGTACTATCACAACATAAGGGTATTTGGTACATATGGCACTTTTTGTGAATATTGAACTAGCAAACTTTGAACAAGCAATTAAAGATCCAAAATGGGTTACCATCATAGAGGAGGAATTGCAAGTTATTAAGAAGAATCAAACATGGGAATTAGTCTCGTTACCGAAACATAAGAAGCCTATTGATGTGAAATAGGTGTAAAAGGTCAAAATGAAGCCGAATGGAACAATTGTAAAGTATAAGGCCAAGTTAGTTTCAAGGGGATTTCTACATAAGGCTGGACTAGATTTTCATGAATTGTTCTCAGGAGTGGCTAAAATGGAGACTATAAAACTTATGGTTGCAATTGTAAGCTCTAAATCTTAGCTAATGCATCAAATGGATGTAAAGTTAGCCTTCCTTAATGCTCCTCTTGATGAAGAAGTTTATGTGTGTTAACCACTTGAATTTGAGATTGAAGGTAGTAAGAATAAGATATATAAGCTCCAGAAGGCTCTACAAGGCTTAAAGCAGGCTCTACGAGCTTAGACTAGAATAATTGATTCGTTTCTAATACAGTAAGGCTTTGAAAAATATAGTAATGAATATAGCATTTATGTTAGTGGAAAGTGCAGAGTTCTTAATAGTACGAATGGTTTAGAAGGATTCTATGATATCTGCTGATAGTACACTTATATGCAAATGGCCTCCTAGTCACGAGTAATAATGAATCAAAGATCAATAATTTTAAAACAACTATAGTTTTAAATATCAGATCTAAGGAAGCTATCCTGTTTTCTTAGGCCTGCATTCATTCAAGTTAAAGGGTATATCTCGCTACATTAAAGTAAGTATGCAGAAGATATATTGAAGAGAATTAACATGTTAGGATGAAATGAAGTTGCGACTCTAGTTGATGCTAATGCTAAAATAGTGAAAGATGAGAAAAGAAGGCCAGTTAATCCAACTCTATTTAAATAAATAGAGGATTTAATTAAGATATTTGTGTAATAGCAAACTTAATATTACATATGGAGTTGGTATCATAAGTAAGTTTATGGAATGCTTCAGAGTTTCTCATTTAGTAGCAACTAAAAGACTATTAAGATTTGTAAAGAGTACGCTAGATTTTGGGTTGATGTTTTAAAAGGATGATAAAAGTTGTGTAAACAAGATAACTAGATTTTTAGATTCCAATTGGTGTAAATACAAGGTTGATAGGAGAAATATTACTAGTTATGTATTTAAATTTTGTAATTCCTCTTTCACCTTAAGCTCCAAGAAGTAGTAGATTATAACTCTTTCTTCATGAGAAGCAGAGTATGTTGCTACCTCAACTACTGCATGTGAAGCTGTTTGGTTAGAAACTTTGGTTGAACATATGAAATTTAAGATGAAAAGTCCATTGGAACTAAAGATTAATAATAAGTCGGTAATTAACTTGACGCATCCTACAAGTCATGGAAGAAGCAAATATATAGAAACTAAATTTCACTTCTTGAAAGTCTAAGTGAATAAAGGAAAGTTAGAGCTATCATATTATGGAATAGAAGAGCAAATCACTAACATTTTGACAAAAACATTGAGAGCTTATAGGTTTGAAAAACTAAGGTTAGTGCTTAGCATGAAGTCTCTTAGTTCATTTTAGACCAATCTACATTAAGAGAGTGTGTTACTGTATGATGTCAATTAGTTAAGTAGATTGGTTAATTGATGAAGGCAATCAAGTAAACACTATAAATAGAAAGTCAAGTGTTATAGTTGAGTACAATATATTTAGTATGAACAAACAAAACAAAATAGATTGACCACATGAGCATGCTAAGTGCAATGAACTTAAGTGATTATGAGTGTTATCAATGCAAAAACATATGAGTGTAATATGTGCAAAAGTGATTCACTAAAATTTCTTTTTCACATTGTGTGTGTTTGTGATTCTTGACATATGATATCTTTCTATTAAATCTCTCTTCCAACACCTAAGGGATGCACATGCACTTATATTACATTAATCTTAGTCCAATCTAAGTAGTTATTTGCAAAGTTACAAAGACTTTGTAGCCTTATTAATATCACCATATAGCTAATTTTTGTCACAACTTAATGCTTACAATTAGTGGAGTATTTATTTTCATAAATTGTAGAAATATATAATATCTCAAAGGTTCTAAATTAGGTTGACCTAAGAGTTAGCGAGTGAAATTTGAAATTGCAAACATATTTTTTGTGCAACACCTTAAATATCAAGTACTTTTTTTCAATCGGTGATTGAAAAAAAAAATTTGTAGAACTCTACATTTTATTAAGGGTTTAAGTGTTTAATTTTTAAAACAGGGAT
This sequence comes from Lumnitzera littorea, assembly GCA_024138015.1. Taxonomy (NCBI): domain Eukaryota; kingdom Viridiplantae; phylum Streptophyta; class Magnoliopsida; order Myrtales; family Combretaceae; genus Lumnitzera; species Lumnitzera littorea. The sequence goes on along the minus strand of JAMXBB010000002.1, from coordinate 114,463,915 downwards.
GTCTAAGCAATTTTAATAGTTCATAAGGGTGGTCCACGTAATTTATCTAAATAAATGAGCAGTATAACTAAATAAGTCACTTAGGGGTGGAGGATGAGTAGGGTATGAAGTTATTTGGAGAAAGAAGTTATTGAAGAAGTTTTATAAAAACATGAATTTATCATTTCTTGACAAATAATATCTATCATAACTTGACAAATAATATCTATCATAAAAAGAAAAATTACAATTTTTTTCAATATTTTATATCTAATTTTCTTACTTATTATTTATTTCCTTTTTAGCATCCATAATGGGGGTATCACATCTCTTAATAATGATAAACCACAACTCTGGAAAAATAATAATAGATGGACCAAAAAGTTTTTATCTAGAATGCATACTAAAGCTTTCAAAGGATTACATGTGTTGTATTCGCTTCTAAAAAGGAGTTAACCAACTCTCATAATTAGTTACTAAATTTGAAATACAATGATGGTATGTTAAACAACTTGACCAAAAGGGTAGGAGTCCAAATAATTAAATTAAGACAATGGAAATTATATGATGCACTAATACTTAAATGCCAACATTGATGCAACACATCTCTAACAATGTAAAATAATATTTTTAGATATTACAGTATGATATGTATTGGACATGGGGTAAGAAAATAAATAAACAAATATATTGTATATATGTATCTATATCTATAAATGGGTAACTTAATGATTAGGCTTAACCCAATTTAATGCCATAGACCAACTCTTTTGGCTAATGGTAGGGTCTAAAGGATCGTATCCATTTATTTAAGGATGTATTAAGGAGATCCAACTTAATTGGTTTGATTGCTTCTAATCCTTCTCAAATGCCTGATGTACTTACTAAGCCTTTCTAATAGTTTTAAGATTATTCAATGAACGTTGAAGGCTCTTTTATAAGTTTATTGAGCTTAAGCTATGATACACCCTTTAAGGAATCCATTCATATCAAAGCTCGAGACAACATACAAATGTATTTATGAAGGCTTCATCCCATTCATTTATCACTGGAATAATCTAACAAATGTCATAAACGACTCATCTCATCTAGTCTCTAAAGTCAACCTACATCTAAGAACATGCGCTAAAGCCTATGAATAGAGACCTCCTCATCATCTAACACATTGGAAGAATCAAAGAAATGTTGTTGCATTTTGAAATCTTTCCATGAAAGATCAAATTAAAAATATGACAAAAAATGATTAAGAACATTCAAAAAACTATCAAATGCACTTTTATAAGCATCATCCATGCCTCTCCTTAATCATGCCTCTCTTAAGACTTCTACATGGTTATCCAAATGACAACATCATGGGATGTGTACATGATTGACCAACTAACATTACCACCTTAACACATTTCTTATGACTATTGGACAATAAAAACTTAATCAACTGCACCTATAAGAAAGAAGGCTAAATAGAAGGAAAGCTCACATGAGCAAAGGACTAAACTCAACATCATTGAGCAAGCTCCTCAAGCAATAGTGTGCCGATGCAAGATATCACTATTGAAGTCTCATTCATGGTATTGAGTATGCAAGACAACACTTTTATTATCAACCAACTCTTCAATAAGCCAACATAATTCCTAGCAATGGATATTACTACTACTATTACTATTGTTGCATAACTTAGAGTTGCCTTGATGGTAGATGGCTTAAAAGCATCTAGATCCATACCTGTAATTATTGCACCAAAGGGTATATATCACGACCAAACTAACCAAGAACTTATATAAGATGAATATGCACTGGCAAAGGTGATGTGTGAGCTTCATTACCACCAACTTCAACTTGTCCCATATCCTTGTTAAATATGTAATGATTCACCCTAAGGAGTTTTCATCTTCTTGTCATAATTTACAAACACTCTTAAATGGCACAAGCATATCTTAAAAATGACAACTACTCTTTAAGTAGGAGTTAGTACCTTACCTGCTTAATTATCATAAGTAACGAAGGAATGAAGTCCTAAATTTCTTACATTTATTACTACTATGTAAAGAATCATATGCTTTAGTATAAGAAAAAGGAAAAAAAATAACACACAAATGAGGATACTCTCTTTAAGCTATGGTGCGGTTAACATCACTACCTTGCATCTCTTGTCATCAAAATAATTAAGACAATCTCTTTAGGAAATGTTCTTTAAAATATCTAAGCATCTCTTATCGTTAAATAATATGAGTACTGTCCCCTTGATAAGCTACCATAGAAGTACCTTAGCATAGCTAACCAAGTGTTAGACCTTAACAACAATCTTCTTTCAACTATGGGAAATGTTTTATATCACATCTTTCATATCTCACTCATGGACATAACTTCTTCTTTTTTTTCTAATAAAAAATCTATTATTATTTTTGTATCATAATGCATCTCAAGAGGAGGTGACTATATCATCATTGCCTCATAAGTTATAACAGCTATATCATTATGGTAATTTGAAATAATAAAAAAATCTTCTTTTCATTCTAGATACTTCAATTGATCAAATTCGAAGTCTCTTTTTGATCTCTTTCCTTTTTTTATAATTCCATAAATATTGGAATCTTTTTTCCTTAGTAGACTCAAATCGCTAACATTTGCCATAGGGTAAACCACTACCTCTTCGGCCCCCCGGCAAATTCTAACATAAAGGCCAATGCAATATTTTGTTCATTAATTACTTTGAATTCCATTTTAGCAAGAAATCCCTATTCACAATCAATAATAGCATTACTCATATTAAAACTATTGAATTTGGTTTATTTTACATTACTTCCTATTTAAATCTATTAGTTTCTTCGTTATTTATTGTGTTACTAGAAAAAAAAAATCCACTTAAATACCTTTATAAGCCTAAGGTAAGATCTTATTTGATAGTCTTCTTTCCTCGAACAATTCATATCTATAGGTTGTTTGAGCATGCTCGACAAAACCATTGTATAACTTATTTGAGGATGGAAAATCAATAAAAGAAGGGGGTCAGAAAGACGAAACATAATTTTTTTATGAATTGGATCAATACTTCCAACTACAGGAAGACAAGTAGTTTGATACAAGATATTTCAAATTACTATAATCCTAAGTTTCCAACATTACTTGGAACATATCTTCTCTTATAAAACTTCATTATTTTCTTAATCACAACTATCACACTATAAATTAATCCAAACCTAGTTAAAAATAGTATTGAATTCTATGAGCTCTAATCTTTTAGAGTTATCAATAGCTCACAGAATTCAATAAAGTGAATCTATACTTCCTAAGCTATTTAGTCAAGTAAGGAATCGAAGTCATCATTGCCATAATTCATGAATACCCAAACATAACTAATGTTGCTATTTATTATTATTTGATGGGATTAAAGTGATCTCATCTATGAAAGATCAAAGTATTCTTGTTACATTAATCCTGGCAAGTGTAACATCCTTCTACCTTATTGCAAAAGAATGAAGCAAACTTATCATAGTAGCCTTGATAGGTATTTAAGTATTGCATGTTTCCACAATTAACAAGACTGATACGATCTCATCTATGAAAGATCAAAGCGATCTTTGTACGATAGTCACTACTAGTTAAGCATAGCACTACTCTAAAGCACTCAACAAGCATAATGCCCTTTTGCAAACACAAATATCGAGACCAAAGCAACTTCATCTATGAAATATTGAAGTAATCTTATCACAGTAATCTTAGCAAGCATAACACCTCTTTTACAGATGATGAGAACCGAACAATCTCATTATCACAATAGCCATAACTAATGCAAACATCTTTTTACAATAAAATAAGTTGAAGTGATATCATCTGTAGAAGCTTGAAACAATCTTATCATAGTAGTTACAATTGGTGTAAACGTTTTTCTTGTAACCATTGAAATTGAAATGATTTCATCTATGAAAGATTGAAATAATCTTATCATTATAGTTATGCCTGGTGCAAACACTATCTTACAATGGCCCAAATCAAAACAATCTTTTTCTATGAAAGGTCAAAATGCTCATGCTTAAATAATGTAGCTTAGTCAAAGCGCTCTTCCCAATGTCTTCTTGAAATAATCAAGATTGAAGCTATCTCTTTTGTAAAAGGTGGAAACAATCTTCTCACAATCAATCAATGCAGTTTAGTTATACCATCACGATAGGCTCAAAACTATATTTCCAAAGAAAAGGTCAACGTGGTCTCATCCTTCCTTGATGCCATCAATATAATATACATCGAGTCTCAAATGAAGTGAAGCAATTCTAAGGAGCTTACGTTTTGCTCATCCTTATGATCAAGAACTTTACGTAAGCAAAATTGAATATGATAAAATAACAAATGATTGCAAAAGCTAACAGTAAGAGAGTTACGGCAATCTTATCCTTTGATATCGTTACTAATGAAATATACAATGAATGTCTACCTATTTCATGATAATTTATTCTTCAAAACCTCGATGATACTAAATTGAAGATTTATTTGCTACACAACGACTTTAATATAGGTGAATTGGTCATAAAGAATCAAAGTGGTTCTATCATCAATGATTACTACTTGAGAATGAATGAAGAAAAATGACAAAAATCATCAACTTTTATTCATATACATCATTATGTTGGCAATTGGATAATTGGAATTTTCATAATGGAAAATCTAGAACTACATTAGACTTAACGTCTACATTACCCATGATCATATCTTATATCAACATCAATGGCCTCAGCTTGGTTCTAAATAATTTCAATCATATCACAAGATTCCAAGATAGCTTAATAAATCCAGCAACTTCTTAGTCTACATGGGAACATGCCCTTAAAGTTGAGACAATGTACTCCTTCAAAATGCTACAATTTCCCCAATGATAAACAATATTACAAATCAACAGATGGATACATGCTTTGCCTTTTCAACATGACACTAACAAAAGGAACTATATCTTCAAAAGACAAATAATTTAAAGAAGCACACAAACATCATTAAATGGATGAATAAAGACCACTGAATTTCTTTTTGCCAACATAAATGAAGATTGAAGACACTATTAAGAAATATGGACCACCAAATTCATTTTGACTAAGATAAATGGAGATTAAAGACGTTAAGAGGATTTCTATTAATGAATTTACTCCTTATTTTATGAATAAGATGACACTTGCTTCAAATCCTACTAATGAACTCTTGAGCTCATGTATGTCCAAACATGAATTTAGCAAAGACTAACTATTTCTTCTTTAAGGATATCATATTTTCTCTCGAGCATGATAACAAACTTTGGAGCTCATGTACAACTTACATGAGATTTCATGTTTGGATGAAAGATGAAACTTACTTTGGAGCATGTTAATAAGGTTTAAAGTTTGTACATTTCTAAATACTATTATAAACTTATTGAGTTGTGAGCTAGGGTTTTTTTTTTTTTTTTCCTTTTCTCCTTTAATCCTTTTCCTATGCTCCTGCTTCAAAAGCTTATGTGCATACTCTAGAGTAAACCACCCTTAAAATAATTTCTTTTAGATTTGCTCTCATATGACTCAGCTTTCCTACATGCACAAGCAAGATCGAGATTCAAGCAAAAATAAAATTCACTATCATGTTATACATGTTCAATCACTATCTCAAGAGTGGCAATACTACTACAAAGACAAACAGCTTACACCATGAGGCAAATACTGCATTATTAGTATATTACTGACACACAAACAAAATTATTATGTTATAATTCATTAATAGGCATAACAATTGGCTTTATATATTATATTAGATGCTAAAGCAACAATTTAGCAATATATATATGCCAAACAAGTGATTTGAAAAGCTAACTACATGTCAAATAAGTGCCTAAAATCCCTAGTACCTCATTCAAAGAGCTTTTCGTCAAGGAGCAAAACATAAAGGACTACTTCATCTTTGATCATTAGAAAAATCTACAAATGTCATAAATGACTCATTCTCACTTGATGATCTTTAGGGTCATTCAACGATCAAAAATAAGCTCGAAATCTATAAAAAGTGGCACTTTCATCCATAATTTTTTACACACTTGAACAAGAGAAATGGCATCGTGCTATTAAGATCTTCGAGAGAGATCAAATCAAGAATTTGATGAAGAACAATCAAGAGCATTCAATTAACATTATGCATGCTTACAAGTACCAAAGTTGCTTATTACTCCTCTAACATCTCTATCTAATCACACTCTTCCTCACATCATTGGACAAGGTTTCTTTATGGCTATCAAAAACATGACATCACAAGACATCCACATGATCAATTAACTATAGTACCATCCCTATGCGATATCATAGATTATTTTATACTTTTATTCAAATATTATTCAACTAATTACATTAAACAAATAAAAGTATCTAAAATGCTATTTAAAATATTTCAACATAATATCTACATTTCACAAGGAAAACACACCTATCATTCCAAGTATTTTTTTTTCCCCCAAATTACCAAACAGCTAATAATTTTTATAATAGATGTCAATTAATAAATTTAGCACTTTTACATATCATGAATAATATTAAATTAAAAACTACACAAATTGAAAGAAAAACAAATGAAATTATCAAATTAAATAAATGTAATTTAAGACAACAAACTATAAGTCAACTAAAAGCAGAAAAAGAGATAAGAATGAAGAGTAAAACATACATAAACCAACTAAACAAAAGTAAAGAACTAACTGCTAGGTAACGATTACCGTTATAGGAGGTTTTGTACACAATTAAGAAACAATTGATCACTCCATAAGCTTCAATGGGTCAAACAGTGGAGAGACTGAGTAGTAAAGCACTAGCGGTACGTTCACTTCATGGAATTAAAATTTCTTTCCCTCCTTATTCCTTATTACAACGTTTACTTAGTTATCTCTATTCCCTATTATTTGAAATCAAGTAATATAAATTCATTAATTCAATCAAGAAATCACAATTCCTCACTATTATCACCACTACCACCGCTACTATAGTTATTAACATTACGATCGTAGCCACTGCCGCTACCAATTACCATAGCCACCACTGATTACTGTAGCCACCGCTGATTACCGTAGCTACCGCCACAATCGCAACCACCACTTATTACTTTAGAATTAATTGAAAAAGAAAATGAACCAAGAATAATTTAATTATTAAAATTATATTACATGTTTATTCTTAAATTGTTTATACACCTAACTAAACAAAATAATATGTATCACATTCTTATTTCATTCCTTATGAAATTCTAATTCCATTTCTCCTCGTTCTATTCTATGAAATAAACAAGCCATAAATGACTTCTATAGTTTCAATATTTTGCTTTAGAATGCCAACTTTAATGCTATGGTTATTGAGGATAATGCAAAAGATATTAAAAATTATAACTTAAAACACCGAGGTGTTTGACACTCAGCGTGAGGCCTTTCCATGTGTCTACCTCTCATGCAATAAATTTTTATTTTTAATAGATATGACTGTAGCATCAAGCATGTTAGACGTACAAATTGGATCGGTGTTATGTTTAAAAAAAATAATTAAACACTTTATAAAGCTGCAAATAAAGGTGTTGGCAAATCATAAACAAAATATAAACAAACTGACAACTAGAAAAATTACAAATCAAACCGAATAATATAGAACCATATAGAAAATTTTCTTCAATGTAATTCAATTAGCGACGTTTCGCCCTAAAAATCATTTGAACAGGTTTAGTTCAACTTCTCAAATGAACAAAACCGCATCACATCACTAGAATGAAGAAAAACTTTTCTAAATTTCCTATCAAAACCCACTATTGATTTAATCAAAATATTTGTTTTACTTTATTTCCATTGGTTGTAAATTATTTTGATCCTAAAAGCTCTAACATTTAGACCTCTTAGTATATATCATTTTCTTTTTTCAAGGTTTTAAATTGCTAGCATCTATATATAGAAGAGAGTAATTAATAAGTAAAAATTAAATTGAAATACATATAAAAATAAGGCATATTAAAAATGAAAAATAAAAAAAGGTAAACAAAGGTTAAATGAACCAAATTAAACCATTTTAAAGCGATTCAATTTAATAACCTAAACCATTTAAAGCCGTTAGATATAAAAAGGGCTTGTAAATCAAATACATTTTGTCCATCTATACCTCTACCTACTTGTATAGATCAAAGCAAAACCGTTATTATCTCATGCACTTTTAACCAGTGCTGCTCCTTAATGCACCTAAAATTTTGGGACCTTAGTTTTCTTTGGCCTTCTTAGAGTATCTGAGCTATCAATCATGCTATTTGACTAGTTCTTGGTCCACATTTGGCAGAAGCAATATTTTAATAACTACAAATCCACTTTGGGGTTCACCTGTATTTCTAGCCAGATAACATTTTCTTCCCGAAATAACAGGTGGAACATCAGATAAAAACTCACGCCAGACAAATCGATCAAGCGTCACTAAACAGTGATTGAATGAATTTGCGTTCATGGATGCAAGGAGGTGGGCACTTTTGGTGGGTTTCATCCGATGACTTGTTGGCAGTGTATGAAGGAAAGGAAAAGTCGTGGTTGGGGTAAGGTACGGAAGGGGCCGAAGCAACACGTGATGTTCACGAGGAAGATATGGTCACTGTCCCTTGTGAGGAAGACAACCTAGTTTATAATACGAACTAGGAACCACAAAAGTCTTGTTTGTTGAATCCACACCTCTTTCTGCTGGCTGTCTACATGAGGTGTTTCTCATCCCTTTCTCTTTTATGGTAATGAAGAGCAGTAATCCAACTCTTGTCGTTTTCCTTGTCAGCCTAAACGTGCTTGGCATTCAAGAAAAAGAAGACCATACACTAGACATCCACTCATCCGCTTATCCTTTGATGTTCAACAGTGTTGCAACTTTGAACACAAAATGTAGTCCATGCCATTAATACTCTACACACCTGAAGTCACTCACTATGTACCATTACCATCTTCATTTCGAGGAGTAGCTACAAAAACAATCATGATGCAAGAACCCAACACCTGTCTAGTCCTACTACCAATAGCCACATATAGATCTGTGTATACGTATACTCTTGTTCCTGCAGGGTGCATAAACATTAAAATTTTGCAAATTTATGAAGTTCGTAATTAACGTTGGCTGATATGCTGACCATTATAATAAAACATGCAAAAAAATGTCTTTACATGTTGGTAGCACACATTCAATTATCCAAATTAGAGTCAAAACCATTATGGTAGCATTTTGTTACATACAACAAAGCGTAGAAAAAATGGAACAGCACTGCATAGAAAACTCAATATAGGACAAAACTCTCTTGTAGCAGTGTCCGGTGTATGCCATTTTGAAAGATAAAAGAGATATTTCAATTTTATATGGAAGCTTTCATCTTGCATTTTATTTCACCTGTTAAATGGTATAAAACTTCTAATTTTCTCCTATACCTTAGGGCATTTTTCCAATACAACATCCATTTTACAAACTGAATGTACTCCATTCTTCTATTCTGTCCAGTCCATCATAATTATGTGAACCAAAATTTACCTATATATCTCCACTATTAAACAGCTTGTTTCTGTAAATGGGTTTTGCCAAAGGTCATGTGGTCTTGTATACTCTATTGAAGTAGAATCAACTAATATTATGAGAGCAATGATCTATGTTACATTACCTGCACAATAATAGTTGATACTGCCATAATAGTGTAACACCACATGATCTGTCACGCATCATTGCGAATGCAGGAGATTAATCGGCACGCAAGGACCAATATTTATTGTGGCAAGATAAAATCTTCGTTAGCAGTGCAAAAAAGGCAAATATATTAAGAAACTATTTAAATTCAGTTTGATATTTATTCGAATTCGATTTAACAATAAAGAGTCGAGCTCAAGTTTGAGTTACAACTATTGAATAATTTATTGAATTAAGCTTGACCTTCATAATATATAGCTCAATGAGCTCACAGATCTCATCAAGCTAAGGTCAAACTTAAATGTTAATTAAATTTGAATTGAATTTGGATGTTAAAAGAAAAATAATTTTTCAAAAAAACAGATTGAGACTAAGTGAGCTAAATAAAGTCGAGCTTAATCCCTTTTAAGTACCATCTTGTGTCAAGTTTAAGTTTAAACTTCTAAACCTAATTATGTTCAAATCAAGCCTCATACTTTAAAATTTCCAGTTGAGCTCGAGGTAAAACTCCATACCATATCATCTCAACGTGACTCAATTGTGGCACTAATTCACCACCCCCCACAAACCTGTATACAAAGAAATCAACACGATATTTACGCCCAACTATAAACAGGTACATACTTTCGTCAACTTCCCTTAAAATGCAAGTAATAGTCATTGGAACAGCATAAGACCCATGGATTATTATTCTATCCAAAATGAATCCCATAACAATTATTACAATTAGTTGAATTGAAAACTCAATTATCCATCCCTTCAAATCAATACCTCCACATTCATCTATATGAACAACGGCCAAAGCATTGCCACAATCAACATACACTAAAATTTCCTTTTAAACACGCTTTTCTTTTTCTTTTTTCCCTTTTATTATCTTTTCTTTCCCGCCCCCCACCACCACCACCAACTCCACTACAACACCATTGCGCCCCTCCCCCCCACCCCCCCCCCATGCCCGACC